>JAIEZT010001226.1:0-31388 GCA_019594935.1 Periophthalmus modestus
AAGCGACACAGTGTAAATTTCTGAAGGTGGCATGTCACCTCTATGATTCTATGGAAAGTTCAGTAAAGGACACTTCTGCTTTTAGAAAGGTGCTAATGCTAATTTCAGAGCTTAAAAAATATTTAACCCTGGAGAACCCAAGAACCCTTTTCTTCTTTGGAAAGTTATGAACATTGCATTAAATGACTGCTATAAATTCACTGAACACCGAAATATCCACTTTTTCAACTTTTAACCCTTTATTCTCTAATTTAGGGTCAGGGCCAAATTTGACCCATTGGGCTCGCTATTTGTCAAAAAACTATAAAACGTTCTTCTAGAAGATTTTTGTTTGGGTAGTTTTAATAAAACAGCATGTGGTAATCTTGTCACTACCAAAAAAAAATTTAAAAACTATCTTATGCAGGGGCCAGAAGGGCACTCTGGGTTTTTGAAGAAGACGAAATTTGACTTTTTTTGTTTTTTTTTTCCATTTTGGGTGGCAGCAATTAACAGCATGTGGTCAGCCCCGTGGGTTCTCCAGGGTTAAATAACCCCACTCTAAAATTTCTACACCTCAAAATACCTGGGCTTTCATAGTAGTTAGCACAAGCATGTCACTCGGCAAAAAAACTCATAAGACAGACATAACATTACGCTGGAAATGGTCGAGCTAACTGTACTTCTGATTGGAGCTAGCCGGCTACCGTTGTGCACAGAGCCAATTGTAGTATTTTCCGTGCTATAAAAACATCCAAAATTAAATATACATGCTTTAATGCACTCTATTTGGGGCTAAAATGTTATGTAATGACACTGCTTTTGCAAACCTGATAAAAGGTGAGGCAGAAGCTAGGCCTGTCATGATGGCAAATGTGGAACTGTGAAATATTTCTAATGAAAATATAGACAATAACTGATGACTGAAACTAATTTATGTCACTGACACAATAATCCCTATCTCAAAAAAAGTACTTCAACCTTACTATACTGCAGAAAAATTACAAACATTTGTTCCTAGTACAGAGAAATAGTACCCACAAGAAATACTGAAAAACTATTGTCCTATCTCATTTATAGATTGATAAGTCAATATAGTAATCGCCATGACAGGCCGAGCTGGTGCAAAATTATTCTTCTCCAAAGATCTAAAAGTATTACATATCTATACTATTTTGCCATCCCTGAACGGCGCTGCTAACAATACTGGCCTTATGTTTCAAATTCAATATTTATCTTGTCACATCACAGAACTATGACTTATGACCACCGAAGTTAGAATCGCTGACACATTTCAAACGCACCTCCTATCTTTATTTTTTTCTGTCATGGCGAGAAACCTCCGGACTTTGAGCAATGAGCATCTGTTCAAAGCGCGGACACATTGAAGGGCATTGTGTTGATTTTTCTTCCTCTAATTATCTAAAGGGTGACATCAGAGCAGACAGTTGCATGCCGGATGGGGTCAGTGGATTTCGCCGCAGCATCTGGACCAGAAGCTGTCCGCACTCCATTAGCTCGGCGATGAAGGCTGCCAGAGACGTTCGCACAAAACGCACAAGAAAGCCGGGCCAGTAATGACAAACAAATCAGACCCATCCACGGTGAGATGGAAGCTGCAGATGTGTTCGCTGTCTGTTTCCAAGTGAAAATTTGGGGTTATTAAAAAAAAAGAAAACAAATATTATTGAAGAAAATAAATCTGTCCTCTAATATGAAATACAAGACATGTGGAACACAACACAACATGTTGTATTTCCTTTTGTGTCCAACCAGAAAACTCGCAATATCAAGCTTTATTTCCAATGGTATTTAAAAGAATTGTACGTATACCCTGCATTCTTACTGTTTCAAAAAAAGTACTGCAATAACTGAACCTGGGTTGCCAGGGCCGTAACTTTCGTAAAGAGGAGACGTACCTGTTTTTCTCATTCTCAGTATATACAGCACATACTGCAGCTGCGGAGGCACTGATCAATGATTGGCTGCAGGTGCTGGGATTTAAACCAACTGGATTTCAGCACTGAAACTGGCAACCCACATGAGAGACTTATGTGAAGCTCTGTTTGCTTTCTGATTGGAGAACCATCTTGAGAACCAAAACACCAAATAAATGGGAAATCTTGGCCAATGTTTTTGTAATTAAGAATAAATCAACATTACAATTATCAGTAAAAGCTGTATTAAATTTGCTATTTTTTTTTCTGAGGACACAGATAGTTTATGAAATTTTAAATCTTAAATGACTTCTCATCAATGAGCAAATGCTGGCTCCCGTATAGTATATTGTAAAAGTTTCATTTTGTAATAAAATCAGATTGCTGCATGTCTTCAGCTAATAGTGTAATCAAGTATTTACAGTAATTACAAACTCAGAAGACAGAGCCTAAGTGATTGACAGCACATCAGTGGTCCACCCCACTTCACTCTCTGAAAAAATCTAAAATTATGCACAGACTTTAAAAGTTATGCATGTGAATACTAATGATTCATGCATATTAATATTAATGCTGGGAATTACATTTAAATACCTACTTCTTCCTTGAGCAATTTGAAAATCTGGTAATGCAGCTTTAAGATCCCAAAAATGTGTCTTCATAAACACTGATGGATTTTTTTTTTTTTTTTTTTATTTGATTAGATTTTTTATTTTGTGTATTGAAAATTTTGATTTCTTTTATTGAATACTTTATACAGCTTAATTGAAGAAAAAAATATGTTGCGCTCTTTCTCTGTCAAAATATCTAAGATTTTCAAAATAATCTATCTATCTAAACCCCTATCCACAGAGATGGAAGCTACAGATGTGTTCACTGTCCACATCCAGACACGGTAAAAAACAGCTCTGGAGAAGGACAGTTTGGATTACATTACTCATCGGTTCATATTTCATTGGGGCCTATCGTACAGAACGCCGCATTTATGGTCTCCGGGCGCGCAGAGCAGATGTTATGCTTGTCGACTTTTACACACCTCAATAGCTTCCTAATCCCGCGATCACAGAGCAAACTTCTCAAATGTCAGTATTGTATCGCGTTCAAACTGCGGGACAATGAAGGACAGCGAGAAAACAGGTGCTAAAGTGGTTCGACAACAGGCCATCCGTGTAGACAGTTCATTCTTTTGAGCTCCTCGCGGCAGTTTACGAGATAGCTGGATTTTCCACATTGTCAGAAAGTTATAGACTGCGATCGGCTGTAGTCCAAAAGGCAGGTGAAAGTGATTTGGGAGACAAAGATTGCACTGTCATAAAGGACATTTCCACATGTAAAAAAACATATATACACTAAGGGAATTATTAGTGCTGTTTTGTAGTTCTCGGAATATAGAAATAAAATAATATTTGTTTCGATTAAAATGTTCACTGAGTTCAAAATATGATGGCTATGGGTCCAGTTTCAACCATCTTTAATATATATTGTTACTATGCCTTGATGTTGTTAATATTTTAAGTTACAATGCAAATATATCTACATTTTATGTCAGTTCAAGCTAAGGTCGAGCAAAGATAATGATGCCAAGGGTAAATTATTATTACTTTAAAAGGGAGTTTCAATGCAAAACTCATTGGTACCAATATTGGATCAATGTTGCAATATTATAGCATTTCTTGGTATCGACTCGAAACAAAAAGCACTGGTATCGGCCATCGTTGGGGGGAAAAGTAGCTTGATATGAAAGTTTCCTGCAGTAGCAATTAGCGCTGTGGCTAGTAAGCTATACAATTAAACCATTGTAACATTAGACCATTTTCAGAGCACTTTTTTCCTCGTACATTTCCTGAGGCATGTCTTAGAACTACAGGCTAAAAACACATCACTTTGCAAAGAAAAAGACCCATTCACGCTTGACACTTGGAACTTACATATCAAGAGTTTCTTCTGTCTCCTTTTGACTCTTGGTGAAGGAAAGTGTAAAAGTGGTCCAAACTCACTGCCCAGAACTGACAACAGCTACGAGACGTCGCGAGAAATTAATGAGGTTGGCCATTTTGATCGGTTAACGGTATAATCTTGGGGCAGGCTGTTTGGTGGACAGGAGCATTTGACATTTGCCTAATTAACTGGGGCTAGCGTTGACAAATCAGAACCCTTACCTTCCCAGAAAAATCCTGCCAGCAACGCCAACCACCCAAGTCATCATTAGAGGGAATTCTGTTGGCAATTCTGTCTCGAAATCTGTCACATGGAAGTCTTTTCTGGGCTTTGAGGCGTTGGATCCTGAGGTTGAACAACGAAGGGAGTTCAAAAACAGGCCAAAGGAAGATTATCATGTTTTTAAAGCGATTGAAGTTGGCAGACCGATCTTGCATCATGATACGCAACTGCACAGATGTTTAGTTCACAGGGCAACGTTTTGTGATGATTTGTACAAAATGGGAAGAAAGATTTTTATTGTTGTCAAGGGATGACATTTGTCTTGGATAAAAAGGGGATTAAAATAAAGACAAAAAAAATATACCCCTTATACTGGGTGTCCATTAAGTCTCTTTACAATAAAAAAAAAATATATATATTACAAAGCCATTGATAAGATATATTAATCAGAGTTATTCTATCGTATTCAGTGGTTGACAAAGATTTTTCTTTTTTTTTTCTTTTTTTTTTTTACCTCATTAATACACCTCTCTGACACGATCCATGTTTTCCTGAGATGGTCTTGGTCGCCCACTTCTCTATCTAACCCAGTCTCCATAAATGTCTTATGCCATGCACAGATTGACAGACAAGATGGTGGATCTCTTTCATACTTTTTTCTGTTGTTTCATTGAGTCTGCGTATCCGATTTTGTCTCAATAAACCATGATACACATTGTGCCTTCTCTCGAGGAGTATCCATTTCTTCCGGGCTCATTCCAAAGGCTGCCTCTTTAATCAACAAGATGCCTAAAATACAAAAATGCGATAGTATTAAAATCTTTTATAACCACTGAGTACAATAGAACAAATCTAATTAATGTATCTTTTCAAGTGCCTTTGTAATTACATTTTAAAATTAAGAGAGACTTTATGGACACTCTGTACTACCATTTAACATAGGACATAATATGCTAAGTATTTTGCATTAAATAGAAAATTATAATATAGCATATGTATGAAGAATAAGCTGCTGGTTGGAGTTGAAGGGATGAGGCCTTGTTTAGGTTGGTCCTGGTTCAATACTAATTTAGTGTCGGTTTAGTTCTGGTCTAGTCCAGGTTTAGTTCTGGGCTTAGTCCTAGTTTAGTCCAAATATAGATGCTGTGTCTACGTTAGTGTGAATGAGGCCTATGTTTGTGATGAACATTTTAACATTGTGAGAAAAAAATTGTAATAGTATGGTTTTGATTCAACACTTTTGTCAAATCATGGTAACCTCTAGACTACCATGGCTCCTTTTGTAACCAGGATCCCATATACTTAGAAATAGTTGAATGGACAAGCAAATTGTAGCTTTGTTGTGTATAATATTGTAGAAAGTATCCTTCTGTAACCTCGATGGAGCACCTTTCTTTCCAAGACCACCTGAATGTTTTTATTGTCTCATATTATGATAGCTACTCTCTATCAGTGCACCTGCAGGTGTATCCTTCTTATTCTGTTCAAGGAGGTTTTAGTGTCTTCAGGTTGAAAAGTCAGAGGTTAACAACAAGCACTGGTGTAAAAAGTTTTGAAGTATCCACAAGGACTAGTTTGCTGCTGTCATCCGCCTACATATTTTGTACAGGGTTGAAGTGATATTGTTGGGCAAAATTTTGTTATATTTTTCAGATACTTTCCGCTGCCAAAATATACAGAAAACTTATAATAATAATTGAAAGCTTTACTTTTTAAGAAAGGCTGGCGCAATGAGGCATGTTTTTAAAGAAACTCAGATATTGATATTTAGATTAACTAAAAAAAAAAGCAGCTGTTATTGCAGTGCAAACTTCGTTCTTGAAATTCATCTTTATAATTTTAATTTAACCAAGTAGCAGTACCCTGCCCTTTTAAGACATATTTTAGTTTGTGTTATCCAAAACATTACTATTTAAAGGTACTACAGTGGTCTTTCGCAATATCGCAGTTCACATTTCATGGCCTCGCTGTTCCGTGGATTTTTTTAGTACAATTTTTTATGTTTTTGTTTTTTTACAGTGTACAAACGTGCATTGTGTTCTGCGTCCTGATTGGCTGAGGGACTGTAGACCATTGTCCATCAGTCTCTTCTGTGCCGTGTCTCCTGTACAGTACAGAATGTGTTCAGACAAATTCACATAAATGTTCGATCGCAGTGTGACTCTGAAGTGCTGTATGTTTGCAAGTTTTCTCCCCGACAAAACCCACAATGTTGATGAAATGTTCTGCACCGAAGTTCAGAAACACTTTGGACTTAAAAGTGTTTCTCCGCACGGAGAGGTGCCTCTGTGGATACAGCTGCAGCACATGCACGAGACCAACACATTTAAAGTGATCGAGAAAGAGGGATATAATATATGAAGGTTTGAACTTCTGAGAGTGTTTAAACAACAGAGAAATGTGAGAAAATGTTAATGCCTGTCAGAGAAAAGTGTATAAAGTGTGTGGTGATGGGTTTTACAGCCTTAAAACATATATAATAATTGTAAAAAAAATTGTAAAAAATAAAACTTTGCAGATTTTTCCTATTGCGGGTCATTTTTAGAACATAAGCCCCGTGATAAACGAGGGACCACTGTATACCAGATTTGTACTGCCTTAAGAAAGTTTTGCACTGACCCTATTTTATTCCTCACTTACTTTCAGAGGACAGAGCAGAGTTTTGCTATCACGGTAATGCTAAGAACAACTATCACGCTCAGTGGTCTTACTTTAACCTCAGTAGCTGCTTATACAATATATAGGTGCTGAGGCAAGACAAAAGTTGCACAAATACATGGACAAATGAGTTTATTACCAGGCTTTTTGACTTCATATTAATATCATCATTTGTTGCATTGTTTTAACATCTGAACACCATTTCTCCTTAAAGTTATTTTTAATTCCTATGTGCTGCTGAGAATTCTAGGCATTTTCATAACCAATGACACTGCATCCTCTCTTCTCTGTCAAGATGCTAGCTTTAAACAAGACATCATGGTTGCCACCTCCACATAATGTTCCTGTTCTGGCCCCTGACAGCAGAGGCATTATAGAGCTGATTGGAGTGGCAGACCTGCGCTCCTCAGCACAGGAGATGGGGTTCTTTAACAACCATAAATGACAAGGCGATGGTTAGCTCGAAGATATAACGCTAATTATACAGGTGCTAACTATAGAGCACTGAACAGCATCTCTTAAAATAACTTCCAGTATTGATCGACTGGATTACGTTGGATGCTATTTGGGTAATGTTCGAGGAAGGGTTCCAACCAGGAATAACTCAGTCTGCTTGGGTGGGATTCAAACTGGCTACCCTGGTTTCTGGACAATTGTTTAACTCACTCACTTTTCTGGTGTAGAGTCAGAATATGAATTGTAGTTTGAGGGCTTCTGAGGTTAGTTACCTGTGTGGAGTTACCTGAATTGAGTTTCTTAAAAACATGTAAAACAGAACTAGTTCATTTTAAACAGTTGGAAGTGGCACAAGGTTATTCTTCACTTACTTCACTGACAGTTGGAAAAAAAATCTAAATATTTTTCTTTTATTTTTCATAGCATTTAGAACTACCCTTCCGACATTAATATGAGCAAATACAGCACCGAGGAACAAACCCTCATTATACAGTGGTACTTTGAGTCACATGGGTCAAATTCAGAAACCCAGCGGTGTTACCGTCGACATTTTAATACCAGAGATGCCCCAAGCGAAAATGCCATTAAAGGAATAATAAGTCGTTTTCTAAGACGGGGGGCAGTATGTGATCTCTGCTGTCACCGTAAGGCTAATAACAACTAGCTTGCTAGTGCACACTTCCTGATAATCCGCCAATATAATGCTTTATAATAAGCTGCAGACAGAACGCAGTGGGCATATTTTGACCTCAAGAGATGCTTATACAATATATCTGCACTGAGTCAAAACAAAAAAATCAGTTACATAGCCTTTAAACTTTACCTGACAAAATCTGCAAGTACTGTTGTACTGCGTATCAGTATTTCACTTACTTTATGTGCAATATTGAAATAACAAAACAATGCACATTTTAAGACCAAGAATAACTTATGTCAAATCAAAGCTTTTCAACTGAAGATTAATGCACTGATTCAAGTCACTTTTACATGAAGAGTGACATTCTCTGAGCAGACAGCTTCCATTTTCTCCATGGTTTTATTTCCTGTCTACGCAGGTTCTGACAAGCACCATAAATAACAAAAATATACTTTACCATCGATATTCAATAAACAGGTTTACAGCTCCAGAACAAGCCCAAAGCCCGGTGGAGTTGGTGACAGCTCAGTGATTCAATGTTAGGCATGTTATATTTGCAGTACTGTTGTTCTCTGCATTCTTGCCATGGAAAGTGAATCATATTTATTTGAACTGCAACCCATGATATGCCAATCAAATCAGTTAGCCCCAGAGGTAGAAGAAGTACTCGATTTTGTTACTTAAGTAAAAGTACAGTTACAAGAGCAAAGTAAAACTAGTAAAAGTGAGTGTGTCATCAGAATTTTCACCACCTGAAAAATGTAGTGCACTAGAAATACTCGCTCACAAGTAATAGTAATAGTCCATGGACCAGACAAAATTTCAATGATCTTTTAAAAGTTCCGTATCTAAACTTTATATTTCAGTGTGATAGTCCTTTCTGAGTCTCAGTGGTGTCATAAATCTCAGCCTCTGAAGTGTACAAACCTCATGAAAAATGCACTTTAGACACAGATGCATATTTTGGTTTCAGATAATGATTGTGTTTGGTATCTATTTTAAAGGAAATAGATAAGCCCTTGTGTGACAGTTTCTGACAATTACCGTGGTAACTATAGGTTTTCAAACTGTCATACATTTTTTTTTTTTTCATTTAACAACTTTTATCCCTGAAACCTCGAGGAAGGACATTGATTTGGCAGATGTTGTGAGGTTTTTCAGTCCCCTGTGATATTTTTTCCTTTTTTTCTTCGAAAGCAGCCATATTTGTTTCGATATGGATGGACCATGGACCACTTCAGACAAACTTTTGAACAGTGGTTGTTTAAATTTTCTATATAAGAATGAGTGGTGTTTTAGCCCCATTTAAGCTCATTTTTAATTCTTTCAAATTGAGTAAAAACAAAACAGCACTGGGTAATTGAAAATACCAGATTATTTTACGCGCAAATAAAAAAAAAAAGATCTAATCAAATGAACTTTTTCTGTGCTGAGTGCTCTTGAAACCATTAGAACCTGGAATAAGAGCTACAGGCTTAGTTCTATGGGAGATGCCGCTGTTCTTGTACTCCGTGTCTCACTGTCAGGCTCTGCTTTGAAACAATAAAGACATATTACACATTTTCTGTATCCTCAGATGCCAGAGAGTCATTTAATATCACAAATGTGTGTCTGTCATGTTCCTAGAGGTTTCAGGGATGGAAGCAGCAAAACTGTTCAGGTAAAAATGGTGAAATAATGTTCTTGCGTGACAGTTTGGAAACCTATGGTTACCACGGTAGTTGTCAGAGACTGTCACACATGGGCTTAAAGACAGGACAGCTTCCTTTAAGATGGCATCAATGTAGAGTTTTTTGAAGAAGTGGATTAAGAGAGTGTGACCTCATCCTTAGCATTCGGCTGCAGTCAAATGAAGCTCACGGAGGTTAGCAGTTATATGGGCCAATTTGGAGCCAAGTTGCTTATTAGGAATTCCGACTGCGAGTATCATAGCACCAAAGAGCCAATCCAGAGCGAGGCTGTTGAAGGTAACGCCCCTTCTGCTAATTAGGCAGGGAGCGGGCACTTAGCAACACTGTCAATCAAACCCATTCCTAATGCTCAGGTGGAAAGAAGGCGCCTGATTTGTCTGTTATTAATGTTCATATCTCGACTTACAAACACAATAGTGAAATAAAATACCAGGATCTTTTAGAGTGGGTTAATATGAACATTTTTAAATCAAAATGACAGCAGTTACCGAGATAGGGTGACAGTTTTCTAATGTAAAGTGAATTGAAGTCAGTGGAGCTTAGATATGGAACCTTTCATGTAACTGATAGTCCTTTCCAGCTTGAGTAGTACCGATATGTCAAATTTTGGGGTCTGGCCCATGGACTATATAGAGTACCCACTGTAAAACTCACTTTAAGTACAGATACTTAAGCACAGTACTATCTACAACTAGTTAAAGTCAGTTTATGTCCATAATAAAATGGCTTTTTTTTGGGTTAGTTGGAAATGTCTAAATTGGTGGTTTAACCTTTTCATAAAGCCTTTAACGCACTCTGCTTTTCTTTGTCATTTGTTGTGGGTGTAATGTTTCTTCAAGGTACTGAAAATTACAGAGTGTGATTTTAATGTCACTTCATATTGAACTATAGCAACCTATTATTTAAAACTATATTTTCAGCTTATTCTGGCATCAAAAGTAAGTCTTGTAAATTCAATACACAGAGTACTTCTCTGCCAAAGTTCTGCCAAATGAACGCTGCTGAGTCTCATTTAAAGTGTGAAAGGCCTTTGACACCTTAAATAAGGGAACTTTCTTATCACACTTCATGCAAAAGTAACTTTCTAGGGCTCATTTTGGGTCATGGTGTAATAGCATATTCACTTCTACACAATGTTATTCATATGAAGCTCCATTTAAACATGTAGTGCACAAATAACCATGCCCTCGTTAGTTAGATTTATTATGATGAGTGTTATAGTGCCAATTATTACATGCCTTTTTTATTTTTTTTTATCTAATCATAATAAATAAAACCATTTTGAGGGGTGCAGAGAAAAAAAAGATGTATAGTACCGAGGTCTAAATGTATTTTACTACACAAAACTAAATAGTATCAGATATAACTTGGATCAAAACAAAAGTCACCAGTATCGTTAATCACTCAGGAGCATTCTGCCAATACTCTCTTCTCCCTTTTATTAATTGCACATTTTTGTTCTAGTTGGTGCAAAATGCATAGGACTTCTTAATTCTCAGTCTAGTTTCTGGTTTAGTTTTAGTGTAGCCCAGATTTAGTCAATTCTTTAGAATTAATTTAATCAAGATTTGGACTCGTTTTATCCCTTTTTGAGTATTAGTTTTAGTTTAGTCTTAGTATTAACCCCTTTTTTCCTCTTACAATCCATTACCATCTTGGTTCCTAAACTCATCAACTCAAGTTAATTCACACTATGAACAAATAAATCATTTTAATCATAAAGTCACCACCAACTGATGATTGAGTAAAACAGACTAAAGCGTATGAAACTATATTTCTATTTCTACATAATACAATCATATCTGTTTTTCAATTAGTAGAGCAGGGGTCCCCAACCTTTTTTGCACCACGGACTGGAATAATGTAGGTTTTATTTTCATGGACTGGCCATCTACACGTGGCAGATAAATATGGCAAAAATAAATTAAGAGCATAAAAAATACAACTCACTATACCACTGGAGAGCCCTGCGCTTGTTTGTTCTGTCCTTTTTGTTCACGTTTTTTCTTTCAAAAACTCTAAAGGTTTATCTTTTAATCCAGGTGCTTAGTCTCGATGTGCCAAAGCAGTTTTGAAGGTTTCATTGCCTCGTTTCCCTTTTCCCGCATATTACACAGAGCGGACTCGGTGCGTGAGAGTCACCTGTAGTGACAAACTCATATTTTAAGTAGGACTCCTGGTGTTGTCTTTTAAATTGATCTTTCTTTTTCTTGGGAGGTCGTAGGCTTCTCTTCTGGCTTCTCAGTTGGTCTTTTTCCCCTTTGCAAAAAAGCTCTCCAAAGACTTTTGTTTTTGGCTCATTTTCAAGAGCTTGTACGTCATACGTCATCGTGGAGACAAGAGCAGATCTAGCACAGATATAATAAACTCACAGTTATATCAAATGGATTTCTGTGGTGATTTCCTCTCAGGATTTTCATTATATATCTATGGACAAGCTTATTAGCGTATCATGAGGGACAGGGGAAAGTTACTTCAGAGAAGATGCGGTCTCTGATCAATTATTTACTGTTTTTGTGTGGCCCGGTAGCAAATGAGTAACGGACCGGTACCTGTCCCCAGCCCGGTGGTTGGGGATCACTGTAGTAGCGCGTCAAATCCACTGATCCGAAGGTTGGCAGTTCGAATCCTGTCCTCGGCATAAACATCACTAGTAGACCGGTCAGATCCGCTGACCCACAGGTTGGCGGTATGATTCCAGCTCTCACAGATGAATGCTGCTGTTATGTCCTTGGGCAAGACACTTAACCCCCCTCGCCTCCAGTGCCTGTGTACACTGGTGTATGAATGTGTGTGTGAATGGGTGATGTATGTGGTGCCCTGATGTAAAGCGTTTCGAGTACCATGAAGGTGGAAAAGCGCTTTATAAAAATTTGACCATTTAAGGCATTATCATTATTATTCTTATATTTTTTATTATTATACTGACAAGAAACAAGAGCCATTTTAGATCCTATTGATTACATTCAACTTTGCAATGAAATATCCAGAAGGTAAATGCACAACATGATTATGATCATTTCTATTAGTGACTACACCCTAGAACTGTCTGTGTATATAAAAAAAAAAAAAAAAAAAAAATACATTTAACAGCATATATTTTAGCTTCCCCTCATTTGTATTCAGTGTTACTGGCCCATAGAATGTCCTGATCTCATCTCAAACCCAGCTCTTCCAGAATGGGCTGGTCCTCCTGCCTCCTCTCACTTTTCTGGGCCTGTGTCTTTGGGGGCATCGCCTGGCAGGACCCGGCTGTTTTATTGAACCGCATTTCCTCATCTTTCTTCGTATTGAGCGTCTCAGCCGTCAGCGAGCCTGCCAGCCTTTTGCTATTGCACCCCATTTGTCTTCATGTTTGGGCAGCTATTCTCAGCACCGGACAACCCACGCGGCCTGGGAACACTTGGTTTGCTACACACTCGCAACGCAGCATATGTCAAACTGTGCCGCTTCGGGGATGGGAAAAATCTGCTCGTACTTTGGGGCCGTAGAAGTAATTTGTCCCTAACTACAACATGGCGTGTGCTTATCTGTAAAGCGTTCACGTGTTGGGGATGGTTGGTGCCCGCAGATGGACGGTAATGGGGCATAATCGCATTCATGTCAACTAGAGAAGTGAAGATAGGATTACTTAGCATGATCAAAGTTAATGTTAGCTCAAGCTGTTGCAAATGTAGAAATTGGGATCTCTGAAAAAAACCAGAACATATCAACAAAAATGTTTTCAGGGCATGATCTGGCCTTCCCATGGAGATACTTTCTTGGTGGGTCATTTGCCTTTACTTTGACAAGATAGATTGACTTTAATGAGAGATGGGATGAAACATTAACACTGAGACACATCAGGGCTGGAGCAGTTGGCAATGTGGAACTAGTAGCAATGATTTTTTTACTAAACAATTTTGCCTTTGTGTATGATTCAAATATTTAAGCCACAGAAAAACTTGTGTCCTTACTGTGAGCGGATTTGCATCTCCACAAACATGAGTTATTTTGCCTGGAGCAGGCCTCATGCTCATTTCCATGGACATGTTCTTTTGGCTATAATCTTCCACAATATGGCATACAGCGGATCTATCTGTAAGGAGAATATTGCAGCATTGTTTTCACTTTATATTTCCATGAAGCATTGCATCAAGCTGTTTTTTATTGGAAAATTTGTAAGGGTTGATATTTTTGAAAAGGAATCGATAATTTGCGTCACCTCAGTCAGTATCAATATATATTTACTGTCGATCTTCCCATCTTTCGTCTTTAGTAGCCTACTTGGGACAGATTTTATTTGTTGACCCTCTAATTGTTGGGTGAATTTTATAAACACCAAGACATTTTTTTTTTTACAGCTGTTGTAGTAACTTCCGTTTTCAAATGTCGAGTTTTTATTTTAAATCTGACACCTTTCAACCTTGCTTCTAGTATCCCTCCCAGTGAATACACAGACTTCGGATGAGTACTTAAAACCAGCCTTCAAACTACCCCATTACCTTGTCTATACCTGTGACATTACTGACAGCCAATATCACGCACTTCAGTCTGCCTCAAACTTACCTCCCATCGCGCTGCCCGTGCTAAATCCCCGGCAGCAAAGTTATGAATGACGCTGTAACGGCAAAGTAAATCGTCCGAGGAGAAAAATCAATTTAGAAAATTGCTTGAATTCTTGCCCGGCCTGTTTCATTGTCATTAAGAGATCGCACAGATAGATGTCTCCTTGTCTGAGGGGGCAAGTGCATAGCTTATACTGGCGTCTCAGTGGACTTATTAATTTTGGTCTTTCGTTTGCCATCTACTATCTGCTCCTTGTGCTTTTAAATGGCACCAGCTCACAAGGAACAAAAGGGTAGGGAGAGAAATCGATTGGAAATTCTCAAGAGAAATTGCCCAGTCATTTGATTGTATTCCGCGTTGTTCGTAGTCTTTGTTATAAATGTAAGGTTTCATATGTTACCGTCCCACCGTGGCAGGATCGATGGATGTTGGGGGGTCCGAGCATCCTTTCTGGTCTCTGGTTTGTCTCATGTATTCCCTAGACACGTGTAGAAGCGAATTCACAATAAATGGATATCGTAAATGATTATGAGGGTGAATTGGCTGTCAGAAAAAGCTCGCAACATATGAGGCATGCAATTCTGGGTCACATTTTGGGTTGCTTTGACATTTCTACAAGTATTCACAAAAGGACTTTTACATAACCATGAATAATGAAGAAAAAAATCTAACTAATGTATTTTACAGCTGAGGCTATTGGCTACACTACACACATGTACGACAACTTCACTATATAAATCAAATGCATGCGTAAAAGTATCTGTTGCAATTAAATAAATAAATAAAAAATCTAGTAAAAAGTATTTAAAAACAAACCAATAATGCAAAAAAAAAAAAAGGAATTACAAATTTTATTTATCCACCATTTGGACATGGTACCTCATAAATATTACATGAAAACAATATCTAATCATAAATAGAAAACCAAATATTAATTTTAAAGGTGAATATATTGAGAAAAAAACAACATTATCAGTCTGAATTTAAATGGTATTTCAGCCATGTTGCACTACCCTAAACTTCCTGACCATACATAAGCACATTTTAGGGTTGTCAAAAGCACCGCAACAGTGAATTACTGTCACTGAGATGTCCATTTGAATTCAATGGGGAAGTTCAAGGTTTGCGCAGTGCGTACAGGCGTACCCCTGCAGGCGCCGCTGCGTCAGGTGTATGATGGAAGTGTGCAGCTATAGCAGAGGAGAGAGCATGGAGAAAACAGGTACTGAGGAAAGGTAATGAAGTGGAGGGGCCAACCAAGGAAAAGATGCGTGAAGGTGCACGTGGAGGATCTGTCACTCACTTGGCTGTGTGTACCTGCCCAAAAAATCCTGCAGGCGCCACGAGTTTAAAAGTACACCGGACAGAAATGAATCTTTCCTGAATAGCTTTAGAATGATCTTGAACCAGAACAAGTACAAGACCACGCAGACTAGTATACACCCCTGGACCACTGTGGAACCTACCTGGACGACTGAATTACACAGATATATGGTGTAATATATTGATATAGAGACGTGGAAATATAAAAGAAAATACTATGATTTAATGAAAACACATTATATTGTCTATAGAGAGTATTGGAAGTCTTTTTCTTAGTATCAAAATTGAGTGAAATTATAGGATCATGACAACAAAATTCTCTCTAAAATACATGACACAAAACAGTGGCGTGCACAGATGTTATTACTATCAAGATGTGCATCCTCCATGACCCTGCGTCTTTGTTCCCTCCAGCCTTTTGTTATCCTACAACAGCCCAAATTAGATCACAGTCCACTGTTTTGCTCCGACGATTAGCTCATGAGCTACTGCTACGGCTAACGCGGGCCTGCTTTGGTCGCCCATGCGTGGGTCGAACAAGATCCGGCCCTGGAGAGTGTCTAGTTGTCATGCAGCCTTCTTCCAACTGCCATCTGTTCCAGCCGTGTTGAACCAGCCTGCGTGAGCGTGCGACATATCCCTAAGGCAAAGTGCATTCAACCACCAAAGAAATACAAAGAGCTTATATAGGCCAAGTGAGATGTACCTGCGATGGGTAGCCTATATGGAAAAAAAAAGACACGCCAGATGCTGCTTAACTTTATATAGGACACACAGAAGGGACGCTGACAATTTTGAGAAAAGATGTAGTTGCAGTTTTTCAAATATATTAGTAAAGGTGCGCTATGCAACTTTTCTGGTGGAGTGTCTGCCATGTGCTTGTTTCTATGGAGATGTTTTTCCATCGCCTGGAATCTTCTACAGTATGGCACTAAATTACATGTGTGTTTTTTTGTTCTTTTTCTTTTTCGCTAAAAAAAAATACCTTGAAAATACATGGGGAGGATAGGAAGTGAGCATGGGCACACTTCTGGCTTCACTGGCTCTGGCTCCAATTCACTTTACATTAGAAAACTGTTGCCCCTCTCTCCAAAACTGCTGCAGTGAGCCCTTTATTTTGGTCTTAAAATGTTCATACTAACCCGCTCTATATGATTCTGGTATCTAGATTTTGCTCTTGTGTCCATAACTTAAGATATGAACATTAATAACAGACAAATCAGGCGCCGCCTTTTCCCGAGGTTAGCAACACTGTCAATCAAACCTGTTGCTAAGCGCTCACTCCTTGCTAAACCAGCAGTGCGGACAGAAAGGGCGTTACCTTCAACAGCCTTGCTCCGGATTGGCTCTTTAGTTTCTATGATACTCGTGTCCGGAAATCTTAATGTGCAATTTGACTCCAAATTCGCCTCTGTAACTGCTAGCCTTGATGAGCTTTATGTGACTGGACCTGAACGCTACAGGTGACGTCACACTCCCTTAGTCCACTTCTTTATACAGTCTATGGAGGTGACCCTGTGAGTAGGAGCAGATCTGACTAGTAACTCGGCCTAGAGGTGTCAACTCCTTTTCTCCATGGAGATAGATAAGTGGGAAAATTTAGCCAAAGCACTAACATCTTATGAATACCAACAGATAGCTGGCCCTCACCAAAAAGTTCAATAGTGAACCTTTTAAGAGAAACACTGACATTAACTGAAATACAAGAATCTATCCTGTGTTAAAAATGTGTTTTTTTGAACCTATTTATTTTATTCTTTAGACCACATCATAGTATTTCCTAAACAAGAATGACAGCATGCTTATTGTGACCTTTTAAAGGTGCTTTACCAGACTTTTCATTCATTTTAAATGGTTTGCAACGGGCTAAACTGAACTCACCTTTCCTAATTGTTTGCTGCAATGAGCTAATGGCATTTCACAACTTTCAGATTCCAGAGGGAGTTTTGCACACTCCCTGGTTAGCAAAGGATAAACACTTCATAATTCAACGCAGACAGCACACAATGGTCTTATTTTGATCCTAAGAGCTGCTTTTACACTATATCTGTACTTGGGCAAACATCTAAGAACATTTGACCATAATTGTAACTAGAACAACATGCTTCTCTTCTTCTGGTACGGTTTACACTAAAAGCTAACTTATGTTTCTGTCAGTGAGCATTCAGAAACCAGACTGTTTGCATAGCTTAAACAATATTTCATGTCTTACTATTATATAAATCACTGAAGTAGAGTAGAAATCTAACCAAAATCTTTATAAATACTGTATGTTGCCCTAAAAAAAAAAACTTGTATTCCCCTCTTCCAATGTGACGTAGGCTCCTTTTGAGGTCTGCATCTAATTAGAAAGCATTTCACTGTCCGATAATCAGGAAGTGCACGTTATCATGCTAGTTGTTGCTAGCTTTACCATGACATGACATTGCTGGTCTTGAAAAACACTTATAAACTCATCCTGGTGAATAATTTGGATGGTAGGAAAGCATGAGGTAAGTGAGGAATAACTTTAGATTGCTGCAAACAAAAAAACAAAAAAACCCCCAAAAAAAAACATAGTACTTGTTCTGTTTTTCACATTTTAAGCCTTTAACTCATGACCAATGTGCTTACGAAACTACTGCCCCAAACCTATCCATATAGACAGACATAATGTTTGCAAGAAATTCATTGTGTCTATTTCTTAGTCTGGCTTGAAGAAATTTCCCAGCGGTATCCATCCAGTTTAACTCACAGAATGATGAAGAACCATATTACCACAATGTTACTTCGCTAACCCTTTACACGTTAAGGGAAGACTTTAATGTCCCCATAGGGAAATTTGCCCCTCTGTATTTGACCCGTAACTCACTGTCCAGAGTACCCCACCCAATAGGGGAGACATAGTAAGGCTCCAAAACATCTGATGGTAAAGTGAACAGACATTTTATACAATTGTACAGTGGTCCCTCGCTATATCGCGGTTCACCTTATGAAAGCGGCGCCAGGACGAAGAGGCACAGTCAGAGGAACTTTGACATATGCCTGAGTCTCTATTAATCATTTCATATGTGTCCAATCTCGTAGGTTGATCATTAAAATTTTATTTGTTACAATGTTTCTAAA
Source organism: Periophthalmus modestus (assembly GCA_019594935.1). NCBI lineage: Eukaryota > Metazoa > Chordata > Actinopteri > Gobiiformes > Gobiidae > Periophthalmus > Periophthalmus modestus. Next base: position 18,495 of record JAIEZT010001226.1, read on the forward strand.
AGTTGTCATTTTATTTATAGTACAGTATAGTATTTGGTTTTGTTCTATAATACTGTGCTTATTTTTTTTAAATCTACGAAGGTTTGAACTTTGAGAGTGTTTAAACAAGAGAGAAATGTGAGAAAATGTTAATGCCTGTCAGGGAAAAGTGTATAAAGTGTGTGGTGGTGAGGGTTTTTACAGCCTTAAAACATGTATAATTGTAAAAATTAAAAGCTTTCTACTTTGCGGATTTTCGCCTATTGCGGGTTATTTTTGTAACATAACCCCCACGATAAAAATGAGGGAACACTGTAGTTAGCTCCTCCCTTCAGATAGATAAGGCAGTGTCCATGAGTAATCTGACCAGAAGTGAACAAGTGGCTTGGATGAGCAGCGCGAAACATCTTCACTCTTACAATTTTTTAACCCAGCTGCCAGATTTTGCTTTTTTTTTTCACTATGAATCACACTTGGACAACTGAGGGATTATACAGACATCTGATGATAAAGCAGTAGTAAAGCCCTCTTTTCACCATGTAAATAGTATTATATTTGTGTGACTTTGTAATGCATGTACTGGAAGCATACTAGAAATGTATTTTACACACGTAACACAGTGGTAAGAATAAATAAGGATTCCTCACACTCCCTTTCAAGCAAAGAGACTTAAGTCTAAAGACATTTTGTATATGTGATATATTCAAAGTCTATTCATTCTGTTTCCTTTCCTTTCATGAACAAGTCTGAAAAATGAAGTCTTCATCACCATGTTAACCTTTTTGACAAATACTTGAAATGTAGAGTCGTGGCAGGCTATACCATCTCAAATATGGCCAACAGGCGAGGTACATGGTGAGCACAACACATATTCCCTGATGGTCAATTTGGACTGTGAAAGAAGTGACTGTCTACTCAAATAAAGAAATCCTGACTGTGAAGTGAGACCACAATCCGGAGAAGGTTGTTGGCGTCTACCGTTCTTGACAAATATATTCTCTAGACTGTACCATTTGTTGTTTAATAATGTACAATTTGTTACACCCCTGCATTCATATATTGTGAAAGCAGCTGTTAGGATCAAAATGTGACTGTGTTGTTTGCTTATAATTATAATCATCTATTGTTCACAATCCAGGAAGTGCAGTTACAGCAAAACTACGCTCTTGGCTTCTGAATTTTGCTCAACGCTTTTTTCAAATTGATCAATGATTAAAGTAAAGTAAGTTATTTGTATGTGGTTTTAATTAGTGCTGTGTTTCACGTTTTTTAAGACTAAAAACTAGTGATGTGATGTCGATGACTGAGTCGGCTCTTTTGAACGATTCTTTAGAGTGAACAGTTCTAACTGGATTATAGACTGTATATATAAATGGACATGGCTAACACTCGAGCCAACACGTTCCAAATACAAAGTGCTCATGGGTAAGCTTTGGGCTCCATTGACTCCAATTCACTTTACATTGAAAAACGGTCACCCCTCTGTCTGTAACTGCTGCATTGAGCCTCGTCATTTTGGTCTTAAAATGTTTGTATTAACCCGCTCTACCTGATTCTTGTAGTTTTATTTCACTATTGTGTTAGTAAATAACTGTTATCTTAATATTCATTCACGGGGTGCTAGCTCGTTCGTGCTAAACCAGAGGTGTGGGCAGGAAGGGGCGTTACCTTCAACAGCCTTGCTCTAGATTGGCTATTTGGTTGCTATGATACTCACGGTCAGAGTTCCAAATATGGAAATCGGCTCCAAATTCGCCCCAATAACTGCTCTAGCCTCGATGAGCTTCATTTGACTGGAGCCGAACGCTATGGGTGACGTCACACTTAGTCCACTTCTTTATTTAGTCTATGAACTGGATCTAATCTTTTAAAAACCCAATAGTAATAGTTTTTTTTTTTTTTTTTTTTATTGCAGTGCAACGTTTTATTTCGATGATGCATAATTTCAAATGTTAAACACACACACCTTTGAACAATTTCATCAAATCTTACCCTTGGCCATTTTTCGCTTTGATTAGCAGATAAAAATGTGTTATCTCATTTGACTTCTGTCTCATGAATGAATATGTTCTTTCGAAGAGCATTTGAAAATGACGAAATGAAAACACACATCCAAACTATTCAGATCCTACATCGCCTCCATAAGTAAACCGCATTGTTCCACCATATTGTTCCAACCCACTTATATTCCACACATTTCCATTCGCACATTTCAAAACAATGTTCTTACCATGTTTGACACTTAAGACTTACACGACTTTAGCTACGGGCGACAACCTCTATGGAACCACAGGATTCGTCTGATTAGCTCCTCCACCTCTATAAACTCCTCCAGCACACATTGACGTGTTGATTACCCCCGATCCATGAAAGGTGATGACGGCTGGAGAAAAAAAACGTTAGCATGATGCATGTCACGAAGTTGTGAGGTCTCCGTCTCTAGAGCATGTTGCTAGGAGCGCATTTTTAACCATGTATACGTGTGAACAATCCTCCCCGTGCCTGGCGTATGATTATTAAAGTGTAAAACATGGTTGGAGGGTGTTTTTGCTTCATACATGTTGCTGTAGTATGTGTAGAATGTTGCTACGGGCTGACGTGAATATTGATATGACAGATGTTTAAGCTAGAAATACGCAAGTTGCATGATAATTGATGTCATGGGTTTTGTATGTGCTTTATAGTTACAAATCAAGCTAGCTGATACAAGCTAGCTTTATCTATGATCATTATATGTTATGCAAATTTAATTTTGATCTTGCCGGATAAGATTTGGAGCTTGGGTAGATAAAAAACAGACCTGACGAAAATCCACGGGACATTTTTGTGCGATCCAACAGGTAGAGAAACTTAAAAGTGTTAGCTAATGTCATTCTGCTGTTGTTTTGCAGGTAAGTTAATCCGATTATGGGCTACGTTTTATATCAGAATGCATTGATGGTTTTTTTGTTCACACATACAACGATAGAAGTGGGTTCCACGCATCTATGTAACAAAGGGGGTGTGCCATGTCCGTCGCCATGCAGAAAAAAATGAACTGACTGATTGGGTTCTTAGTGTTTTATTTGCCGTTTTCTGTGGTTACGATGTCACTAAAGTGTTACATCATGCATAACAAACTGATTTTAAAAAGTCAGTTGAGTTTCTGTAGTGTTGTTGGATAGTCTTAATGTCTAGTAGGCCTGCGTTTCTTGAATCTTAAAGCCTCCCACGAAAACCACAATCAGTCCATATTCAATCGCAGTAAGCAGAAAGAAAGATGCCCAAAAAAGTTTGTCCAGTTGACAGATTTAAACTTCATCTTTTGCTATGGATCAGACCTGGATGACTGAGGGATTACACAGATGTCTTGTCAAAAAGTTATATCACTTCATCAAACTCTAGAACCAAACCTAAGATTATAAGAAAAGCAATTGTTTCTATTATAAGCAACTGTTCTGTAATATAAAACTTTTTTTTTGTACATCAAAGCCAGCTGAAACAAACCTTTGGAGGACACAAAGAAAGGTGACATTCCTTCTGACCAGCTATTATCATTCACACGTTATGTCCGTTAGCAAGTTTAGCTAGCAACATTAATAACGCCGCTGTATTGTTTGGTGTAGGACATATGGAAATAAGACACCCTCAAGCTAACATCACTGTACTATCGCGCAACTTCAGGCCACAATTACCCATCCATAACTGTCCTTTTCACACTTCCTGAGCAGTATCACTCCACAGATGGCGTAAGCTGGAGGATGGCCATTTTAGCACGTTGTTGCTAGCATGCTCACACAAACTGCATGTAGCCATAGGTGCGTCGACTCAATGATGGTAATCAATAACAGGCAAAAGTGACCTATACAACTGCCTCCCCCCACATGTATAGCACTGAGAAATACATCACTGCGAATACCGTGCCAGGCTTGTTCACTCTCCCCTGGGTTTTGGTGCAGTAAAGAGGGCTAAGGGCATGCGGTAGTTCCACATACCCCACGATGTATGTTGCATTGGTGTGGGACGGTTTGAAGGTGACAGGGAAAGACTAGGAGAGACCAAAGTGGGATCAAGGTTGGAGTTCTACCCAGAGGCAACATTCAGAGAACAGGGGAGAGGACGGAGTGACAAACGCGAAATAGATCGACCCAAAGCCAAAGCGACAAAGGATGCAAGGGTAGTATGGTTGTTTCCACTGCCAGACCTTTTCTGAGCTTCTGTGGTTGGGCTAAAAAATGTAGAACCTTATAAAATGAATACAATTGTTGCTAGTTATAATTTCGTTTTGTAGATAACTGCTCTTAAACGGCCCATATTACCCGATTTTCTGATCTATCTTATAATGTTGCTTCCTCATCACAAACATACCTGGAGTTGTGTTTTTGTTCATTTACACATTTCACACACAAATCCTGCATGTTTAGTTGAGCTTTTCTCAAATGGAAAACACTCCGTCCCACCTTGTGATGTCATGTGGTACCAGAAGAAGTGCCCCACTATGTTTTAAACTCCATACACCTTCACTAGAATCATTTGGATGATTTCAGCGCTGGAATTGTGGATCTCTACTGAGTTAGAGGTAAAAAGTAGGAGATGTAGACAGACTAATAATAAAGGATTACTCAAACGTGTGCAATGATGAAACAAAACTCAACTTCAGGTATGTTTTTGATGAGGCAACAGCATTGTAAAAGGGTTAAAAGTTTCAAGAATCCCATTTTGTGTAGGACATTTAAAGGTGCATAAGTCCCATAGCATTAAACTTATTTATGGTGGTGCCACCAAGGGAAGTGACAGGTTAGTTTTATGGACAGGTGACCCCTCTAACAGTAAGAATACATGTTTGTCATTTTTGAACAATAAAAACAACTGTAATGAACTAAATGCAAGATATGTTAATGCCAATCTGTGGAACACTTCAGGTAAAAAAAAAAAAACATCTCCATGGAGACCATGTCCAGGCCTATATCAGTCAATGAGTTGCTATGTCTATGCTCCCTCAGATGTGGCTGATTTATGACATTTTCAATTGAATTTTCAAAAAATATATTGGGTATTCAGCTCAATCAGAGCCATTTGGTTTCAACATTAGGGGAATAATTAAAAGACTGACCTTGTGAATTGAAGTGGCTCTGACTTCAAGTGCTGTAGTGCTTTAGTCAGTCCCAGTCTCCTGTCTCCAGAGTCTAACCAGTAACCATTTCTTTTTGTTTTTATCTTACTATCCTTACCTTACCAAGAACATTAAGGATGTAAAATAAGTTCTGTCTGCATTGAATTATAAAAACCGTTGGTGTCCAATTATCAAGAAGTGCACATTAGGATGCTAGTTGTTGTTTGCTGCTCTGCAAAACTCTTCTCTGGCCTCTGAAAATTGTGAAAAGCACTATAAACTCATCACAGTGAATAATTAGGATAGCTTAAAATGAACTAGTTCTGTTGTTTTGTTTTAATGCCTCATCAACTCTGTCACGTCCCCCAAGGGCCCGTGTGTCGTATCAATTAAAATGTGTTAAAATTAACCCTTGCATTGTCCTGGAGACCCCAAAAGCAACTTTGTTACAGCAGATCTCTAATCTCTTCATCACATGGGCTGAAAATGTGGGCCAGTTGTTCATTTTATGACTTTTTATCAAAATGATGAAAATTTGAAAAAAAAAAAGGTGTTTTTTCATAGTTGTAAGGCCCCAAAACCTCTGTAACAACCCAGTGTACACGTAGCCAAACTGTGTTTTTTCCCCACAAATCCACATGTATTTTTTGGGGAAAAAAAAAAAAGCTTTTTGATCACTTTTTTTTTTTTTTTTTTTTTTTTTTTTTCAAAAAATCATTCAAAGCAGAGTTTAGCATAAGATTTTTTTTTCTTTGTTGAAATTATTGAATGTTCAGAGCCTTTTGACTCTGCAGATAAACAGCAGAAGACCAGCTCATGTTTGGGGTCTCTGAACAGTGGAAAACTGGGCTTTGTTAAATATCACTCTTTTTGTATGAACTGTATGTTTTAGAACAACATGAAAGCATGATTTTTTTGCTTCATTACTTTATTCTTAAACCTTGTGTTGAATACTGTGTGTTGCAATATTAAGGTGTACTTGTTTCTCAGTTAGAATACCACACACATGCTTATTTTAAGATGTCTACACTGGAATCTGCTACTTCGGGTATATGATGCGGGTATGCATCTTCGGGTGACAAGAGACCTTGTAATACATCTTTTCAGTGACTGCAAACATCTTTTAAGTGACATATTCTACCTTCTTGTAAACAGCTAACAGTATATCTCTATACAACCTTGTACAAACAGTATGTAAATATAGCTTAAGTCCTTATAGGACCAGCCTTCTATACATAGTACCTTTCTTGGGATATAAGTACTGGATGGCTCCTTAGTACGGAGGGGACACACACACAAGAACTGACACACACAAACTGGCACACTCAACAAACACACACACACACACACACTCAACATGACACAAAACTCATACTCAACACACACACTCATTCACGCACACACATGAGCCTGCTGTCTGTAACTTCATTCATCACATGAGATAAACTTCTTTCAACTCTACCTGGTCTGCAATCTCTTCCATCACGATTACACAATGAAAACACACAATTCAAACAGAGTCAGAGCCTCCTACACAGAACTATACCTCCATAAGACAACATGTCCTACACAGACCTGTACCTCCTGTACAACATGTCCTACACAGACCTGTACCTCCTGTACAACATGTCCTACAGAGACCTGTACCTCCCGTACAACATGTCCTACAGAGACCTGTACCTCCCGTACAACACGTCCTACACAGACCTGTACCTCCTGTACAACACGTCCTACACAGACCTGTACCTCCTGTACAACACGTCCTACAGAGACCTGTACCTCCTGTACAACATGTCCTACAGAGACCTGTACCTCCTGTACAACACGTCCTACACAGACCTGTACCTCCTGTACAACACGTCCTACACAGACCTGTACCTCCTGTACAACACGTCCTACACAGACCTGTACCTCCTGTACAACACGTCCTACAGAGACCTGTACCTCCTGTACAAACATGTCCTACACAGACCTGTACCTCTGTACAACATGTGCTCTGACAGACAGAGCCCAGGGTCTGTGCTGTTCAGTGGAGTGAAGGCTGACATCTGTGCACCCAGTGCCCACTAAAAGTGCAGACGAGGGTCCGTTTTGTTCATGTAATAAGAAATAAAATATTAATATTTATATTTTTATGTATAATTTGAAAATGCACCTTCCTACGATGGACTTCTCAGGTTGAAAAACAAATCCCAGTCAAAGGACAGAGATTATTCTTTGCCAGATTCAGGTCAAATGAAAAAGTATTTTTTGAAAATTTGTTTTTGAATTAAAATTTGTTCAAACATTATTCTGGGCAGAGTTTTGAAACAGAATTTATGATTTGGGATGAAATGATTGAATTTTCAGAGCTGTTTTAAACAGCTCGTGTTTGGTGCATGTGAGACTGACACTTGAACTTTCTTTGCCAAATACAGTCTCAGAATGTGTAATTATGGTCAGACACTCAAGTTCTGCACAAATAAACATGAAAAACACAATAAATATGGGTAAAATCATCCAGGATAAACTGAGCTGTCGACCGCAGGACGTGGGTTTGAAATTGTGTTTTAGTTGTTGTTGTAGTTAGCTCCAGTCACATATTTAGAGTGATATTTTATTACTCTAATACAATGCTCGGGCATTCTATATGCCTAGATTATTAACTGTGATGTAACATTAATAATAGCTGTGTGGCAAATTTCAATGTTACCGCAGAAGGCGATAGACACAGTATCCAAGAGTTCAATTATAAAGTGAGAGAAGCAGTATATGCCTGCAGAGATATTTAATCTACCTTTGATTTGACCTTTAATGTTATAGGGCTTCCATGTATAGAAACACATTATTATCAGTGAAAATTGAAATGGAGGGATTTCTGAGGCTGGAGGACGACTCTGTGACATGATTAATGAAACAAGCCTGAATGGGGCAAAATACGTCATTCAGGAACAAAATTACAACATGGTTAAAAACTCAGAAAAGTCTATTTTGCATGACACATACCTTTAAATATGCCCAGACGATGATTCTGTTGTAAGGGTTGCATTGCTAATTTTAGCTAGCAAGTTAAAATGCAGAGGAGACATTAACTGCCAGCATTCCCCAAGGCCAGTAGATTATGGTAGTTTATTGTTTGCTTTGGTTAATGGTGTGGAGCCGGGAAAGCACAGGGCATCCTTTAAAGAACAGAAATAATGTCTTCCAGTGTCAGGCTCATAATGCATGGCCGGTGGAGCAGTGGGGAACTAATATTCACTAATTTGTGGGAAGTAATATAGCTGTGTGGCTGGTTTGTGTGCTGTTGTCAGTGAGTCCTGTTTAAGAGATGTTTTAGAGTAGTGATGAAGGCAAAAACTGGATTAGACATCATTTTATATTTCAGTTTTATGAGTGTATGTATCTTCCCCAGTGAGTTTATTGCTGCACATAATAAAACATCAAGGTTGGCAGAGTGGTTGATATTATCAGTAGTTAAACAGTTAGACTACAACACACTGTCCTTACAGCAGCAAGATCTGTGGTTTAATTCCTCAACAGGGCTGCAACAATTAGACAGAATAATTTTGACTTGCTCACTACTAAAAAAATTAATAGCTGTTTTAATAATTGTTAGTTGTTAGCTTACAAAGGCAGCAGCATTATTAAAGCAACACCGTGTAACTTTCTGGTGGATGCAGGTCGGCTACATAATGCAGTGATATTGAAAGTTAGCTCCACAATTTCATGCCATACTGTGGATGTTTATAGGCAAAGGAAAAATATTTACACAACACATCAGTTCTGTGGAGATGCAAGCCCGCTCAAAGTAAGGATGTGTTGGATGTGCATCTGATCTGAAATTTAAAAAAGAAAAAAAAAAAAAAAACATGCTTTCTCTTTTTTTGGTCATACACAAGTTACATACAATGTGGCTTTAAATAAATATGTCATAAATGTGTAATTATTAATAACTTAATTATCCATCCATTTTCTTCTGCCTATCCGGGGCCGGGTCAGGGGACAGTAAGCTGAGCAGGGAGTCCCAGACTTCCCTCACCCCAGACACGTCCTCCAGCTCCTCCGGCGGGACCCCAAGGTGTTCCCAGGTCAGCAGAGAGACATAAACCCTCCAGTGTGTCCTGGGTCTTCTCCGGAGCCTCCTCCCAGTGGAAACATGCCCGGAAACACCTCCCCAGGGAGGTCCTGAACAGATGCCCGAGCCACCTCAGCTGGCTCCTCTCGATGTGTAGGAGCAGCGGCTCTACTCCGAGCTCCTTCTATGTGACTGAGCTTCTCATCCTATCTCTAAAAGTGCGCCCAGCCACCCTGCGGAGGAAGCCCATTTTTCGGCCACTTATATTAAACTTAATTATATAAATAAATAATCTGTATCTACAAACTTAAAGTTTTCATACTTTTAAAATCTTTATCCAGTTCAAAAGTACTTTTACAAACTCTAAAATGGAAATATTGCATGTCTTGTTGACTAATGGCCACTTACAGCTCTACTCTCAAGTGTTCTCGGTGTGTTCTGCCAACCAAAAATATAATGAAACAATTATTTTTCAAACCCAGAAGCGTCCCTGACTTTAACCTACCCAACAAACTAATGCTCAATCCCACACTGTTGCCGGCAAGGCGAATGAATGTCTTGCTCAAAGGCACAACAGCATCACGCATTGCCAAATATTACACCACGATTCTCTGAGTGAACATCCCTTACCCTTTGAGCTACCAAAAGCGACTGCTAGCCTTCATAATTGTATAGGCACTTCGGAGTTCACACAAGCCCGTCAACTCTCCATCCACTTCCACTGCAGCTGTCACACTTCGCTCCTGCCTTTACAACCTTATCTACAAACTGAGTCTGCTTCTATGGCTCTGGAATCCATCTTTATTAACCATTGGAGTTCTCTTCGCCTGTGAGCCCTGTCAGAGTGGTTTCATGTGGGACGAGAAATGAGAAAGCTGTGCTGGAGATGGGCTGCCTTTGTACCGCATTGGCACTGTGGGCAAAGCCTTTTCCCGTTTGGCTGGAAAATCCTCCCGGAAATCCCATAAATCGGTCTTGTAAGAGCAGGTATTTTTATGGTGGGGATGAGTTAACAGGATCAACACCTCACTGAGTGTGGCTTTTACTGAAGTGGCACGCGAATGAAATGAAATGAACAGAAATGCCGCCATCGCAGTCCAGTTCCATTTTCCGCGGGATTCCGTCAGAGGCTGTTTCCACAGAGAGTATGCAAATGTAGTCTGAGCTCACAAAGAAAGGCAGGATTTGTGAGTAATAGATTTATAGCGTTCACCGCAGACAGGTTCTCAGACTGGATTCCAACATAAATTTGAGATACACAGAGCAAGATCATGAGAGATTTTGAAACAAGTAGAAATTAAAATACAGTTTTGTTCTCTAATCATATTAAAGAGGGGGTATTTAACTTCTATGGGGTATTAACGGCTAACACATAACATATCTAGCTCACCGTGTTACTTTTATTGTTTAGAAGATGCTGTATTACCTGAACAACTCTAAACCTGCCCTCCTTTGAAGAAGAAGAATCTAATTGTAAGGGGGGTTTGAATGGGGCAGGCGACATTGCTAAAATAGGCAAACATGGCATGGATGACATCTAAAAACCCTAATATGTATTGTGTCTTTTCTCTTTTCCCGCTTTTCTTTTTTCCTTCAACTGAAATAAGAAGCATAAACAAACCGTTTGATTTGTGTCTTCATGGAGGACTCGGGATGGGGACTTGACAAGTTTTCATCTTTCCCACTCCTTTTTCGCGCTTTGTATAAGAACAGATTGTGAGATGTGCTTTAGGTGTACCTGTGCTCGAAATAAATAAATAAAAAAATAGTATGCATGTTTTTGAAAGAGGTAGAAACTTTGTAACTCCATTTTGCTAATACTCCCTCTTTAACAACAAAGCTGGATTAATCAATCAAATTAGTTGATCAAATGGTGGCACTGGCACCTGATTAGCTTGACATTGTTGGGTCAATCTTTGTTCCTAAGCTTGAAATGTTTCAACATCAGCAATGAGCTAACTGCAGATTTGAATTGTGATCACATTCTCATGGTTCTTTTAGTCATGAAAAAATACTGAGTAGAGTTTAGAATGAGATGATAATACATACATAAAAGTGCATGTTGTTATTGGCCTTTTTTTTTTTTTTTTTACCGTTTCCTTTATTTAATTGCAGGGTTTTAGCTGAAAAACATGTTCATTCTTACTGTGAGCGGGGTCATCGCATCACAGATCTCGCCTGTAACCTGGCTTGGCGGCAGCACCTGCTTGTTTCCATGGAGAACTGTATACTTTTCAATCAAAGTAACAACTTCTCCATGAAACCAAGCAAGCTGATATTTTGTAACGGTGTCTGCACACACTGGTGTATGAGTGTGTGTGTAAATGCGTGAGTGGAAAAGCGCTACGTGGTCCCTCGCTATATCGTGATTCACTTTCGCGCGTCTCGCTGTTTTGCGCGGATTTTTTTTGTGTGCAATTTTGCATGCTTTTTTTTATATAGCGTATTAATGTGCATTGTGTTTCTGCGTCCTGATTGGCTGAAGGACTGTAAGACCATTGTCATCAGTCTCCTCTGTGCCGTGTCTCCCTGTACAGTACAGAATGTGTTCAGCCAAATTTACATAAATGTTCGATCGCAGTTGTGACTCTGAAGTGCTGAACCCTTTGCTGATGAAAGTGTGAGGATATTCACGCAGAGAGGGGCAGCATGATGCGGAGCCCCAGGTCATCGATGAGTACTTTTCACGCAGTACCAAAGCCCATTTCATGCCAGCAAGGGATGGTGTGACAAATTTACAGAAACGCTTTGGACTCAAAAGTCTTTCTGTGCACAGAGGCGGCATCTGTGGATATAGCTGGGCAGAGGCACGTCAACAACACATTTAAGAGACATCATCGAGGAAGAGGGAATATATATATGAAGGTTGTTTTGAACTTTGAGCGTGTTTTAAACAAACGAGAGAAATGTGAGGAAAATTGTTAATGTCTGTCTTGAGAAAAGTGTATAAAGTGTGGGTGTGAGGAGTTTTACCGTTAAAAAATATATAATGTAAAAAATAAAGTGACTACTTGCAGATATCGCCTAGGCGGGTTCTTTTAGAACGTTAACCCTGCCGATAAACGAGGGACCCACTGTTATAAAGCACACCGTGATCATTTACATAAGACGAGCTAAGACCCTGTGAAACAACAGAGGCGCTACAAACAGGAAAAAGCAAGGTAAATACAACTACCGCTTTAACAACAAATTTGAGATTCTTTCTTCTCACAACATTAAACCATCTCACGAATATTAAAAGCGTCGACAGGAACTTCTAGTTATTAAACTTTTCCGGAGGGCTCGTTGTTTGACTTCCCTTTAATTGAATCGTAGGTTCCACCTCGTAAAACTAAAACTGACCAAAGATAAGAGCTACATCATACATTGCCCTACTCCTTATTTCCAATCACCACTATCCTCTTCCCAGCCTCCTCACACATCACACCTCCAGACTGGTAACACCGACTCTGAAATCAGCTGCGGAGACGGGCATGTGAGCCACCAGGCACTCAATGTATTTCATGACAAAGATCTCACCTCATCTGTCAGTGCAAGACTTATGAGAACATTTACACGACAGGACAGAACACCCGCCTGCGTCTATAGACCCATGACAGAGCTGTCATGGCCATGCTAGCGCAAAAACCGGACGGAATAAACCACTGTCAACATACAATGCACGGTGACAAGTTTTATTTACAACTATGTCTGAAGCTCAAGTCCGGAAGAGTCCCGCAATAGAATCTCTGATGACAAAGGACCTCCTCCGTCACTGAGCGGGACTGGT
>JAIEZT010001226.1:31488-62727 GCA_019594935.1 Periophthalmus modestus
TCAATAGCTTCCTAATCCCGCGATCACAGAGCAAACTTCTCAAATGTCAGTATTGTATCGCGTTGCAAACTGCGGGACAGTGAATGAAGGGCACAGCGAGAAAACAGGTGCTAAAGTGGTTCGACCACAGGCATCCGTGTAGACAGTTCATTCTTTTTGAGCTCCTCGCGGCAGTTTACGAGATATAGCTGGATTTTCCACTTGTCAGAAAGTTATAGACTGCGATCGGCTGTAGGTCCAAAAAGGCAGGTGAAGTGATTTGGGAGACAAGATTGCACTGTCATATAAAGGACATTTCCACATGTAAAAAACATATATATACACTAAGGGAATTATTAGTGCTGTTTTGGTAGTTTCTCGGAATATAGAAATAAATATATTTGTTTCGATTAAAATGTTCACTGAGTTCAAAATATGATGGCTATGGGTCCAGTTTCAACCATCTTTAATATATATTGTTACTATGCCTTGATGTTGTTAATATTTTAGGTTACAATGCAAATATATCTACATTTTATGTCAGTTCAAGCTAAAGTCGAGCAAAGATAATGATGCCAAGGGTAAATTATTATTACTTTAAAAGGGAGTTTCAATGCAGCACTCATTGGTATCAATATTGGATCGATATTGCAACATCATAGCATTACTTAGTATCGACTCGAAACAAAAAGCACTGGTATCGGCCATCGTTGGGGGGAAAAGTAGCTTGATATGAAAGTTTCCTGCAGTAGCAATTAGCGCTGTGGCTAGTAAGCTTTACAATTAAACCATTGTAACATTAGACCATTTTCAGAGCACTTTTTTTCCTCGTACATTTCCTGAGGCATGTCTTAGAACTACAGGATAAAACACATCACTTTGCAAAGAAAAAGACCCATTCACGCTTGACACTTGGAACTTACATATCAAGAGTTTCTTCTGTCTCCTTTTGACTCTTGGTGAAGGAAAGTGTAAAAGTGGTCCAAACTCACTGCCCAGAACTGACAACAGCTACGAGACGTCGCAAGAAATTAATGAGGTTGGCCATTTTGATCGGTTAACGGTATAATCTTGGGGCAGGCTGTTTGGTGGACAGGAGCATTTGACATTTGCCTAATTAACTGGGGCTAGCGTTGACAAATCAGAACCCTTACCTTCCCAGAAAAATCCTGCCAGCAACGCCAACCACCCCAAGTCATCATTAGAGGGAATTCTGTTGGCAATTCTGTCTCGAAAAATCTGTCACATGGAAGTCTTTTCTGGGCTTTGAGGGCGTTGGATCCTGAGGTTGAACAACGAAGGGAGTTCAAAAACAGGCCAAAGGAGATTATCATGTTTTTTAAAGCGATTGAAGTTGGCAGACCGAGCTTGCATCATGATACGCAACTGCACAGATGTTTAGTTCACAGGGCAACGTTTTGTGATGATTTGTACAAAATGGGAAGAAAGATTTTTATTGTTGTCAAGGGATGACATTTGTCTTGGATAAAAAGGGGATTAAAATAAAGACAAAAAAAAATATACCCCTTATACTGGGTGTCCATTAAGTCTCTTTACAATAAAAAATATATATATATATTACAAAGCCATTGATAAGATATATTAATCAGAGTTATCTATCGTATTCAGTGGTTGACAAAGATTTTTCTTTTTTTTTTCTTTTTTTTTTTTACCTCATTAATACACCTCTCTGACACGATCCATGTTTTCCTGAGATGGTCTTGGTCGCCCACTTCTCTATCTAACCCAGTCTCCATAAATGTCTTATGCCATGCACAGATTGACAGACAAGATGGTGGATCTCTTTCATACTTTTTTCTGTTGTTTCACTGAGTCTGTGTATCCGCTTTTGTCTCAATAAACCATGATACACATTGTGCCTTCTCTCGAGGAGTATCCATTTCTTCCGGGTTCATTCCAAAGGCTGCCTCTTTAATCAACAGGATGCCTAAAATACAAAAATGCGATAGTATTAAAATCTTTTATAACCACTGAGTACAATAGAACAAATCTAATTAATGCATGTTTTCAAGTGCCTTTGTAATTACATTTTAAAATTAAGAGAGACTTTATGGACACTCTGTACTACCATTTAACATAGGACATCATATCCTAAGTATTTTGCATTAAATATAAAATTATAATATAGCATATGTATGAAGAATAAGCTGCTGGTTGGAGTTGAAGAGATGAGGGCTTTTTTAGGTTGGTCCTGGTTCAATACTAATTTAGTGCCGGTTTAGTTCTGGTCTAGTCCAGGTTTAGTTCTGGGCTTAGTTCTAGTTTAGTCCAAATATAGATGCTGTGTCTACGTTAGTGTGAATGAGGCCTATGTTTGTGATGAACATTTTAACATTGTGAGAAAAAAATTGTAATAGTATGGTTTTGATTCAACACTTTTGTCAAATCATGGTAACCTCTAGACTACCATGGCTCCTTTTGTAACCAGGATCCCATATACTTAGAAATAGTTGAATGGACAAGCAAATTGTAGCTTTGTTGTGTATAATATTGTAGAAAGTATCCTTCTGTAACCTCGATGGAGCACCTTTCTTTCCAAGACCACCTGAATGTTTTTATAGTCTAATATTATGATAGCTACTCTCTATCAGTGCAGCTGCAGGTGTATCCTTCTTATTCTGTTCAAGGAGGTTTTAGTGTCTTCAGATTGAAAAGTCAGAGGTTAACAACAAGCACTGGTGTAAAAAGTTTTGAAGTACCCACAAGGACTAGTTCTGCTGTCATCCGCCTACATATTTTGAACAGGATTGAAGTGATATTGTTGGGCAAAATTGTGTTATATTTTTCAGATACTTTCCGCTGCCAAAATATACAGAACTTATAATAATAATTGAAAGATTTACTTTTTAAGAAAGGCTGGTACAATGAGGCATGTTTTTAAAGAAACTCAGATATTGATATTTAGATTAACTAAAAAAAAGCAGCTGTTATTGCAGTGTAAACCTCGTTCTTGAAATTCATCTTTATAATTTTAATTTAACCAAGTAGCAGTACCCTGCCCTTTTAAGACGTATTTTAGTTTGTGTTATCCAAAACATTACTATTTAAAGGTGCTACAGTGGTCTTTCGCTATATCGCAGTTCACCTTTCATGGCCTCGCTGTTTCGTGGATTTTGTTAGTACAATTTTGTATGCTTTTTTTTTTTTTTTATACAGCGTATGAACGTGCATTGTGTTCTGCGTCCTGATTGGCTGAGGGACTGTAGACCATTGTCCATCAGTCTCCTCTGTGCCGTGTCTCTTGTACAGTACAGAATGTGTTCAGACAAACTCACATAAATGTTCGGTAGCAGTGTGACTCTGAAGTGCTGTATGTTTTGCAAATTTTCTCCCCGACAAAACCCACAATGACGATGAAATGTTCTGCACCGAAGTTCAGATTCAAAAGTGTTTCTGTGCACGGAGAGGCGCCTCTGTGGATACAGCTCCAGCAGATGCACGAGAACAACACATTTAAAGCATCATCGAGGAAGAGGGATATAATATATGAAGGTTTGAACTTTGAGAGTGTTTAAACAAAAGAGAAATGTGAGAAAATGTTAATGCCTGTCTGAGAAAAGTGTATAAAGTGTGTGGTGAGGAGTTTTACAGCCTTAAAACATATAATAATTGTAAAATATAAAGCTGTCTACTTCGCGGATTTCTCCTATTGCGGGTTATTTTTAGAACATAACCCCCGTGATAAACGAGGGACCACCGTATACCAGATTTGTACTGCCTTAAGAAAGTTTTGCACTGACCCAATTTTATTCCTCACTTACTTTCAGAGGACAGAGCAGAGTTTTGCTATCACGGTAATGCTAAGAACAACTATCACGCTAACAGTGCAGTTGCAGACAGCGCTCAGTGGTCTTACCTTACCTCAGTAGCTGCTTATACAATATATAGGTGCTGAGGCAAGACAAAAGTTGCACAAATACATGGACAAATGAGTTTATCACCAGGCTTTTTAACTTCATATTAATATCATCATTTGTTGCATTGTTTTAACATCTGAACATCATTTCTCCTTAAAGTTATTTTTAATTCCTATGTGCTGCTGAGAATTCTAGGCATTTTCATAACCAATGACACTGCATCCTCTCTTCTCTGTCAAGATGCTAGCTTTAAACAAGACATCATGGTTGCCACCTCCACATAATGTTCCTGTTCTGGCCCCTGACAGCAGAGGCATTATAGAGCTGATTGGAGTGGCAGACCCGCGCTCCTCAGCACAGGAGATGGGGTTCTTTAACAACCATAAATGACAAGGCGATGGTTAGCTCGAAGATATAACGCTAATTACACAGGTGCTAACTATAGAGCACTGAATAGCATCTCTTAAAATAACTTCCAGTATTGATCGACTGGATTACGTTGGATGCTATTTGGGTAATGTTCGAGGAAGTGTTCCAACCAGGAATAACTCAGTCTGCTTGGGTGGGATTCAAACTGGCTACCCTGGTTTCTGGACAATTGTTTAACTCACTCACTTTTCTGGTGTAGAGTCAGAATATGAATTGTAGTTTGAAGGCTTCTGAGGTTAGTTACCTGTGTGGAGTTACCTGATTTGAGTTTTTTAAAAACATGTAAAACAGAACTAGTTCATTTTAAACAGTTGGAAGTGGCACAAGGTTATTCTTCACTTACTTCACTGACAGTTGGAAAAAAAAATCTAAATATTTTTCTTTTATTTTTCAGAGCATTTAGAACTACCCTTCCGACATTAATATGAGCAAATACAGCACCGAGGAACAAACCCTCATTGCACAGTGGTACTTTGAGTCACATGGGTCAAATTCAGAAACCCAGCGATGTTACCGTCGACATTTTAATACCAATACCAATATAATGCTTTATAATAAGCTGCAGACAGCACGCAGTGGGCATATTTTGACCTCAAGAGATGCTTATACAATATATCTGTCAAACAAAAAAACAAAAAATCAGTTACATAGCCTTTAAACTTTACCTGACAAAATCTGCAAGTACTGTTGTACTGCGTATCAGTATTTCACTTACTTGATGTGCAATATTGAAATAACAAAACAATGCACATTTTAAGACCAAGAATAACTTATGTCAAATCAAAGCTTTTCAACTGAAGATTAATGCACTGATTCAAGTCACTTTTACATGAAGAGTGACATTCTCTGAGCAGACAGCTTCCATTTTCTCCATGGTTTTATTTCCTGTCTACGCAGGTTCTGACAAGCACCATAAATAACAAAAATATACTTTACCATCGATATTCAATAAACAGGTTTACAGCTCCAGAACAAGCCCAAAGCCCGGTGGAGTTGGTGACAGCTCAGTGATTCAATGTTAGGCATGTTATATTTGCAGTACTGTTGTTCTCTGCATTCTTGCCATGGAAAGTGAATCATTTATCATTTATTTGAACTGCAACCCATGGTATGCCAATCAAATCAGTTAGCCCCAGAGGTAGAAGAAGTACTCGATTTTGTTACTTAAGTAAACGTACAGTTACAGGAGCAAAGTAAAACTAGTAAAAGTGAGTGTGTCATCAGAATTTTCACCAGCTGAAAAATGTAGTGCACTAGAAATACTCGCTCACAAGTAATAGTAATAGTCCATGGACCAGACAAAATTTCAATGATCTTTTAAAAGTTCCCTATCTAAACTTTATATTTCAGTGTGATAGTCCTTTCTGAGTCTCAGTGGTGTCATAAATATCAGCCTCTGAAGTGTACAAACCTCATGAAAAATGCACTTTAGACACAGATGCATATTTTGGTTTCAGATAATGATTGTGTTTGGTATCTATTTTAAAGGAAATAGATAAGCCCTTGTGTGACAGTTTCTGACAATTACCGTGGTAACTATAGGTTTTCAAACTGTCATACATTTTTTTTTTTTTTTTCATTTAACAACTTTTATCCCTGAAACCTCGAGGAAGGACATTGATTTGGCAGATGTTGTGAGGTTTTTCAGTCCCCTGTGATATTTTTTCCTTTTTTTCTTCGAAAGCAGCCATATTTGTTTCGATATAGATGGACCATGGACCACTTCAGACAAACTTTTGAACAGTGGTTGTTTAAATTTCTATATAAGAATGAGTGGTGTTTTAGCCCATTTAAGCTCATTTTTAATTCTTTCAAATTGAGTAAAAACAAAACAGCACTGGGTAATTGAAAATACCAGATTATTTTACGCAAATAAAAAAAAAAAAAGATCTAATCAAATGAACTTTTTCTGTGCTGAATGCTCTTGAAACCATTAGAACCTGGAATAAGAGCTACAGGCTTAGTTCTATGGGAGATACCGCTGTTCTTGTACTCCGTGTCTCACTGTCAGGCTCTGCTTTGAAACAATAAAGACATATTATACATTTTCTGTATCCTCAGATGCCAGAGAGTCATTTAATATCACAAATGTGTGTCTGTCATGTTCCTAGAGGTTTCAGGGATGGAAGCAGCAAAACTGTTCAGGTAAAAATGGTGAAATAATGTTCTTGCGTGACAGTTTGGAAACCTATAGTTACCACGGTAGTTGTCAGAGAGTGTCACACATGGACTTAAAGACAGGACAGTTTCCTTTAAGATGGTATCAATGCAGACTTTTTAAAGAAGTGGATTAAGAGAGTGTGACCTCATCCGTAGCATTTGGCTGCAGTCAAATGAAGCTCACGGAGGTTAGCAGTTATATGGGCCAATTTGGAGCCAAGTTGCTTATTAGGAATTCCGACTGCGAGTATCATAGCAACCAAAGAGCCAATCCAGAGCGAGGCTGTTGAAGGTAACGCCCCTTCTAACCCTCACTGCTGATTTAGCAGGGAGTGGGCACTTAGCAACACTGTCAATCAAACCCATTCCTAATGCTCAGGGAAAGAAGGCGCCTGATTTGTCTGTTATTAATGTTCATATCTCGACTTACAAACACAATAGTGAAATAAAATACCAGGATCTTTTAGAGTGGGTTAATATGAACATTTTTAGATCAAAATGACAAGGTTCGCTGCAGCAGTTACCGAGATAGGGGTGACAGTTTTCTAATGTAAAGTGAATTGAAGTCAGTGGAGCTTAGATATGGAACCTTTCATGTAACTGATAGTCCTTTCCAGCTTGAGTAGTACCGATATGTCAAATTTTGGGGTCTGGCCCATGGACTATATAGAGTACCCACTGTAAAACTCACTTTAAGTACAGATACTTAAGCACAGTACTATCTACAACTAGTTAGTCAGTTTATGTCCATAATAAAATAGCTTTTTGGGTTAGTTGGAAATGTCTAAATTGGTGGTTGAACCTTTTCATAAAGCCTTTAACGCACTCTGCTTTTCTTTGTCATTTGTTGTGGTGTAATGTTTCTTCAAGGTGCTGAAAATTACAGAGTGTGATTTTAATGTCACTTCATATTGAACTATAGCAACCTATTATTTAAAACTATTTTTCAGCTTATTCTGGCATCAAAAGTAAGTCTTGTAAATTCAATACACAGAGTACTTCTCTGCCAAAGTTCTGCCAAATGAACGCTGCTGAGTCTCATTTAAAGTGTGAAAGGCCTTGACACCTTAAATAAGGGAACTTTCTTATCACACTTCATGCAAAAGTAACTTTCTAGGGCTCATTTTGGGTCATGGTGTAATAGCATATTCACTTCTACACAATGTTATTCATATGAAGCTCCATTTAAACATGTAGTGCACAAATAACCATGCCCTCGTTAGTTAGATTATTATGATGAGTGTTTTTTAATTATTACATGCCTTTTTTATTTCTTTTATCTAATCATAGTAAATAAAACCATTTTGAGGGGTGCAGAGAAAAAAAAGATGTATAGTACCGAGGTCTCAATGTATTTTAATACAAAACTGAATAGTATCAGTATCAGAAATAACTTGGATCAAAACAAAAATCACCAGTATCGTTAATCACTCAGGAGCATTCTGCCAATACTCTCTTCTCCCTTTTATTAATTGCACATTTTTGTTCTAGTTGGTGCAAAATGGGTAGGACTTCTTAATTCTCAGTCTAGTTCTGGTTTAGTTTTAGTGTAGCCCAGATTTAGTCAATTCTTTAGAATTAATTTAATCAAGATTTGGACTCGTTTTATCCCTTTTTGAGTATTAGTTTTAGTTTAGTCTTAGTATTAACCCCTTTTTTCCTCTTACAATCCATTACCATCTTGGTTCCTAAACTCATCAACTCAAGCTAATTCACACTATGAACAAATAAATCATTTTAATCATAAAGTCACCACCAACTGATTGAGTAAACGGACTAAAGCGCTACAGTCTGACTTGTATGAAACTATATTTCTATTTCTACATAATACAATCATATCTGTTTTCAATTAGTAGAGCAGGGGTCCCCAACCTTTTTTGCACCACAGACTGGAATAATGTAGGTTTTATTTTCATGGACTGGCCATCTACGCGTGGCAGATAAATAGGGCAAAAATAAATTAAGAGCATAAAAAATACAACTCACTATACCACTGGAGAGCCCTGCGCTTGTTTGTTCTGTCCTTTTTGTTCACGTTTTTTTTCTTTCAAAAACTCTAAAGGTTTTTCTTTTAATCCAGGTGCTTAGTCTCCATGTGCTGAAGCAGTTTTGAAGGTTTCATTGCCTCGTTCGCTTTTTCCCGCATATTACACAGAGCGGACTCGGTTTGTGAGAGTCACCTGTAGCGACAAACTCATATTTTAAGTAGGACTCCTGGTGTTGTCTGTTAAATTGATCTTTCTTTTTCTTGGAGGTCGTAGGCTCCTCTTCTGGCTCCTCAGTTGGTCTTTTCCCCTTTGCAAAAAAGCTCTCCAAAGACTTTTGTTTTTGGCTCATTTTCACGAGCTTGTGGCTCTACTTTTGGGCAATGTGTCTGATGCGTTATACCTGATATGTCATCGCGGTCAGATCCGCTGACCCACCGGTTGGTGGTATGATTCCAGCTCTCACAGATCAATGCTGCTGTTATGTCCTTGGGCAAGACACTTAACCCCCGTCGCCTCCAGTGCCTGTGCACACTGGTGTATGAATGTGTGTGTGAATGGGTGATGTAAAGCGCTTCGAGTGCCTTGAAGGTGGAAAAGCGCTATATAAAAATGTGACCATTTAAGGCATTATCATTATTATTGTTATATTTTTTTATTATTATACTGACAAGAAACAAGAGCCATTTTAGTTCATATTGATTACATTCAACTTTGCAATGAAATATCCAGAAGGTAAATGCACAACATGATTATGATCATTTCTATTAGTGACTACACCCTAGAACTGTCTGTATCATAAGAAAAAAAAAAAAAAAAAAAAATTAACAGCATAGATTTTAGCTTCCCCACATTTGTATTCAGTGTTACTGGCCCATAGAATGTCCTGGTCTCATCTCAAACCCAGCTCTTCCAGAATGGGCTGGTCCTCCTGCCTCCTCTCACTTTTCTGGGCCTGTGTCTTTGGGGGCATCGCCTGGCAGGACCCGGCTGTTTTATTGAACCGCATTTCCTCATCTTTCTTCGTATTGAGCGTCTCAGCCGTCAGCGAGCCTGCCAGCCTTTTGCTATTGCACCCCATTTGTCTTCATGTTTGGGCAGCTATTCTCAGCACCGGACAACCCACACGGCCTGGGAACACTTGGTTTGCTACACACTCGCAACGCAGCATATGTCAAACTGTGCCGCTTCGGGGATGGGAGAAATCTGTTCGTACTTTGGGGGCGTAGAAGTAATTTGTCCCTAACTACAACATGGCGTGTGCTTATCTGTAAAGCGTTCACGTGTTGGGGATGGTTGGCGCCCGCAGATGGACGGTAATGGGGCATAATCGCATTCATGTCAACTAGAGAAGTGAAGATAGGATTACTTAGCATGATCAAAGTTAATGTTAGCTCAAGCTGTTGCAAATGTAGAAATTGGGATCTCTGAAAAAACCAGAACATATCAACAAAAATGTTTTCAGGGCATGATCTGGCCTTCCTATGGAGATACTTTCTTGGTTGGTCATTTGCCTTTACTTTGACAAGATAGATTGACTTTAATGAGAGATGGGATGAAACATTAACACTGAGACACATCAGGGCTGGAGCAGTTGGCAATGTGGAACTAGTAGCAATGATTTTTTACTAAACAATTTTGCCTTTGTGTATGATTCAAATATTAAAGCCACAGAAAAACTTGTGTCCTTATTGTGAGCGGATTTGCATCTCCACAAACATGAGTTATTTTGCCTGGAGCAGGGCCTCATGCTCATTTCCATGGACATGTTCTTTTGGCTATAATCTTCCACAATATGGCATAAAGCTGATCTATCTGTATGGAGAATATTGCAGCATTGTTTTCACTTTATATTTCCATGAAGTCATGCATTGCATCAAACTGTTTTATTGGAAAATTTGTAAGGGTTGATATTTTTGAAAAGGAATCGATAATTTGCGTCACCTCAGTCAGTATCAATATATATTTTACTGTCGATCTTCCCATCTTTCGTCTTTAGTAGCCTACTTGGGACAGATAGATTTTATTTGTTGACCCTCTAATTGTTGGGTGAATTTTATAAAACACCAAGACAATTTTTTTTTTTTACAGCTGTTGTAGTAACTTCCGTTTTCAAATGTCGAGTTTTTATTTTAAATCTGACACCTTTCAACCTTGCTTCTAGTATCCCTCCCAGTGAACACACAGACTTCGGATGAGTACTTAAAACCAAGCCTTCAAACTACCCCATTACCTTGTCTATACCTGTGACATTACTGACAAGCCAATATCACGCACTTCAGTCTGCCTCAAACTTACCTCCCATCGCGCTGCCCGTGCTAAATCCCCGGCAGCAAAGTTATGAATGACGCTGTAACGGCAAAGTAAATCGTCCGAGGAGAAAAATCAATTTAGAAAATTGCTTGAATTCTTGCCGGCCTGTTTCATTGTCATTAAGAGATCGCACAGATAGATGTCTCCTTGTCCTGAGGGGGCAAGTGCATAGCTTATACTGGCGTCTCAGTGGACTTATTAATTTTGTCTTTCGTTTGCCATCTACTATCTGCTCCTTGTGCTTTTAAATGGCACCAGCTCACAAGGAACAAAGGGGTAGGGAGAGAAATCGATTGGAAATTCTCAAGAGAAATTTGCCCAGTCATTTGATTGTATTCCGCGTTGTTCGTAGTCTTTGTTATAAATGTAAGGTTTCATATGTTACCGTCCCACCGTGGCAGGATCGATGGATGCTGGGGGTCCGAGCATCCTTTCTGGTCTCTGGTTTGTCTCATGTATTCCCTAGACACGTGTAGAAGCGAATTCACAATAAATGGATATCGTAAATGATTATGAGGGTGAATTGGCTGTCAGAAAAAGCTCGCAACATATGAGGCATGCAATTCTGGGTCACGTTTTGGGTTGCTTTGACATTTCTACAAGTATTCACAAAAGGACTTTTACATAACCATGAATAATGAAGAAAAAAATCTAACTAATGTATTTTACAGCTGAGGCTATTGGCTACACTACACACATGTACGACAACTTCACTATATAAATCAAATGCATGCGTAAAAGTATCTGTTGCAATTAAATAAATAAATAAAAAAATCTAGTAAAAAGTATTTAAAAACAAACCAATAATGCAAAAAAAAAAAAAAAAAAAAAAAAGGAATTACAAATTTTATTTATCCACCATTTGGACATGGTACCTCATAAATATTACATGAAAACAATATCTAATCATAAATAGAAAACCAAATATTAATTTTTAAAGGTGAATATATTTGAGAAAAAACAACATTATCAGTCTGAATTTAAATGGTATTTCAGCCATGTTGCACTACCCTAAACTTCCTGACCATACATAAGCACATTTTAGGGTTGTCAAAAGCACCGCAACAGTGAATTACTGTCACTGAGATGTCCATTTGAATTCAATGGGGAAGTTCAAGGTTTGCACAGTGCGTACAGGCGTACCCCTGCAGGCGCCACTGCGTCAGGTGTATGATGGAAGTGTGCAGCTATAGCAGAGGAGAGAGCATGGAGAAAACAGGTACTGAGGAAAGGTAATGAAGTGGAGGGGCCAACCAAGGAAAAGATGCGTGAAGGTGCACGTGGAGGATCTGTCACTCACTTGGCTGTGTCTACCTGCCCAAAAAATCCTGCAGGCGCCACGAGTTTAAAGTACACCGGACAGAAATGAACCTTTCCTGAATAGCTTTAGAATGATCTTGAACCAGAACAAGTACAAGACCACGCAGACTAGTATACACCCCTGGACCACTGTGGAACCTACCTGGACGACTGAATTACACAGATATATGGTGTAATATATTGATATAGAGATGTGGAAATATAAAAGAAAATACTATGATTTAATGAAAACACATTATATTGTCTATAGAGAGTATTGGAAGTCTTTTTCTTAGTATCAAAATTGAGTGAAATTATAGGATCATGACAACAAAATTCTCTCTAAAATACATGACACAAAACAGTGGCGTGCACAGATGTTATTACTATCAAGATGTGAATCCTCCATGACCCTGCGTCTTTGTTCCCTCCAGCCTTTTGTTATCCTACAACAGCCCAAATTAGATCACAGTCCACTGTTTTGCTCCGACGATTAGCTCATGAGCTACTGCTACGGCTAACGCGGGCCTGCTTTGGTCGCCCATGCGTGGGTCGAACAAGATCCCCGCCCTGGAGTGTCTCTAGTTGTCATGCAGCCTTCTTCCAACTGCCATCTGTTCCAGCCGTGTTGAACCAGCCTGCGTGAGCGTGCGACATATCCCTAAGGCAAAGTGCATTCAACCACCAAAGAAATACAAAGAGCTTATATAGGCCAAGTGAGATGTACCTGCGATGGGTAGCCTATATGGAAAAAAAGACACGCCAGATGCTGCTTAACTTTATATAGGACACACAGAAGGGACGCTGACAATTTTGAGAAAAGATGTAGTTGCAGTTTTTCAAATATATTAGTAAAGGTGCGCTATGCAACTTTTCTGGTGGAGTGTCTGCCATGTGCTTGTTTCTATGGAGATGTTTTTCCATCGCCTGGAATCTTCTACAGTATGGCACTAAATTACATGTGTGTTTTTTGTAGTTCTTTTCTTTTTCGCTTAAAATACATGGGGAGGATAGGAAATGAGCATGGGCACACTTCTGGCTTCACTGGCTCTGGCTCCAATTCACTTTACATTAGAAAACTGTTGCACCTCTCTCCAAAATTGCTGCAGTGAGCCTCTTCATTTTGGTCTTAAAATGTTCATATTAACCCGCTCTACGTGATTCTGGTATCTAGATTTTGCTCTTGTGTCCGTAACTTAAGATATGAACATTAATAACAGACAAATCAGGCGCCGCCTTTCCCTGAGGTTAGCAACACTGTCAATCAAACCTGTTGCTAAGCGCTCACTCCTTGCTAAACCAGCAGTGCGGACAGAAAGGGCGTTACCTTCAACAGCCTTGCTCCGGATTGGCTCTTTAGTTTCTATGATACTCGTGTCCGGAAATCTTAATGTGCAATTTGACTCCAAATTCGCCTCTGTAACTGCTAGCCTTGATGAGCTTTATGTGACTGGACCTGAACGCTACAGGTGACGTCACACTCCCTTAGTCCACTTCTTTATACAGTCTATGGAGGTGACCCTGTGAGTAGGAGCAGATCTGACTAGCAACTCGGCCTAGAGGTGTACAACTCCTTTTCTCCATGGAGATAGATAAGTGGAAAAATTTAGCCATAGCACCAAAAAAGTTCAATAGTGAACCTTTTAAGAGAAACACTGACATTAACTGAAATACAAGAATCCAAATAGGTTCAAAACAACACATTTTTAACACAGGATATTTTATTCTTCAGACTACATCATAGTATTTCCTAAACAAGAATGACTGCATACTTATTGTGACCATTTAAAGGTGCTTAACCAGACGTTTCATTCATTTTAAATAGTTTGCAACGGGCTAAACTGAACTCACTTTTCCTAATTGTTTGCTGCAATGAGCTAATAATGGCATTTCACAACTTTCAGATTCCAGAGGGAGTTTTGCACACTCCCTGGTTAGCAGAGGATAAACACTTTATAATTCAACGCAGACAGCACACAATGGTCTTATTTTGATCCTAAGAGCTGCTTTTACACTATATCTGTACTTGGGCAAACATCTAAGAACATTTGACCATAATTGTAACTAGAACAACATGCTTCTCTTCTTCTGGTACGGTTTACACTAAAAGCTAACTTATGTTTCTGTCAGTGAGCATTCAGAAACCAGACTGTTTGCATAGCTTAAACAATATTTCATGTCTTACTATTATATAAATCACTAAAGTAGAGTAGAAATCTAACCAAAATCTTTATAAATACTGTATGTTGCCCTAAAAAAACACTTTTCTTCCCCTCTTCCAATGTGACGTATGTTCCTTTTGAGGTCTGCATCTAATTAGAAAGCATTTCACTGTCCGATAATCAGGAAGTGCACATTATCATGCTAGTTGTTGGTAGCTTTACCATGACATGACGTTGCTGGTCTTTGAAAAACACTTATAAACTCATCGTGGTGAATAATTAGGATGGTCGGAAAGCATGAGGTAAGTGAGGAATAACTTAAGATTGCTGCAAACAAAAAAAACAACCCAAAAAAAACATAGTACTTGTTCTGTTTTTCACATTTTAAGCCTTTAACTCATGACCAATGTGCTTACGAAACTACTGCCCCAATCTATCCATATAGACAGACATAATGTTTGCAAGAAATTCATTGTATCTATTTCTTAGTCTGGCTTGAAGAAATTTCCCAGCGGTATCCATCCAGTTAACTCACAGAATGATGAAGAACCATATTACCACAATGTTACTTCGCTAACCCTTTACACGTTAAGGGAAGACTTTAATGTCCCCATAGGGAAATTTGCCCTCTGTATTTGACCCGTAACTCACTGTCCAGAGTACCCCACCCAATAGGGAGAACATAGTAAGGCTCCAAAACATCTGATGGTAAAGTGAACAGAAATTTTACACAATTGTACAGTGGTCCCTCGCTATATCGCGGTTCACCTTATGAAAGCGGCGCCAGGACGAAGAGGCAGAGTCAGAGGAACTTTGAAATATGCCTGAGTCTCTATTAATCATTTCATATGTGTCCAATTTCGTAGGGTGATCATTAAAATGTGTTACAATGTTTCTAAAAGTTGTCATTTTTATTTACAGTACAGTATAGTATTTGGTTTCGTTCTATAATACTATGCTTATTTTTTTAAATCTACGAAGGTTTGAACTTTGAGAGTGTTTAAACAAGAGAGAAATGTGAGAAAATGTTAATGCCTGTGTGAGAAAAGTGTATAAAGTGTGTGGTGAGGGGTTTTACAGCCTTAAAACATGTATAATTGTAAAAGTAAAAGATTTTACTTTGCGGATTTCGCCTATTGCGGGTTATTTTTGGAACGTAACCCCCACGATAAACGAGGGAACACTGTAGTTAGCTCCTCCCCTCAGATAGATAAGGCAGTGTCCATGAGTAATCTGACCAGAAGTGAAGAAGTGGCTTGGATGAGCAGCGAAACATCTTCACTCTTACAATTTTTTAACCCAGCTGCCAGATTTTGCTTTTTTTTTCACTATGAATCACACTTGGACAACTGAGGGATTACACAGACATCTGATGATAAAGCAGTAGTAAAGCCCCCTTTTCACCATGTAAATAGTATTATATTTGTGTGACTTTGTAATGCATGTACCGGAAGCATACTAGAAATTTATTTTACACACGTAACACAGTGGTAAGAATAAATAAGGATTCCCCACACTCCCTTTCAAGCAAAGAGACTTAAGTCTAAAGACATTTTGTATATGTGATATATTCAAAGTCTATTCATGCATTCTGTTTCCTTTCATGAACAAGTCTGAAAAATGATCAAGTCTTCATCTTAACCTTTTTGACAAATACTTGAAATGTCGAGTCGTGGCAGGCTATACCATCTCAAATATGGCCAACAGACGAGGTACATGGTGAGCACAACACATATTCCCTGATGGTCAATTTGGACTGTGAAAGAAGTGGCTGTCTACTCAAATAAAGAAATCCTGACTGTGAAGTGAGACCACAATTCTTCTTGACAAATATCTTTCTAGACTGTACCATTTGTTGTTTAATAATGTACAATTTGTTACACCCCTGTACGCATATATTGTGAAAGCAGCTGTTAGGATCAAAATGTGACTGTTGTTTGCTTATAATTATAATCATCTATTGTTCACAATCCAGGAAGTGCAGTTACAGCAAAACTACGCTCTGGCTTCTGAATTTTGCTAAACGCTTTTTCAAATTGATCAATGATTAAAGTAAAGTAAGTTATTTGTATGTTTTAATTAGTGCTGTGTTTCACGTTTTTTAAGACTAAAAACTAGTGATGTGATGTTGATGACTGAGTCGGCTCTTTTGAACGATTCTTTAGAGTGAACAGTTCTAACTGCATTATAGACTGTATATATAAATGGACATAGCTAACACTCGAGCCAACATGTTCCAAATACAAAGTGCTCATGGGCAAGCTTTGGGCTCCATTGACTCCAATTCACTTTACATTGAAAAACGGTCACCCCTCTCTCTGTAACTGCTGCATTGAGCCTTGTCATTTTGGTCTTAAAATGTTTGTATTAACCCACTCTACCTGATTCTTGTAGTTTTATTTCACTATTGTGTCAGTAAATAACTGTTATCTGTTATTAATATTCATTCACGGGTTTGCTAAGTGCCAGTTTCATGCTAAGTGCCAGCTTCGTGCTAAACCAGAGGTGTGGGCGGGAAGTGGCGTTACCTTCAACAGCCTTGCTCCAGATTGGCTATTTGGTTGCTATGATACTCGCGGTCAGAGTTCCAAATATGGAAATCGGCTCCAAATTCGCCTCTATAACTGCTCTAGCCTCGATCAGCTTCATTTGACTGGAGCCGAACACTATGGGTGACGTCACACTTAGTCCACTTCTTTATTAAGACTATGAACTGGATCTAATCTTTTAAAAACCCAATAATAATAGTCTTTTTTTTTTTTTTTTTTTAATTGCAGTGCAGCGTTTTATTTCGATGATGCATAATTTCAAAGGTTAAACACACCTTTGAACAATTTCATCAAATCTTACCCTTGGCCATTTTTCGCTTTGATTAGCAGATAAAAATGTGTTATCTCATTTGACTTCTGTCTCATGAATGAATATGTTCTTTCGAAGAGCATTTTGAAATGATGAAATGAACACACCCAAACTATTCAGATCCTACATCGCCTCCATAAGTAAACCGCATTGTTCCACCATATTGTTCCAACCCAGTTATATTCCACACATTTCCATTCGCACATTTCAAAACAATGTTCTTACCATGTTTGACACTTAAGACTTACACGACTTTAGCTACGGGCGACAACCTCTACGGAACCACAGGATTCGTCTGATTAGCTCCTCCACCTCTATAAACTCCTCCAGCACACATTGACGTGTTGATTACCCCCGATCCATGAAAGGTGATGACGGCTGGAGAAAAAAACGTTAGCATGATGCATGTCACGAAGTTGTGAGGTCTCCGTCTCTAGAGCATGTTGCTAGGAGCGCATTTTTAACCATGTATACGTGTGAACAATCCTCCCCGTGCCTGGCGTATGATTATTAAAGTGTAAAACATGGTTGGAGGGTGTTTTTGCTTCATACATGTTGCTGTAGTATGTGTAGAATGTTGCTACGGGCTGACGTGAATATTGATATGACAGATGTTTAAGCTAGAAATACGCAAGTTGCATGATAATTGATGTCATGGGTTTTGTATGTGCTTTATAGTTACAAATCAAGCTAGCTTTATCTATGATCGTTATATGTTATGCAAATTTTATTTTGATCTTGCCGGATAAGATTTGGAGCTTGGGTAGATAAAAAACAGACCTGACGAAAATCCACGGAGATTTTTGTGCGATCCAACAGGTAGAGAAACTTAAAAGTGTTAGCTAATGTCATTCTGCTGTTGTTTTGCAGGTAAGTTAATCCGATTATGGGCTACGTTTTATATCAGAATGCATTGATGGTTTTTTGTTCACACATACAACGATAGAAGTGGTTCCACGCTTCTATGTAACAAAGGGGGCGCCATGTCCAAGATCGCAATCCATCGCCATGCAGAAAAAATGAACTGACTGATTGGGTTCTTAGTGTTTTATTTGCCGTTTTCTGTGGTTACGATGTCACTTAAGTGTTACATCATGCATAACCAACTGATTTTAAAAGTCAGTTGAGTTCTGTAGGGTTGTTTGATAGTCTTAACGTCTAGTAGGCCTGCATTTCTTGAATCTTAAAGCCTCCCACGAAAACCACAATCAGTCCATATTCAATCGTAGTAAGCAAAAAGATGCCAAAAAAGTTTGTCCAGTTGACAGATTTAAACTTCATCTTTTGCTATGGATCAGACCTGGACAACTGAGTGATTACACAGACGTCTTGTCAAAAAGTTATATCACTTCATCAAACTCTAGAACCAACCTAAGATTATAAGAAAAGCAATTGTTTCTATTATAAGCAACTGTTCTGTAATATAAAACTTTTTTTTGTACATCAAAGCCAGCTGAAACAAACCTTTGGAGGACACAAAGAAAGGTGACATTCCTGCTGACCAGCTATTATCATCCGCACGTTATGTCCGTTAGCAACTTTAGCTAGCAACATTAATATCACAGTATTGTTTGGTGTAGGACATATGGAAATAAGACACCCTCAAGCTAACATCACTGTACTATCGCGCAACTTCAGGCCACAATTACCCATCCATAACTGTCCTTTTCACACTTCCTGAGCAGTATCACTCCACAGATGGCGTAAGCTGGAGGATGGCCATTTTAGCACGTTGTTGCTAGCATGCTCACACAAACTGCATGTAGCCATAGGTGCGTCGACTCAATGATGGTAATCAATAACAGGCAAAGTGACCTATACAACTGCCTCACCCCACATGTATAGCACTGAGAAATACATCACTGCGAATACCGTGCCAGGCTTGTTCA
This sequence comes from Periophthalmus modestus, assembly GCA_019594935.1. Classification (NCBI taxonomy): domain Eukaryota; kingdom Metazoa; phylum Chordata; class Actinopteri; order Gobiiformes; family Gobiidae; genus Periophthalmus; species Periophthalmus modestus. The sequence continues at coordinate 50,442 of JAIEZT010001226.1, forward strand.
CTCTCCCCTGGGTTTTGGTGCAGTAAAGAGGGCTAAGGGCATGCGGTAGTTCCACATACCCACGATGTATGTTGCATTGGTGTGGGGTGGTTTGAAGGTGACAGGGAAAGACTAGGAGAGACCAAAGTGGATCAAGGTTGGAGTTCTACCCAGAGGCAACATTCAGAGAACAGGGGAGAGGACGGAGTGACAAACGCGAAATAGATCGACCCAAAGCCAAAGCGACAAAGGATGCAAGGGTAGTATGGTTGTTTCCACTGCCAGACCTTTTCTGAGCTTCTGTGGTTGGGCTAAAAAATGTAGAACCTTATAAAATGAATACAATTGTTGCTAGTTATAATTTCATGTAGATAACTGCTCTTAAACGGCCCATATTACCCGATTTTCTGATCTATCTTATAATGTAAACATACCTGGAGTTGTGTTTTGTTTCATTTACACATTTCACACACAAATCCTGCATGTTTAGTTGAGCTTTTCTCAAATGGAAAACACTCCGCCCCACCTTGTGATGCCATGTGGTACCAGAAGAAGTGCCCCACTATGTTTTAAACTCCACACACCTTCACTAGAATCATTTGGATGATTTCAGCACTGGAATTGTGGATCTCTACTGAGTTAGAGGTAAAAAAAGTAGGAGATGTAGACAGACTAATAATAAAGGATTACTCAAACGTGTGTGAATGAAACAAAACTCAACTTCAGGTATGTTTTTGATGAGGCAACAGCATTGTAACAAGGTTTAAAAGTTACAAGAATCCATTTTGAGTAGGACATTTAAAGGTGCATAAGTCCCATAATTATAGCATTAAACTTATTTATGGTGGTGCCACCAAGGCAAGTGACAGGTTAGTTTTATGGACAGGTGACCCCTCTAACAGTAAGAATACATGTTTGTCATTTTTGAACAATAAAAACAACTGTAATGAACTAAATGCAAGATATGTTAATGCCAATCTGTGGAACACTTCAGGTAAAAAAAAACATCTCCATGGAGACCATGTTCAAGCCTATATCAGTCAATAAGTTGCTATGTCTATGCTCCCTCAGATGTGGCTGATTTATGACATTTTCAATTGAATTTTCAAAAAATATCTTGGGTATTCAGCTCAATCAAAGCCATTTGGTTTCAACATTAGGGGAATAATTAAAAGACTGACCTTGTGAATTGAAGTGGCTCTGACTTCCAGTGCTGTAGTGCTTAGTCAGTCCCAGTCTCCTGTCTCCAGAGTCTAACCAGTAACCATTTCTTTTTGTTTTTATCTTACCATCCTTACCTTACCAAGAACATTAAGGATGTAAAATAAGTTCTGTCTGCATTGAATTGTAAAAACTTTGGTGTCCAATTATCAAGAAGTGCACATTAGGATGCTAGTTGTTGTTTGCTGCTCTGCAAAACTCTTCTCTGGCCTCTGAAAATTGTGTGAAAAGCACTATAAACTCATCACAGTGTATAATTAGGATAGCTTAAAATGAACTAGTTCTGTTGTTTATGTTTTAATGCCTCATCAACTCTGTCACGTCCCCAAAGGCCCGTGTGTCGTATCAATTAAAATGTGTTAAAATTAACCCTTGCATTGTCCTGGAGACCCCAAAAGCAACTTTGTTACAGCAGATCTCTAATCTCTTCATCAAATGGGCTGAAAATGTGGGCCAGTTGTTAATTTTATGACTTTTATCAAAAATGAAAATTTGAAAAAAAAAAAGGTGTTTTTTCATAGTTGTAAGGCCCCAAATCCTCTGTAACAACCCAGTGTACACGTAGCCAAACTGTGTTTTTCCCCACAAATCCACATGTATTTTTGGGGGAAAAAAAGCTTTTTGATCACTTTTTTTTTTTTTTCAAAAAAATCATTCAAAGCAGAGTTTAGCATAAGATTTTTTTTTCTTTGTTGAAATGATTGAATGTTCAGAGCCATTTGACTCTGCAGATAAACAGCAGAAGACCAGCTCATGTTTGGGGTCTCTGAACAGTAGAACTGGGCTTTGTTTAATATCACTCTTTTTGTATGAACTGTATGTTTTAGAACAACATGAAAGCATGATTTTTTGCTTCATTACTTTATTCTTAAACCTTGTGTTGAATACTGTGTGTTACAATATTAAGGTGTACTTGTTTCTCAGTTAGAATACCACACATGCTTATTTTAAGATGTCTACACTGGAATCTGCTACTTCAGGTATATGATACGGGGATGCATCTTCGGGTTGACAAGAGACCTTGTAATACATCTTTTCAGTGACTGCAAACATCTTTTAAGTGACGTATTCTACCTTCTTGTAAACAGCTAACAGTATATCTCTATACAACCTTGTACAAACAGTATGTAAATATAGCTTAAGTCCTTATAGGACCAGCCTTCTATACATAGTACCTTTCTTGGGATATAAGTACTGGATGGCTCCTTAGTACGGAGGGGACACACACACAAGAACTGACACACACAAACTGGCACACTCAACAAACACACACACACACACTCAGCATGACACAAAACTCATACTCAACACACACACTCATTCACGCACACACATGAGCCTGCTGTCTGTAACTTCATTCATCACATGAGATAAACTTCTTTCAACTCTACCTGTCTGCAATCTCTTCCATCACGATTACACAATGAAAAACACACAATTCAAAACAGAGTCAGAGCCTCCTACACAGACCTGTACCTCCATGAGACATGTAATACACACACCTGTACCTCCTGTACAACATGTCCTACACAGACCTGTACCTCCTGTACAACATGTCCTACACAGACCTGTACCTCCTGTACAACATGTCCTACACAGACCTGTACCTCCTGTACAACACGTCCTACACAGACCTGTACCTCCTGTACAACATGTCCTACACAGACCTGTACCTCCTGTACAACACGTCCTACACAGACCTGTACCTCCTGTACAACATGTCCTACACAGACCTGTACCTCCTGTACAACATGTGCTCTGACAGACAGAGCCCAGGGTCTGTGCTGTTCAGTGGAGTGAAGAACGCTGACATCTGTGCACCCAGTGCCCACTAAAAGTGCAGACGAGGGTCCGTTTTGTTCATGTAATAAGAAATAAAATATTTATATTTATATTTTTATGTATAATTTGAAAATGCACCTTCCTACGATGGACTTCTCAGGTTGAAAAACAAATCCCAGTCAAAGGACAGAGATTATTCTTTGCCAGATTCAGGTCAAATGAAAAAGTATTTTTGAAAATTTGTTTTTGAATTAAATTTGTTCAAACATTATTCTGGGCAGAGTTTTGAAACAGAATTTATGATTTGGGATGAAATGATTGAATTTTCAGAGCTGTTTTAAAAACAGCTCGTGTTTGGTGCATGTGAGACTGACACTTGAACTTTCTCTTGCCAAAATACAGTCTCAGAATGTGTAATTATGGTCAGACACTCAAGTTCTGCACAAATAACATGAAAACACAATAAATATGGGTAAAATCATCCAGGATAAACTGAGCTGTCGACCGCAGGACGTGGGTTTGAATTGTGTTTTAGTTGTTGTTGTAGTTAGCTTCAGTCACATATTTAGAGTGATATTTTATCACTATAAATACAATGCTCGGGCATTCTATATGCCTAGATTATTAACTGTGATGTAACATTGATAATAGCTGTGTGGCAAATTTCAATGTTACCCGCAGAAGGCGATATACACAGTATCCAAGAGTTCAATTATAAAGTGAGAGAAGCAGTATATGCCTGCAGAGATATTAATCTACCTTGCCTGATTTGACCTTTAATGTTATAGGGCTTCCATGTATAGACAACACATTATTATCAGTGAAAAAATTGAAATGGAGGGATTTCTGAGGCTGAGGACGACTCTGTGACATGATTAATGAAACAAGCCTAAATGAGGCAAAATACGGCATACAGGGAACAAAATTACAACATGATTAAAAACTCAGAAAAGTCTATTTTTGCATGACACTACATACCCTTTAAATATGCCCAGACGATGATTCTGTTGTGAGGGTTGCATTTGCTAATTTATAGCAAGTTAAAAATGCAGAGGAGACATTAACTGCCAGCATTCCCCAAGGCCAGTAGATTATGGTAGTTTATTGTTTGCTTTGGTTAATGGTGTGTGGAGCCGGCAAAGCACAGGGCATCCTTTAAATGAACAGAAATAATGTCTTCCAGTGTCAGGCTCATAATGCATGGCCGGTGGAGCAGTGGGGAACTAATATTCACTAATTTGTGGGAAGTAAATATAGCTGTGTGGCTGGTTTGTGTGCTGTTGTCAGTGAGTCCTGTTTAAGAGATGTTTTAGAGTAGTGATGAAGGCAAAATGGATTAGACATCATTTTATTTCAGTTTTATGAGTGTATGTATCTTTCCCCAGTGAGTTTATTTGCTGCACATAATAAACATCAAGGTTGGCAGAGTGGGTGATATTATCAGTAGTTAAACAGTTAGACTACAACACCCACTGTCCTTACAGCAGCAAGATCTGTGGTTTAATTCCTCAACAGGGCTGCAACAATTAGACAGAATAATTTTGACTTGCTCACTACTAAAAAAAAATTAATAGCTGTTTTAATAATTGTTAGTTGTTAGCTTACAAAAGGCAGCAGCATTATTAAAGCAACACCGTGTAACTTTTCTGGTGGATGCAGGTCGCCTACATAATTGCAGTGATATTGAAAGTTAAGCTCCATAATTTTTCAATTTTATGCCATACTGTGGATGTTTATAGTCAAAGTTAAAATATTACACCAACACATCAGTTCTGTGGAGATGCAAGCCGCTTCAAAGTAAGGATGTTTGGATGTGCATCTGATCTGAAATTTAAAAAAGAAAAAAAAAAAACATGCTTTCTCTTTTTTTTGGTCATACACAAGTTACATACAATGTGGCTTTAAATAAATATGTCATAAATGTGTAATTATTAATAAACTTAATTATCCATCCATTTTTTCTTCTGCCTATCCGGGGCCGGGTCAGGGGGACAGTAAGCTGAGCAGGAAGTCCCAGACTTCCCTCACCCCAGACATGTCCTCCAGCTCCTCCGGTGGGACCCCAAGGTGTTCCCAGGTCAGCTGAGAGACATAGTCCCTCCAGTGTGTCCTGGGTCTTCTCCCCCCCGGAGCCTCCTCCCAGTGGAACATGCCCGGAACACCTCCCCAGGGAGGTCCTGAACAGATGCCCGAGCCACCTCAGCTGGCTCCTCTTGATGTGTAGGAGCAGCAGCGCCTCTACTCCGAGCCCCTCTGTGTGACTGAGCTTCTCATCCTATCTCTAAGAGTGCGCCCAGCCACCCTGCGGAGGAAGCCCATTTCGGCCGCTTGTATTAAACTTAATGATATAAATAAATATCTCTGTATCTACAAACTTAAAGTTTTCATACTTTTAAAATCTTTATCCAGTTCAAAAGTACTTTTACCAACTCAAAAATGGAAATAATTGCATGTCTTGTTGACTAATGGCCACTTACAGCTCTACTCTCAAGTGTTCTCGGTGTTCTGCCAACCAAAAAAATAAATGAAACAATTATTTTTCAAACCCAGAAAGCGTCCCTGACTTTAACCTACCCAACAAACTAATGCTCAATCCCCACACTGTGCCGGCAAGGCGAATGAAATGTCTTGCTCAAAAGGCACAACAGCATCACGCATTGCCAAATATTACACCACGATTCTCTGAGTGAACATCCCTTACCCTTTGAGCTACCAAAAGCGACTGCTAGCCTTCATAATTGTATAGGCACTTCGGAGTTCACAACAAGCCCGTCAACTCTCCATCCACTTCCACTGCAGCTGTCACACTCGGCTCCTGCCTTTAGCACCAACCTTATCTACAAACTGAGTCTGCTTCTATGGCTCTGGAATCCATTTTATTAACCATGGAGTTCTCTTCGCCTGTGAGCCCTGTCAGAGTGGTTTCATGTGGGACGAGAAATGAGAAAGCTGTGCTGGAGATGGGCTGCCTTTGTACCGCATTGGACTGTCAAAAGCCTTTTCCGTTTGGCTGGAAAATCCTCCCGGAAATCCCCATAAATCGGGTCTTGTAAGAGCAGGTATTTTTATGGTGGGGAGTTTAACAGGATCAACACCTCACTGAATGTGGCTTTTTATGTAGGAATGAAATGAACAAAATGCCCGCCATCGCAGTCGCCCATTTCCGCGGGATTCCGTCAGAGGTGTTTCCACAGAGAGTATGCAAATGTAGTCTGAGCTCACAAGAAAGGCAGGATTTGTGAGTAATAGATTTATAGCGTTCACCGCAGACAGGTTCTCAGACTGGATTCCAACATAAATTTGAGATACACAGAGCAAGATCATGAGAGATTTTGAAACAAGTAGAAATTTAAATACAGTTTTGTTCTCTAATCAGATTAAAGAGGGGGTATTTAACTTCTATGGGGTATTAACGGCTAACACATAACATATCTAGCTCACCGTGTTACTTTTTATTGTTTAGAAAATGCTGTATTACCTGAAACAACTCTAAGCCTGCCCTCCCTTTGCCCTCTTCAAAGCGCTATCACAACAAGCACATTGCGTCAGGTTTGTCAGGTTGCTGTGTACAGTTTTGTGTCATGTTTTTTGTATATTTATGGAGGATTGTCATGGGGTGACGTGGATTGTGCGCTTAGAATTGTACAGATCTAAATTGTAAGGGGGGTTTGAATGGGGCCAGGCGACATTGCTAAAATAGGCAAACATGCATGGATGACATCTAAACCCTAATATGTATTGTGTCTTTTCTCTTTTCCCGTTTTCTTTTTCCTTCAACTGAATAATTAAGAAGCATAAACAAACCGTTTGATTTGTGTCTTCATGGAGATCGGGATGGGACTTGACAAGTTTTCATCATTCCCACTCCTTTTCGAGCTTGTATAAGAACAGATTGTGAGATGTGCTTTAGGTGTACCTGTGCTCGAAATAAATAATGTATGCATGTTTTTGAAGAGGTAGAAACTTTGTAACTCCATTTTTCATAATACCCCTCTTTAACAACAAAGCTGAGTTATCAATCAAATTAGTTGATCAAATGGTGGCACTGATTAGCTTGACATTGTTGGGTCAATCTTTGTTCCTAAGCGTGAAATGTTTCAACAGCAGCAATGAGCTAACGATGCAGATTTTGAATTGTGATCACATTCTCATTTCTTTTAGTCATGAAAAAATACTGAGTAGAGTTTATATGAGATGATAATACATACATTAAAGTGCATGTTGTTATTGGCCGTTTTTTTTTTTTTTTTTTTTACCGTTCCTTTATTTAATTGCAGGGTTTTTAGCTTGAAAAACATGCATTCTTACTGTGACGCGGGTCATCGCATCACAGATCTCGCCTGTAACCTGGCCTGGCGGCAGCACCTGCTTGTTTCCTTTCCCCTCCCCCTTTCCATGGAGAACTGTAATACTTTTCAATCAAGTAACAACTCTCCATGAAACCAAGCAAGCTGATATTTGTAACGGTGTCTGCGTACACTGGTGGTATGATTGTGTGTGTAAATGTGTGAGTGGAAAAGCCGCTACAGTGGTCCCTCTATATATCGTGATTCACCTTTCGCGGTCTCGCTGTTTTGCGAATTTTTTTGTGTGCAATTTTGCATGCTTTTTTTTTTTTATAGCGTATGAACAGCATTGTGTTCTGCGTCCTGATTGGCTGAGGGACTGTAGACCATTGTCCATCAGTCTCCACTCGATGCCGTGTCTCGTGTATACAGCACAGAATGTGTCAGACAAATTTACATAAATGTTCAATCGCAGTGTGACTCTGAAGTGCTGAAACCTTTGCTGATGAAGTGATGATATTCACGCAGCGAGAAAGCAGCATGATGCGGAGCCCAGGTCATCGATGAGTACTTTTCACGCAGTAGTACCAAGCCCATTTCATGCCAGCAAGGGATGGTTGACAAATTTCAGAAACGCTTTGGACTCAAAAGTGTTTCTGGCCACGGAAAGGTGCCTCTGTGGATACCGCTGGAGCAGAGGCACGTGAACAACACATTTAAAGCATCATCGAGAAGAGGGATATAATATATGAAGGTTTGAACTTTGACAATGTTTAAATAAGAGAGAAATGTGAGAAAATGTTAATGTCTGTCTGAGAAAAAGTGTATAAATGTGTGTGGTGAGGGGTTTTACAGCTTAAAACATATATAATTGTAAAATAATAAAGCTGACTACTTTGCCAGATATCGCCTATTGCGGGCTATTTTTAGAACGTAACCCCTGCGATAAACGAGGGACCACTGTGTATAAAGATGTGACCATTTACCATAAGACGAGCGAGAAGCTCCTGTGAAACCAACAGAGGCTCTAAAAACAGAAAAAGCAAGATTTCTACTTTAACAAATGAGCTTCTTTCTTCTCACAACATTAAAACCATCTCAGACTATAAAAGCGTAGACAGGAACTTCTACGTTTATAAACTTTTCATCGGATGGCTTGTTGTTTTTGACTTTCCCTTTAATTGAATGTTAGTTCAGTTTTAGCTTTACGAGGTAGTAACCTAAGATAAGGACCTACATCAAGATACATTGCCTACATCCTTTCTTTCCAATCACCACTATCCTCTTCCCCAGCCTCTCACCATCACACACCCACCTCCAGCCTGGTAAACACCTGCTCTCCGACATCAGCTGCCGGAGACGGGCCTGTGATCCACCAGCTCAAATGTAATTCTGATGACAAAGATCCTCACCTCATCTGTCAGTGCACAGACTTATGTGAACATTACACGACAAGGACAGAACACACGCTGCTTCTATCGCCCACATGACCGAGCTGTCATTGCCATGCCTATCGCACACACGGAGGAATAAACCACTGTCCAACCTCCACTGCGCGTGACAAGTTTTATTTACAACATGTCTGAAGCTTAAGTCCGAATAGAATCTTGTGATGACAAAGACCTCCTCCGTCACTGCGCGGACTTGTGTGAACGCGAGCTACATGACAAGAACAGAACACGTGTAAAACTGTAAATTCTATGTATAGACGTTATTGTCCCCATGCATTGAAGTTTGCCCTCAGCAGTTCAGCACTCATCCTTCAAGAGCACATATTATGATGCAGACCATTTTGAACTTTAAACCATTATGTACAACATTGTTTGCTCATCACAAACATACCTGGAGTGGTATTTTTGCATCATTTGTGCTTGTTTGATGAATACTTGTTTAGTAAGCCCGCTCCTTCTAGGCCCCATAAAACCACGGCATTTTGAAATTTCCAGTTTTAATGATGCAAGAGGTAAAAGTCCAGAGGTTCGTTGCAGCTGCGTGTTTCTGTTAGCGTGTCAGAAAAAGTGTCTAACCTGAGTTGTTTTCAGATTTTTCACCAGTGCTTAGAGTGCTCATCAACCAACATGAACCTTGTTTGAACCGTGCTTGGGCTAGTCCATACTGTTGTGTCCTTGGCTACTAAACACCTCACCAGCCTCGCCTGTGTAATGAATGTGGTGTGTGAGTGAGTGATAGGTGGTGTTAAAGATTGGCCAGCACAGCTTCCATCTGTCTGCCTAGTATAGAGTGAATGAAAAATGCCATAAAACTGTATTGAAATGGAGTGATTTTGAGCCTTGGTAAGTGCGCTAATAACAGTAAAAATCTATAAAATATGCGGCATATTGACGTTACAAATTCTAGTTTGTGTTACGTCACAAGTTCAGTTAGCAGTCAACACTTGTCAACTGCTAGATGCACCATGTAAGAATTAAGGTCCTATATTACGCAAAATTGACTCTTGTGAGGTTTAAGCCGTGTTATAATGCTGTTATCTCCTCAAAACAACATACCTGGAGTTGTGTTTTGTTTCATTCACACATGTTTGAGTAACACTTTATTATTACTCTGTCTGCATCTTCAGAGCTCAAAATGCTCTGTTCCAGCTTGTGATGTCACGAAGCAATAGTTTTTCAGGATAACGGCTACCTTTTAACCATAGTTCAGTAGAGATGGAATTTCAGGGCTGAAATCATCCAAATGATTCTACTGAAGGTGTATGGAAGTCGTAAAGTCCTGAGCAGACCAAAGGTTCAGACTCGGGCTAAAACATGGAACAAAGGTCGTAGGTAGCTGGGTCAGAGGCTGGGGTGTTCGTAGCAGTCGAGGTGAGCTGGGTCGTAGGCTGAGGTGCAGAGTAGTTCCAGGGAGCGGGATCTGGGCGAAAAAACGAAAATAACCAGCTGAGCAGAGAGATCGTGAGTACAAAAACTAGACTGAGCCAAGAAGAAACTGTACCTCATGGGGATACATGGACGACCTGGCGACGAGTGTTGGATCCTCGGTCCCTTAATGCTCCACAGTTGCACGCTGGATGTTCATGGGTTGCAGGTGTGTAGTGGGACCGGTACCAGAATCCATCCAACCCAGGCTCAGACCGCAGAAGGAGGGGAAAAAAGACAGCACAAAAACAGCGGGCAGACTGAGATCTTGACAATGAAGTTTCAAAACACAGTGGAGCACTTCTTGGATTACCACATGACATCACAAGGTGGAACAGAATAGACCAGAAAACGGCGCAATATGAACCTTTTTAACTAATGTCTTTCGTTCATGACTTACTTGTTGACAAGAGTTCAACAGTACAGAAACGAGCAATGGCAGCGGTGTCAAGGATACTGCCGTGGTCTCGCTAATGGACGTCTGCCGTTTGCTAAACAACGACGGATATTGCTTTGTTGGAAGATTGACGTGCGTGTTTACGGAGACGCCTTATGACAACCCGCATCGGTCAAGGGTAAAAGGTGGTCATTGGAGGGGGAACGCATTGTGTGGATGTCTTGAATCATTAGCGTGGACAGTAGATCATGTTTTGAAGGGAGAGGACTAAATAGGCAGTGCATCCGGTTGACGTTGAAGGTGCCCGGTTCCTCTGATTTGGTTTTCCAAATGAGGTCTGATCTGTCAAAGCAGAAAAGATATAGTATAGCTGATGATTTGTATTGCACGTAAGCAGCACACTCTAGTATAAAAAATAACGGCATATTATCGACTTTCTGGAGCTTTTAAAACAATGTATAATTGTTTTCCTCATCTCATTTACCATCACTCAAAGTTGTATAAATCATGCATATTTGAGACGTCATTGCTATGATCTTACCCCATTTTTCAACCGCTAACAGTATACCCCGACTGCTCCTGTACTAAATTGTTCCTCCCAAAAATAAATTACATTTTCTTAGTAGGGTGACTTTACGTAGGACTTGTCGTCTCAGCGTTGTATAGTCGTTTTGGTATTCAAGGTGCCGACAGCATGCGCCACTGTGTCGTATGAGGTTTATGGCAACCAGTGGTGGAGGAAGTACTCAAATTCTGGTTTGCTTAAGAAAAGTACAGATACAGAAGTTACTCAAGTAGAAAGTATCAAATTAAAGTCAGGATGTTACCACGAAGACAAATGGTAAAAATCACCTCTCAATTTATATGAAAATACGTTTGACTTTAGTGCAGATCAACACTGTAGGGAGTAGAAAGTACAGAAACCTGTTCTCAATGTAGTAAAGTAAAAAGTATCCCACAGTAAAATTTAAGTAAAGTACAGACACCTAAAGATTCTTAGATAAAGCGCAGTACTGTACTTGGTTTACTTTTCCACTGATAGCACGTATATACATTCTCTGTCTCGCCTTTCCTGCATTTATTTATTTATTCTTATAGCCTTTTTGATGCCTTTTCATAGTTGATTTGAAAATGAAAGTTTAAAAGCTTTTTTTTCCAGCTTAATTTTTACAAATAATCGATACATTATACCATGCATAACCATTGTTTCTAGGATCCAATATATGTGTAAATCATGCAAGTGTCAGCTAATCTCACCTTTTTAATTGAAAAAATGAAAAAGAAGTAAAGTAAATACATTACTTCCAAGGTTTGGTTGCCCTGTGTCTGCATCAGCATTTGTTTAGATCGATTCCTGACCTGCACTCGCTGAATGCTCTTCTCGTTCGTCGCCCACTCTTTTCAATACCTCCTGAACTGCCAGAAGTTTAGTCATATAAGAAAAGCTTTAAACAAATAAAGAAAAAAAAAAACTCGAAAGACTTTAAACACTGCATTTTTCATCCACAGGGATTTTCACGGCGGAGCTACGCATCTCCGTCAAAGCTGCAGGCAGTTGTCCTGTGAAGTCGGCGTGCCACTGCTCCGTCACCGTGAAGCTTTGTTTGTATAATTTCACACTTTGAAATCTCTAAAGTGCACCACCGAAAAACCAAAGGGAACCTTGTTTTTGTTGCAGTTCGAGGACACGGTACAGTTGTCGTATTCCCGGGACAGTAGCGGTGTCATGAAAACTGCATGTCGAG
>JAIEZT010001227.1:0-65735 GCA_019594935.1 Periophthalmus modestus
CTCAGTCTGAGCAGACGCCTCGTGCTCTGATCACCACAGTCTGCGCAGACGCCTCGTGCTCTGATCACCACAGTCTGCGCAGACGCCTCGTGCTCTGATCACCTCAGTCTGCGCAGACGCCTCGTGCTCTGATCACACCAGTCTGCGCAGACGCCTCGTGCTCTGATCACCTCAGTCTGTGCAGACGCCTCGTGCTCTGATCACCTCAGTCTGCGCAGACGCCTCGTGCTCTGATCACCACAATCTGCGCAGACGCAGGTGATCAGAGCACGAGGCGTCTGCGCAGACACGCCTCGTGCTCTGATCACCACAGTCTGCGCAGACGCCTCGTGCTCTGATCACCTCAGTCTGCGCAGACGCCTCGTGCTCTGATCACCACAGTCTGCGCAGACGCCTCGTGTTCTGATCACCACAGTCTGCGCAGACGCCCTCGTGCTCTGATCACCTCAGTCTGCGCAGACGCCTCGTGTTCTGATCACCACAGTCTGCGCAGACGCCTCGTGCTCTGATCACCACAGTCTGCGCAGACGCCTCGTGCTCTGATCACCACAATCTGCGCAGACGCAGGTGATCAGAGCACGAGGCGTCTGCGCAGACGCCTCGTGCTCTGATCACCACAGTCTGCGCAGACGCCCTCGTGCTCTGATCACCACAGTCTGCGCAGGCTCTGATCACCTCAGTCTGCGCAGACGCCTCGTGCTCTGATCACCACAGTCTGCGCAGACGCCTCGTGCTCTGATCACCTCAGTCTGCGCAGACGCCTCGTGCTCTGATCACCTCAGTCTGCGCAGACGCCTCATTTACATTTAGCCTAATTCACTTTTGTGTTTGTAAAAACTACAGCTCTGAATGGACCAGGCCTAGAGTCTTTTGTGTCAGAGACGATGACCCGCGAGACTGGAGCAGAACGTCCTGGTTTAGATCCTCTTTAGTCCTGGTTTAGTTCCTCTTTAGTCCTGGTTTAGTTCCTCTTTAGTCCTGGTTTAGTTCCTCTTTAGTCCTGGTTTAGTTCCTCTTTAGTCCTGGTTTAGTTCCTCTTTAGTCCTGGTTTAGTTCCTCTTTAGTCCTGGTTTAGTCCCTCTTTAGTCCTGGTTTAGTTCCTCTTTAGTCCTGGTTTAGTTCCTCTTTAGTCCTGGTTTAGTCCTGGTTTTTATTTCCTCTTTAGTCCTGGTTTCTTTAGTTCTGGTTTAGTTCTTTAGTCCTGGTTTAGTTCCTCTTTAGTCCTGGTTTAGTCCCTCTTTAGTCCTGGTTTAGTTCCTCTTTAGTCCTGGTTTAGTTCCTCTTTAGTCCTGGTTTAGTCCCTCTTTAGTCCTGGTTTAGTCCCTCTTTAGTCCTGGTTTAGTTCCTCTTTAGTCCTGGTTTAGTCCCTCTTTAGTCCTGGTTTAGTTCCTCTTTAGTCCTGGTTTAGTTCTTCTTTAGTCCTGGTTTAGTTCCTCTTTAGTCCTGGTTTAGTTCTTCTTTAGTCCTGGTTTAGTTCCTCTTTAGTCCTGGTTTAGTTCCTCTTTAGTCCTGGTTTAGTTCCTCTTTAGTCCTGGTTTAGTTCCTCTTTAGTCCTGGTTTAGTTCCTCTTTAGTCCTGGTTTAGTTCCTCTTTAGTCCTGGTTTAGTCCCTCTTTAGTCCTGGTTTAGTCCCTCTTTAGTCCTGGTTTAGTCCCTCTTTAGTCCTGGTTTAGTCCTGGTTTAGTCCTGGTTTAGTCCCTCTTTAGTCCTGGTTTAGTTCCTCTTTAGTCCTGGTTTAGTCCCTCTTTAGTCCTGGTTTAGTTCCCTCTTTAGTCCTGGTTTAGTTCCTCTTTAGTCCTGGTTTAGTCCCTCTTTAGTCCTGTTTTAGTTCCTCTTAGTTCCTCTTTAGTCCTGGTTTAGTTCCCTCTTTAGTCCTGGTTTAGTTCCTCTTTAGTCCTGGTTTAGTCCCTCTTTAGTCCTGGTTTAGTCCCTCTTTAGTCCTGGTTTAGTCCCTCTTTAGTCCTGGTTTAGTTCCTCTTTAGTCCCGGTTTAGTTCCTCTTTAGTCCCTGGTTTAGTTCCTCTTTAGTCCTGGTTTAGTTCCTCTTTAGTCCTGGTTTAGTCCCTCTTTAGTCCTGGTTTAGTCCCTCTTTAGTCCCTCTTTGGTCCTGGTTTAGTCCTGGTTTAGTTCCTCTTTAGTCCTGGTTTAGTTCCTCTTTAGTCCTGGTTTAGTTCCTCTTTAGTCCTGGTTTAGTTCCTCTTTAGTCCTGGTTTAGTCCCTCTTTAGTCCTGGTTTAGTCCTGGTTTAGTTCCTCTTTAGTCCTGGTTTAGTTCCTCTTTAGTCCTGGTTTAGTTCCTCTTTAGTCCTGGTTTAGTCCCTCTTTTCCTGGTTTAGTCCCTCTTTAGTCCTGGTTTAGTTCCTCTTTAGTCCTGGTTTAGTTTCCTCTTTAGTTTTAGTCCTCTTTAGTCCTTTAGTCCTGGTTTTAGTCCCTGGTTTAGTCCTCTTTAGTCCTGGTTTAGTCCCTCTTTAGTCCTGGTTTAGTTCCTCTTTAGTCCTGGTTTAGTCCCTCTTTAGTCCCTGGTTTAGTCCCTCTTTAGTCCTGGTTTAGTCCTGTTTAGTCCGGTTTAGTTCCCTCTTTAGTCCTGTCCTGGTTTAGTCCTCTGGTTTAGTCCTGGTTTTAGTCCCTCTTTAGTCCCTGGTTTAGTCCCTCTTTAGTCCTCTTTAGTTTAGTTAGTCCCTCTTTAGTCCTGGTTTAGTTCCTCTTTAGTCCTGGTTTAGTTCCTCTTTAGTCCTGGTTTAGTTCCTCTTTAGTCCTGGTTTAGTTCCTCTTTAGTCCTGGTTTAGTCCCTCTTTAGTCCTGGTTTAGTTCCTCTTTAGTCCTGGTTTAGTCCCTCTTTAGTCCCGGTTTAGTTCCTCTTTAGTCCCGGTTTAGTTCCTCTTTAGTCCCGGTTTAGTTCCTCTTTAGTCCTGGTTTAGTCCCTCTTTAGTCCTGGTTTAGTCCTGGTTTAGTCCCTCTTTAGTCCTGGTTTAGTTCCTCTTTAGTCCTGGTTTAGTTCCTCTTTAGTCCTGGTTTAGTTCCTCTTTAGTCCTGGTTTAGTTCCTCTTTAGTCCTGGTTTAGTTCCTCTTTAGTCCTGGTTTAGTTCCTCTTTAGTCCTGGTTTAGTTCCTCCTTTTAGTCCCTGGTTTAGTCCCCTCTTTAGTCCTGGTTTAGTCCCTCTTTAGTCCTGGTTTAGTTTCTCTTTAGTCCTGTTTAGTTCCTTTAGTTTAGTCCCTCTTTAGTCCCCTCTTTAGTCCTGGTTTAGTTCCTCTTTAGTCCTGGTTTAGTCCTGGTTTAGTCCCTCTTTAGTCCTGGTTTAGTCCTGGTTTAGTTCCTCTTTAGTCCTGGTTTAGTCCCTCTTTAGTCCTGGTTTAGTTCTTTAGTCCTTATAATCCGCTCTTGTGTGACTCTGTTTTACGCTGATGACGTAATGACGCTCCGTCTCCTCCGTGTGGCGCATTATTGACCCTCGCGCCGTGGTGCGTGGCGCTGCTCGTGGGAGTGACCAACCCGGGATTTCCAAAACAGAAAAAAAACACGCAATAACGTCACCGACTCAACGGCGAGGAGCGCGCGAGGAGCGTGAGAAGCGCGAGGAGCGTGAGGAGCGTGAGGAGCGTGAGAAGCGCGAGGAGCGTGAGGAGCGCGAGGAGCGTGAGAAGCGCGAGGAGCGTGAGGAGCGTGAGGAGCGTGAGAAGCGCGAGGAGCGTGAGGAGCGCGAGGAGCGAGAGATGAAGAGGAGGAGAGAGAGGAGAGCCGCAGTAGCCACATCAGAGAAAACCCCTCCGTTCATTCACCGTGGAGCCGTGTGCAGCGCTCCGGTCCCGTCATGCATCGCGCCCCTAAAAGCCCCGGTGCTGCAGCCTCGCTCCGGGACGGCGGCGGAGGAGGGACCGCTCCACGGAGCAGGCACCGTGTGGAGGGCCCGCTGAGGAAGTACACCAACCTGCTCCACGGATGGCAGACCCGGTGAGCACGGGGACCGTCCGGAGATGGCCCGGGGTGGTCCGGGACGCTCTAGGACGGTCCGGGACGGCCCGGGATGGCCCGGGATGGTCCGGGACGGTCCGGGATAGTCCCGGGATGTCCCGGGACGGTCCGGGACAATCCGGGATGGTCCGGGATGTCCCGGGACGGTCCGGGATAGTCCGGGATGTCCCGGGACGGTCCGGGATAGTCCGGGATGTCCCGGGACGGCCCGGGATAATCCGGGATGTCCCGGGACGGTCCGGGATAGTCCGGGATGTCCCGGGACGGCCCGGGAGTATAGGGGTCTGGGGTCTTACGTGCAGTGACCGGAAGAACACTTTGGAAACAAATGTGTTTTTGAACGTGGACCGGAACATGAGCCAATCAGAGCACAGTACTCTAAGTACTTGAGTACTCTTACACACATAGTACTTGAGTACTCTTACACACATAGTACTTGAGTACTTTTACACACATAGTACTTGAGTACTTTTACACACATAGTACTTGAGTACTCTTACACACATAGTACTTGGGTACTTTTACACAGATAGTACTTGAGTACTTTTACACAGATAGTACTTTGGTACTTTTACACAGATAGTACTTGAGTACTTTTACACAGATAGTACTTGAGTACTTTTACACAGATAGTACTTGGGTACTTTTACACACATAGTACTTGAGTACTTTTCCAGAGATAGTACTTGAGTACTTTTACACACATAGCACTTGAGTACTTTTACACAGATAGTACTTGAGTACTTTTCCAGAGATAATACTTGAGTACTTTTACACACATAGTACTTGAGTACTTTTACACAGATAGTACTTGAGTACTTTTACACAGATAGTACTTGAGTACTTTTACACACATAGTACTTGAGTACTTTTACACAGATAGTACTTGAGTACTTTTGCAGCGATAGTACTTGAGTACTTTTACACACATAGTACTTGAGTACTTTTACACACATAGCACTTGAGTACTTTTACACAGATAGTACTTGAGTACTTTTACACAGATAGTACTTGAGTACTTTTGCAGAGATAGTACTTGAGTACTTTTACACACATAGTACTTGAGTACTTTTACACAGATAGTACTTGAGTACTTTTGCAGAGATAGTACTTGAGTACTTTTACAGAGATCGTGTAATATACTAAACTTTTAGAAATTTAACATGTACGTATAGTATAAAAACATCCTCTCACCTCACACCTCCTCTCCTCACACCTCCTCTCCTCACACCTCCCTCTCCTCTCCTCACACCTCCTCTCCTCACACCTCCCTCTCTCCTCACACCTCCCTCTCTCCTCACACCTCCCTCTCTCCTCACCTCCTCACACCTCTCCCTCCTCACACCTCCCCCTCCCTCACACCTCCTCTCCTCACACACCTCCCACACCTCCTCACACCTCCCTCTCTCCTCACACCTCCTCACACTTCCCTCTCTCCTCACACCTCCTCACACCTCCTCACACCTCCCTCTCTCCTCACACCTCCTCTCTCTCCTCACACCTCCTCTCCTCACACCTCCTCTCCTCCTCACCTCCTCCAACTCCCTGTCTCCTCACACACCCCCTCTCCTCACACCTCCCTCTCTCCTCACACCTCCTCTCCTCAGAACTCCTCACACTTCCTCACACCTCCCTTTCCTCACACCTCCTCACACCTCCCTTTCTCCTCACACCTCCTCTTTACTCACACCTCCTCTCCTCCAACTTCCTCACACCTCTCGCTCTTTGTCCCTGTGTCTCCCTCTCTCTCCTCACACCTCCTCCTTTCCCTCTCTCTCTCTGAGTTGTGTGGGTGTGAATCTCAAACTGTGACTCATCAGAGGAAAACTCTGCGTCACCTCCCCCTTCCATCACCTCCCCCCTCCATCACTCCCCCTCCCACACCTCCCCCTCCATCACCTCCCCCTCCTCCATCACCTCACCCCTCCTCACCTCCCCCCTCCACACCTCCCCCCTCCATCCACCTCCTCCATCTCCTCCCCCCCTCCATCACCTCCCCCCTCCACACCTCCCCCCATCCACACCTCCCCCCCACTCCATCACCTCCTCCTCACCCTCCCCCCCTCCCATCACCTCCCCCCTCCATCACCTCCCCCCTCCATCACCTCCCCCCTCCATCCCTCCTCCATCTTCCTCCACACCTCCCCCCCTCCATCACCTCCCCCCTCCATCACCTCCCCCCCTCCATCACCTCTCCCTCCTCCCAGCACCCCCCCCCCTCCATCACCTCCCCCCTCCATCACCTCCCCCCCTCCCCCCCTCACCCTCCCCCCCTCCATCACCTCCCCTCCTCCATCCCCTCCCCCCTCCATCACCTCCCCTCCTCCATCACCTGCCCCCCTCCATCACCTCTCCCCCTCCATCACCTCCCCCCCCTCCATCACCTCCCCCCTCCATCACCTCCTCCATCACCTCCCCCCCTCCATCACCTCCCCCCTCCATCACCTCCCCCCTCCATCACCTCCCCCCTCCATCACCTCCTCCATCACCTCCTCCATCACCTCCCCCCTCCATCACCTCCCCCCTCCATCACCTCCTCCATCACCTCCCCCCTCCATCACCTCCCCCCTCCCCCCTCCATCACCTCCCCCCCCATCACCTCCTCCATCACCTCCCCCCCTCCATCACCTCCCCCCTCCATCACCTCCCCCCCATCCATCACCTCCCCCCTCCATCACCTCCCCCCTCCATCACCTCCTCCATCACCCCCCCTCCATCACCTCCCCCCTCCATCACCTCCCCCCCTCCATCACCTCCCCCCCCATCCCCCCTCCATCACCTCCCCCCCTCCATCACCTCCCCCCTCCATCACCTCCCCCCTCCTCCCCACCTCCCCCCTCCATCACCTCCTCCATCACCTCCCCCCCTCCATCACCTCCCCCCTCCATCACCCTCCCCCCCTCCATCACCTCCCCCCTCCATCACCTCCCCCCCTCCATCACCTCCCCCCCTCCATCACCTCCCCCTCCTCCATCACCTCCCCCCCTCCATCACCCTCCCCCCTCCATCACCTCCCCCCCTCCATCACCCCCCCTCCCTCCATCACACACACCCTCGTCACAAGCCTACGTCACCCATGCTCCTCCCACATGCCTACGTCACCCATGCTCCTCCCACAAGCCTACGTCACCCATGCTCCTCCCACATGCCTACGTCACCCATGCTCCTCCCACAAGCCTACGTCACCCATGCTCCTCCCACATGCCTACGTCACCCATGCTCACAAGCCTACGTCACCCATCCCTCCCACATGCCTACGTCACCCATGCTCCTCCCACATGCCTACGCACCCATGCTCCTCCCACATGCCTACGTCACCCATGCTCTCCCACATGCCTACGTCACCCATGCTCCTCCCACATGCCTACGTCCCCCATGCTCCTCCCACATGCCTACGTCACCCATGCTCCTCCCACATGCCTGTCACCCATGCTCCTCCCACAAGCCTACGTCAGCATCTCTGACTGTGTTGTGATTGTGCTCTGAAAGGGGAGTGACTTAGACTCAGAGCGTCCAAGTGAAACTTCTAAAACACGGTCCGTTCTTTCGGTGTTCTTGGTGTTGTAGGTTCTTTGTGCTGGATCCAGACTCGGGGCAGTTGTGGTACTACCTCAGCGCTGCCACCAGGGGTCAGCAGGCTCCGCGGGGGGCTCTGTGTGTGGAGGGCGCCATCGTCTGGTCCAGTCCAGACCGGCCCTTTATGTTCACGGTGCAGTCGAGCGCCGGCGAGGTCTACAAGCTCCGAGGTAAGACCCACAGATACACAGTGTATGTTGGCTAATACATGCTAATGCTAATGCTAATGCTAACGTGATCCAGGCGGGGGGTGGGGTTATTAGAGTAACCAAACTCAGAACAAATTTAGTTTGATCAAATTTACTAAACTTTTTGACGAGTTGAGTGAAGACTTAAAATGGCCGACTGTGGTGTTTGGGTCAGAATGTTTTTACTTTTATTTAAGATCCATAAAAGTGTTGACCTGAAGATCTTTAAGTTGATCTTTAGTTCATTTAAATGGTTCCACAGGAGCCAATCACAGCGGCTCTCGCTGTGGGTGACCTGTGGTTCAGACCAGTGTCGTGTGTGAGGTTCATGAGGCTCTGATGTGTCACATTTACAAACATATAAACCAGTGTCACATTTGTCCCGGGTCAGTTCTCTCCCAGTGACTCGGGGCCAGAATGAAAAAGAATTTCAAAATAAAAGTTCTGAAGTCCGTATGAAATATCTCTAATACAGTGGTGCTTAACCTTGTTGGAGGTTCTGAAGTCGGGCGGTACTTCGATAGGCACATCGAAGGTGCATTTGGGACACGGCGTCTGGAGACGCTCACAGTCCACGAGAATCCGACACTATAGAGTTAAAAAAGAAATGACACGACAAACCATCACGACCGTCACAAGTTGATACTGAGTCACTAAAATCTCTGCTGCAGCACAGACTGAACAAACAGCTGAACCTGCAGCAGTGATGGACAAACGAATCACAACCTGAACTGACTCACCGAACCTGCGACTGACTCACCGAACCTGAGACTGACTCACCGAACCTGAGACCGACTCACCGAACCTGAGACCGACTCACCGAACCTGAGACTGACTCACCGAACCTGAGACCGACTCACCGAACCTGAGACTGACTCACCGAACCTGAGACTGACTCACCGAACCTGAGACTGACTCACCGAGCCTGAGACTGACTCACCGAACCTGAGACTGACTCACCGAACCTGAGACTGACTCACCGAACCTGAGACTGACTCACCGAACCTGAGACCCGACTCACCTGAGACCTGAGACCTGAGACTCACCGAACCTGAGACTGACTCACCGAACCTGAGACTGAGACCGACCTCTGCCGAACCTGAGACTGACTCACCGAACCTGAGACTGACTCACCGAACCTGAGACTGACTCACCGAACCTGAGACTGACTCACCGAACCTGAGACCGACTCACCGAACCTGAGAGTGACTCACCGAACCTGAGAGAGTGACTCACCGAACCTGAGAGACTGACTCACCGAACCTGAGAGTGACTCACCGAACCTGAGACCGACTCACCGAACCCGAGACTGACTCACCGAACCTGAGACCGACTCACTGAACTGAGACTGACTCACCGAACCTGAGACTGACTCACCGAACCTGAGACTGACTCACCGAACCTGAGACTGACTCACCGAACCCCGAGGGGTCGACTGAACCAGGTTAAGAACCACTGATCTAATATTATGAAATAAAAAGCTGTTTTTTTATTGTTTTTTTACTTATTCTGTTTCCCCAATTTTCAGTGGATTAAATCATTAAATTTCTTACCATTTTCATACGTCTCAGTTTGAAAAGTCGAGTCTTTGTCCCGTCGTCTGGATCAAACCATTTAGCTCCTTTAGCTCCTTTAGCTCCTTTAGCTCCTTTAGCGTTGGTCCTTTAGTGTTGGTCTTTAATTCTAACCTCCTGCTTCGACCCAAAGTCCAGTTTAAAAAAACTGAGCTTTAATATTTATCTATCCTCCATTTAAAAAGTAGAACAGACAAGAAGAAAAAAGTGAATTGCTAAAATTGACTTGCTAACTCTAAATTATAGTTTGTGGCCCCTATTCTGCGGGAGTTACAAGAATCCCTGGGCTCAGGAGCGCCCCCTAACACGAGGAAGTGTAACTGTGTGCCTCACCTCATCTCTCCTCTCATAATGTGCTCAGCTCTTAAAGAGTTAAAACAGCAGAGTCAGAACATGTGAGGCACGAGCGGCCTGTGCCTCACCGGCGGCTCTGCTCAGGATTTCAACGGTAAACGGAAAAAATTCATTCATTCAAAAATCATCCATTCATTTGGAGTAAAAAAAAAAAGAATAAAATTGCAAAGTTTAAATAGAAAATAACTTTATAGAACAAATCACTGGATAAATATAACTATTTCATTTATTTTTTCTCTGTGATGAAGGTGACGCACAAGTTCTGCACAGAGACAAAGTGACGTAAAATCAAAAGGAACAACAATCAAAATAAATAGATGCTCATTTAATTTGACTAATTTTACAAAAGTAAAACCAGTAAAATCAAATAAGAACAACTCTATAAAAGTGCAAAAAAATAAATAACTCTACATAAAATCAATAAAACACATAAAAATAAATAAAAATAAATAAAAAACACAGAGGACACGACTCACACGGTGTTAAAAGCCAGAGAATAAAAGTGGGTCTTAAGACGAGACTTAAAACACTCGACAGGGGGCTCAGACCTCAGAGCTCAGACCTCAGACCTCAGAGCTCAGAGCTCAGAGCTCAGACCTCAGACCTCAGACCTCAGACCTCAGAGCTCAGACCTCAGACCTCAGAGCTCAGACCTCAGAGCTCAGACCTCAGAGCTCAGAGCTCAGACTCAGAGCTCAGACCTCAGAGCTCAGACCTCAGAGCTCAGAGCTCAGACCTCAGAGCTCAGAGCTCAGACCTCAGAGCTCAGACCTCAGAGACTCAGAGCTCAGACCTCAGACCTCAGACTCAGACCTCAGAGCTCAGACAGACTCAGACCTCAGACCTCAGACCTCAGACCTCAGACCTCAGACCTCAGACTCAGAGAGACTCAGACCTCAGACTCAGAGCTCAGACCTCAGACCTCAGACCTCAGAGACTCAGACCTCAGACCTCAGACCTCAGACCTCAGAGCTCAGAGACCTCAGACCTCAGACCTCAGACCTCCTCAGACCTCAGACCTCAGAGCTCAGACCTCAGACCTCAGACCTCAGACCTCAGAGACTCAGACCTCAGAGCTCAGACCTCAGACTCAGACCTCAGACTCAGACCTCAGACCTCACCCTCAGAGCTCAGACTCAGACCTCAGAGACTCAGACTTCAGACCTCAGACCTCAGACCTCAGACCTCAGACCTCAGAGCTCAGACCTCAGAGAGCTCAGAGCTCAGACCTCAGACCTCAGACCTCAGACCTCAGAGCTCAGACTCAGACCTCAGACCTCAGACCTCAGACTCAGACCTCAGACCTCAGACCTCAGACCTCAGACCTCAGACCTCAGACCTCAGACCTCAGACCTCAGACCTCAGACTCAGACCTCAGACCTCAGACTCAGACCTCAGAGCTCAGACTTCAGAGCTCAGACTTCAGACCTCAGAGCTCAGACCTCAGAGCTCAGACCTCAGACTTCAGACCTCAGAGCTCAGACTCAGACCTCAGAGCTCAGACTTCAGACCTCAGACTCAGAGCTCAGACTTCAGAGCTCAGACTTCAGACCTCAGAGACAGACCTCAGACCTCAGAGCTCAGACTCAGAGACTCAGACTTCAGAGCTCAGACTCAGACCTCAGACTTCAGAGCTCAGAGCTCAGACCTCAGAGCTCAGACCTCAGAGAGACTCAGAGCTCAGACCTCAGAGCTCAGAGCTCAGACCTCAGACCTCAGACTTACAGAGCTCAGACCTCAGAGCTCAGACTCAGACCTCAGACCTCAGACCTCAGACTCAGACCTCAGACCTCAGACCTCAGACTTCAGAGCTCAGACTTCAGAGCTCAGACCTCAGAGCTCAGACCTCAGAGCTCAGACCTCAGACCAGACAGACCAGACTCAGACTTCAGACCTCAGACCTCAGACCTCAGAGCTCAGACTCAGAGCTCAGAGCCTCAGACTTCAGAGCTCAGACCTCAGAGCTCAGACCTCAGAGCTCAGACCTCAGCCTCAGAGACCTCAGACTCAGAGCTCAGACCTCAGAGCTCAGACTTCAGACCTCAGAGCTCAGACCAGACCTCAGACTCAGACTCAGACTCAGAGCTCAGACCTCAGACTTCAGACCTCAGACCTCAGAGCTCAGAGCTCAGACCTCAGACCTCAGAGCTCAGACTTCAGAGCTCAGACTTCAGACCTCAGACCTCAGACTCAGACTCAGACTTCAGAGCTCAGACCTCAGAGCTCAGACTCAGAGACTTCAGACTTCAGACCTCAGAGCTCAGACTTCAGGAGCCTCAGCTCAGAGAGACCTCAGAGCTCAGACCTCAGACTTCAGAGCTCAGACCTCAGAGCTCAGACTTCAGACCTCAGACTTCAGAGCTCAGACCTCAGACCTCAGACAGAGCTCAGACCTCAGACCTCAGAGCTCAGACTTCAGACCTCAGCTCAGACCTCAGACCTCAGACCTCAGACCTCAGAGCTCAGACCTCAGACCTCAGACTCAGACCTCAGACCTCAGACCTCAGACCTCAGACTCAGACTTCAGACCTCAGACCTCAGAGCTCAGACCTCAGACTCAGACCTCAGACCTCAGACAGACTTCAGACCTCAGACTCAGACCTCAGACCTCAGACTTCAGACCTCAGACCTCAGACTTCAGAGCTCAGACCTCAGACCTCAGACCTCAGACCTCAGACCTCAGACCTCAGACCTCAGACTCAGACCTCAGACCTCAGACCTCAGACCTCAGACTTCAGAGCTCAGACCTCAGACTTCAGACAGACCTCAGACCTCAGAGCTCAGACTTCAGACCTCAGAGCTCAGACTCAGACCTCAGACCTCAGACCTCAGACTTCAGAGCTCAGACTCAGACCTCAGAGCTCAGACCTCAGACTCAGAGCTCAGACCTCAGACCTCAGAGCTCAGACCTCAGACCTCAGACTCAGAGACCTCAGAGCTCAGAGCTCAGACCTCAGACCTCAGAGCTCAGACCTCAGAGCTCAGACTTCAGAGCTCAGACCTCAGACTTCAGACCTCAGACCTCAGAGCTCAGACTTCAGAGAGCTCAGACTTCAGAGCTCAGAGCTCAGACTTCAGAGCTCAGACCTCAGAGCTCAGACTTCAGAGCTCAGAGCTCAGACTCAGACTTCAGAGCTCAGACCTCAGAGCTCAGACCTCAGACCTCAGACTTCAGACCTCAGACCTCAGACCTCAGACTTCAGAGCTCAGACCTCAGACTTCAGAGCTCAGACCTCAGAGCTCAGACTTCAGACCTCAGACCTCAGACCTCAGACCTCAGACTTCAGAGCTCAGACCTCAGAGCTCAGAGCTCAGACTTCAGAGCTCAGACTTCAGACCTCAGACCTCAGAGCTCAGACAGACTCAGAGCTCAGAGCCTCAGAGCTCAGACTCAGAGCTCAGACTTCAGACCTCAGACCTCAGACCTCAGAGCTCAGACCTCAGAGCACAGACCTCAGAGCTCAGACCTCAGAGCACAGACCTCAGACCTCAGAGCACAGAGCTCAGACCTCAGAGCTCAGAGCTCAGAGCACAGAGCTCAGAGCTCAGACCTCAGAGCTCAGACTTCAGACTTCAGAGACTCAGAGCTCAGAGAGCTCAGACTTCAGAGCTCAGACTTCAGAGCTCAGAGCTTCAGACTTCAGAGCTCAGACCTCAGAGCTCAGACTTCAGAGCTCAGAGCTCAGACCTCAGACTTCAGAGCTCAGACCTCAGACCTCAGAGCTCAGACTTCAGACCTCAGACCTCAGACCTCAGACCTCAGACTTCAGAGCTCAGACCTCAGACTTCAGAGCTCAGAGCTCAGAGCTCAGACTTCAGACCTCAGACCTCAGACTTCAGACCTCAGACTCAGAGCTCAGACCTCAGAGCTCAGAGCTCAGACTTCAGAGCTCAGACTTCAGACCTCAGAGCTCAGACTTCAGAGCTCAGAGCACAGAGCTCAGACTTGTTAGCTCAGACTTCAGACCTCAGAGCTCAGACCTCAGAGCTCAGAGCTCAGACTTCAGAGCTCAGACCTCAGAGCTCAGACTTAATCAGAGCTCAGAGACAGACTTCAGACCTCAGACCTCAGAGCTCAGAGCTCAGACTTCAGAGCTCAGACTTCAGACCTCAGACCTCAGACCTCAGACCTCAGACCTCAGACCTCAGACTCAGACTCAGAGCTCAGACTTCAGAGCTCAGAGCACAGACTTCAGAGCTCAGACCTCAGAGCTCAGACCTCAGACTTCAGAGCTCAGACTTCAGAGCTCAGACCTCAGACTCAGACTTCAGAGCTCAGACTCAGAGCTCAGACTTCAGACCTCAGAGACCTCAGAGCTCAGACTTCAGAGCTCAGAGCTCAGACTTCAGAGCTCAGACCTCAGAGCTCAGACCTCAGACCTCAGACCTCAGACCTCAGACTTCAGAGACTCAGACCTCAGAGACAGACCTCAGAGCTCAGACCTCAGAGCTCAGACCTCAGACTTCAGAGCTCAGACCTCAGACCTCAGACTTCTCAGACCTCAGACTTCAGAGCTCAGACCTCAGACCTCAGACCTCAGACCTCAGAGACTCAGACTTCAGAGCTCAGACCTCAGAGCTCAGACCTCAGAGCTCAGACTCAGAGCTCAGACCTCAGACCTCAGAGCTCAGACCTCAGAGACTCAGACTCAGATCTCAGAGCTCAGAGCTCAGACTTCAGCTCAGACTTCAGACCTCAGACCTCAGACCTCAGAGCTCAGAGCTCAGACTTCAGAGCTCAGACCTCAGACCTCAGAGCTCAGACCTCAGAGCTCAGAGCCTCAGAGCTCAGACAGACCTCAGAGCTCAGACCTCAGACTCAGACCTCAGACCTCAGAGCTCAGACCTCAGACCTCAGACCTCAGACCTCAGAGCTCAGACCTCAGACCTCAGACCTCAGAGCTCAGACCAGACCAGAGCTCAGAGCTCAGAGCTCGACCTCAGACCTCAGACCTCAGAGCTCAGACCTCAGAGCTCAGACCTCAGAGCTCAGACAGACTCAGACCTCAGAGCTCAGAGCTCAGACTTCAGAGCTCAGACTCAGAGCAGAGCTCAGAGCTCAGACTCAGAGCTCAGACCTCAGAGCTCAGAGCTCAGAGCAGACCTCAGAGCTCAGACCTCAGACCTCAGAGCTCAGACTCAGACTCAGAGCTCAGACCTCAGACCTCAGAGCTCAGACCTCAGACCTCAGACTTCAGACCTCAGACCTCAGAGCTCAGACCTCAGACTCAGACTCTCAGACCTCAGACTCAGACCTCAGAGCTCAGAGCTCAGACCTCAGAGCTCAGAGCTCAGACTCAGAGAGACTCAGACCTCAGACTTCAGACCTCAGACCTCAGAGCTCAGACCTCAGAGCTCAGACCTCAGACCTCTCAGACCTCAGACTCAGACCTCAGAGAGCTCAGACTCAGACCTCAGACCAGACCTCAGAGCTCAGACCTCAGACCTCAGACCTCAGACCTCAGAGCTCAGACCTCAGACTTCAGACCTCAGACCTCAGAGCTCAGACCTCAGACTTCAGACCTCAGACCTCAGACCTCAGAGCTCAGACCTCAGACCTCAGACCTCAGACCTCAGAGCTCAGACCTCAGACCTCAGACCTCAGACCTCAGACCTCAGACCTCAGACCTCAGACCTCAGACCTCAGACCTCAGACCTCAGAACCTCAGAGCTCAGACTTCAGACCTCAGACTTCAGAGCTCAGACTCAGAGCTCAGACTTCAGACCTCAGAGCTCAGAGCTCAGACCTCAGAGCTCAGACCAGACCTCAGACCTCAGAGCTCAGACTCAGACCTCAGAGCACAGACCTCAGAGCTCAGACCTCTCAGACCTCAGAGCTCAGAGCTCAGACCTCAGAGCTCAGAGCTCAGACCTCAGAGCTCAGAGCTCAGACCTCAGAGCTCAGACCTCAGAGCTCAGACTTCCGAGCTCAGACTTCAGACCTCAGAGCTCAGACCTCAGACTTCAGACCTCAGAGCACAGACTTCAGAGCTCAGAGCTCAGAGCTCAGACTTCAGAGCTCAGACTTCAGAGCTCAGACTTCAGACATCAAACCTCAGACCTCAGAGCTCAGACTTCAGAGCACAGACTTCAGAGCTCAGACCTCAGACCTCAGACTTCAGAGCTCAGAGCTCAGACCTCAGAGCTCAGACCTCAGACTTCAGAGCTCAGACCTCAGAGCTCAGACCTCAGACCTCAGACCTCAGACTTACGAGCTCAGACCTCAGACTTCAGAGCTCAGACCTCAGAGCTCAGACTTCAGACCTCAGACCTCAGACCTCAGACTTCAGACCTCAGACTTCAGACCTCAGACCTCAGAGCTCAGACCTCAGAGCTCAGACCTCAGAGCTCAGACTTCAGAGCTCAGACTTCAGACCTCAGAGCTCAGACCTCAGAGCTCAGACCTCAGACTTCAGAGCTCAGAGCTCAGACCTCAGACTTACGAGCTCAGACCTCAGACTTCAGAGCTCAGACCTCAGAGCTCAGACTTCAGACCTCAGACCTCAGACCTCAGACCTCAGACTCAGAGCTCAGACCTCAGAGCTCAGACTTCAGACCTCAGACTTCAGAGCTCAGAGCTCAGACCTCAGACTTCAGAGTTCAGACCTCAGAGCTCAGACTTCAGACCTCAGACCTCAGACTTCAGACCTCAGACTTCAGAGCTCAGACCTCAGACTTCAGAGCTCAGACCTCAGACTTCAGACCTCAGACCTCAGACTTCAGAGCTCAGACCTCAGACCTCAGAGCTCAGACCTCAGACTTCAGAGCTCAGACCTCAGAGCTCAGACTTCAGACCTCAGACTTCAGAGCTCAGAGCTCAGACCTCAGACTTCAGAGCTCAGACCTCAGAGCTCAGACTTCAGACCTCAGACCTCAGAGCTCAGACCTCAGAGCTCAGACCTCAGACCTCTCAGAGCTCAGACCTCAGACCTCAGAGCTCAGACCTCAGAGCTCAGACTTCAGACCTCAGACCTCAGACTTCAGACCTCAGACGTCAGAGCTCAGACCTCAGAGCTCAGACCTCAGACTTCAGAGCTCAGAGCTCAGACCTCAGACTTCAGACCTCAGACCTCAGACTTCAGAGCTCAGACCTCAGACCTCTGAGCTCAGACTTCAGACCTCAGACCTCAGAGCTCAGACCTCAGAGCTCAGACCTCAGACTTCAGAGCTCAGACCTCAGACCTCAGAGCTCAGACTTCAGAGCTCAGAGCTCAGACGTCAGACCTCAGAGCTCAGAGCTCAGACTTCAGACCTCAGAGCTCAGACCTCAGACCTCAGACCTCAGAGCTCAGACCTCAGAGCACAGACCTCAGACCTCAGAGCACAGACCTCAGACCTCAGAGCACAGAGCTCAGACCTCAGAGCTCAGAGCTCAGAGCACAGAGCTCAGAGCTCAGACCTCAGAGCTCAGACTTCAGAGCTCAGAGCACAGACTTCAGAGCTCAGACCTCAGAGCTCAGACTTCAGAGCTCAGACTTCAGAGCTCAGAGCACAGACTTCAGAGCTCAGACCAGAGCTCAGAGCTCAGACTCAGAGCTCAGAGCTCAGACCTCAGACTTCAGAGCTCAGACCTCAGACCTCAGAGCTCAGACTTCAGACCTCAGACCTCAGACCTCAGACTTCAGAGCTCAGACCTCAGACTTCAGAGCTCAGAGCTCAGAGCTCAGACTTCAGACCTCAGACCTCAGACTTCAGACCTCAGACTTCAGAGCTCAGACCTCAGAGCTCAGAGCTCAGACTTCAGAGCTCAGACTTCAGACCTCAGACCTCAGAGCTCAGACTTAAGAGCTCAGAGCACAGAGCTCAGACTTGTTAGCTCAGACTTCAGACCTCAGAGCTCAGACCTCAGAGCTCAGACCTCAGAGCACAGACCTCAGAGCTCAGACCTCAGAGCACAGACCTCAGACCTCAGACTTCAGAGCTCAGACCTCAGAGCTCAGAGCCTCAGAGCTCAGAGCTCAGAGCTCAGAGCTCAGAGCTCAGACTTCAGAGCTCAGAGCTCAGACCTCAGAGCTCAGACCTCAGAGCTCAGACTTCAGAGCTCAGACTTCAGACTTCAGAGCTCAGACTTCAGAGCTCAGACCTCAGAGCAGACTCAGAGCTCAGAGCTCAGACCTCAGACTTCAGAGCTCAGAGCTCAGACTTCAGACAGAGCTCAGACCTCAGAGCTCAGACTTCACTCAGACCTCAGACCTCAGACCTCAGACTTCAGAGCTCAGAGCTCAGAGCTCAGACTTCAGACCTCAGACCTCAGACTTCAGACCTCAGACTTCAGAGCTCAGACCTCAGAGCTCAGAGCTCAGACTTCAGAGCTCAGACTTCAGACCTCAGACCTCAGAGCTCAGACTTAAGAGCTCAGAGCACAGACTTCAGACCTCAGACCTCAGAGCTCAGAGCTCAGACTTCAGAGCTCAGACTTCAGACCTCAAACCTCAGACCTCAGAGCTCAGACCTCAGACTTCAGACATCAGACCTCAGAGCTCAGACTTCAGAGCTCAGAGCACAGACTTCAGAGCTCAGACCTCAGAGCTCAGACCTCAGACCTCAGACTTCAGAGCTCAGACCTCAGACCTCAGAGCTCAGACCTCAGAGCTCAGACCTCAGACTTCAGAGCTCAGACTTCAGACCTCAGAGCTCAGACCTCAGAGCTCAGACCTCAGACCTCAGACCTCAGACCTCAGACTTCAGAGCTCAGACCTCAGAGCTCAGACCTCAGAGCTCAGACCTCAGAGCACAGACCTCAGAGCTCAGACCTCAGAGCTCAGACCTCAGAGCTCAGACTTCAGACCTCAGAGCTCAGACCTCAGAGCTCAGACCTCAGAGCACAGACCTCAGAGCTCAGACCTCAAAGCACAGACCTCAGAGCACAGAGCTCAGACCTCAGACCTCAGACTTCAGAGCACAGAGCTCAGACCTCAGAGCTCAGACCTCAGACCTCAGACTTCAGACCTCAGACCTCAGAGCTCAGACCTCAGAGCTCAGACCTCAGACCTCAGACCTCAGAGCACAGAGCTCAGAGCTCAGAGCTCAGACCTCAGAGCTCAGACCTCAGACCTCAGACCTCTCAGAGCTCAGAGCTCAGACCTCAGACCTCAGAGCTCAGACCTCAGAGCTCAGACCTCAGAGCTCAGACCTCAGAGCTCAGACCTCAGACCTCAGACCTCAGATCTCAGAGCTCAGCCCTCAGAGCTCAGACCTCAGACCTCAGAGCTCAGACCTCAGACCTCAGACTTCAGAGCTCAGACCTCAGACCTCAGAGCTCAGACCTCAGAGCGAGGGGGGGTAAATTTTGACCAGTCCATTCAAAGCTTTAAAAACAAACAATAAAATCTTAAAATCAACTCTAAAATTAACAGGAAGCCAGTGCAAAGACGCAGGAATTGGTGCGATATGATGGTGTTTTTTGGTTCCTGTAAAAGTCGTGCAGCAGAGTTTTGGACTAACTGCAGTCGGTAAAGCGCAGAACAATCACAGCACAGCATCATGGTCTAAGCAGAACTGAAGCTTTTCATAAAATGGAGACTCAGATTTGAATTCTACAGATCGCCCCTTTAAGGTCAGAGGTCAAAGGTGAAGGGTATTTAAAGTCACGTTTGGGTCCGTCTCCGTCTGTGGAGGGGCTGATGTGATGTGGTTTTGTTTCAGCGAGAGACGCCCAAGAACAAGAACTCTGGATGACACAACTGCAACTGTGCTCCAGACACAGCCAGGTCAGAGTGAGGACTACACCGGGACTAAACCGGGACTAAAGAGGGACTGAAGAGGGACTGAAGAGGGACTAAAGAGGGACTAAAGAGGGACTAAACCAGGACTGAAGAGGGACTAAACCAGGACTGAAGAGGGACTAAACAGGGACTAAAGAGGGACTAAAGAGGGACTAAACCAGGACTAAAGAGGGACTAAACCGGGACTAAAGAGGGACTAAACCGGGACTAAAGAGGGACTAAAGAGGGACTAAACCGGGACTAAAGAGGGACTAAAGAGGGACTAAACCGGGACTAAAACCAGGACTAAGAGCTCAGGACTAAACCGGGACTAAAGAGGACTAAAGAGGGACTAAAGAGGGACTAAACCGGGACTAAAGAGAGGAACTAAACCAGGACTAAAGAGGGACTAAAGCGGGACTAAAGGGACTAAACCGGGACTAAAGCCTCAGGACTAAAGAGGGACTAAAGGGACTAAACTCAGACTAAGAGGGGGACTAAACGGGGACTAAAGAGGGACTAAACCGGACTAAAAGCCAGGACTAAAGAGGGACTAAGACCGAGACTAAAGAGGGACTAAACCGGGACTAGAATCGGGGACTAAACCTCAGACCAGAGACTCACCTCAGACTAGACCAGGACTAAAACTCAGGACTAAAACCAGGACCAGACTCAGACCTAAACCAGGACTAAACTCAGGACTTAAACCAGGACTAGACCAGGGACTAAACTCAGGACTAGACCAGGACTAAACCAGGACTAAACCAGACTAGACCAGGACTAAACCAGGACTAAACAATGACTAAAGCCAGGGGGGTAACCACCAGGCTTTAAAATGTGAAATTAGTTTTGCAAATCAAATTGTAAAGTGTTTTTGAAAAGTAAATGTGTTTTTGCAGGAGCTGAGTCCAGGAGAGAAATGCCCCCAGACGCTGGAGCCTCACCCCAGACAAGGACCTCTCTCTGTGGACGAGGTCTGGGCTCGGGGGGGTTGGAAGACTAAACCAGGACTGAACCAGGACTGAACCAGGATTAAAAACCCCACTATCATTAAATATTGCAGTGTGTGTGATTTGCTGCCCTCTGGTTAGGGTTAGGGTTACTGAAGCTAATTGACACTGAAGCTAATGACACTGACAGGGGGCCTGAGCTAATGACACTGAAGCTAATGACACTGAAGCTAATGACACTGAAGCTAATGACACTGAAGCTAACACCTGTATGTTTAATGTTTGTTGACTCGGTCTATTGAGCTACACAAAGTGTGAGTCATTACTGGCTATTAGCACACTGACTATTAGCACACTGACTGTTAGCACACTGACTATTAGCACACTGACTATTAGCACACTGACTGTTAGCACACTGACTATTAGCACACTGACTATTAGCACACTGACTATTAGCACACTGACTGTTAGCACACTGACTATTAGCACACTGACTATTTAGCACACTGACTGTTAGCACACTGACTATTAGCACACTGACTATTAGCACCACTGAACTATTAGCACACTG
Organism: Periophthalmus modestus; assembly: GCA_019594935.1. Taxonomy (NCBI): domain Eukaryota; kingdom Metazoa; phylum Chordata; class Actinopteri; order Gobiiformes; family Gobiidae; genus Periophthalmus; species Periophthalmus modestus. Next base: position 20,883 of record JAIEZT010001227.1, read on the forward strand.
ACTGTTAGCACACTGACTATTAGCCCACTGACTGTTAGCACACTGGCTATTAGTCACACTGACTGTTAGCACACTGACTATTAGCACACTGACTGTTAGCACACTGGCTATTAGCACATTGACTATTAGCAACACTGACTGTTAGCACACTGACTATTAGGGGGGTTGGACACTGGCTATTAGCACACTGACCAGGATTAGCACAGTGACTGTTTAGCACACTGACTATTTAAGCACAGTGACTGTTAGCACACTGACTTGTTTAAGCACACTGACTGTTAGCACACTGACTATTAGCACAGTGACTGTTAGCACACTGACTTTTAGCACACTGACTGTTTAGCACACTGACTATTAGCACACTGACTGTTACCACACTGACTATTAGCACACTGGCTATTAGCACACTGACTATTAGCACAGTGACTGTTAGCACACTGACTATTAGCACACTGGCTATTAGCACACTGACTATTAGCACAGTGACTGTTAGCACACTGACTGTTAGCACACTGACTGTTAGCACACTGACTATTAGCACACTGACTGTTAGCACACTGACTGTTAGCACACTGACTGTTAGCACACTGACTATTAGCACACTGACTGTTAGCACACTGACTATTAGCACACTGACTGTTAGCACACTGACTATTAGCACACTGGCTATTAGCACACTGACCTATTAGCACACTGACTGTTAGCACACTGACTATTAGCACACTGGCTATTAGCACACTGACTATTTAGCACACTGACTGTTAGCACACTGACTATTAGCACACTGACTATTAGCACACTGACTATTAGCACAGTGACTGTTAGCACACTGACTGTTAGCACACTGGTTATTAGCACACTGACTGTTAGCACACTGACTATTAGCACACTGACTATTAGCACACTGACTATTAGCACAGTGACTGTTAGCACACCTGACTTTAGCACACTGACTGTTAGCACACTGTTAGCACACTGACTATTAGCACAGTGACTGTTAGCACACTGACTGTTAGCACACTGACTGTTAGCACACTGACTATTAGCACACTGACTGTTAGCACACTGACTGTTAGCACAGTGACTGTTAGCACACTGACTGTTAGCACACTGACTGTTAGCACACTGACTATTAGCACACTGGCTATTAGCACACTGACTATTAGCACAGTGACTGTTAGCACACTGACTGTTAGCACACTGACTGTTAGCACACTGACTGTTAGCACAGTGACTGTTAGCACAGTGACTGTTAGCACACTGACTGTTAGCACAGTGACTGTTAGCACAGCGACTGTTAGCACACTGACTGTTAGCACAGTGACTGTTAGCACACTGACTGTTAGCACACTGGTTAGCCATGTTTGTTTAGATTTGAGTGAGGATGGAGTTATAAAAGGAGGTAGATGAGTCTCAGGCCTCGTTTCTGTTTAAAGGTCTTTTCTAACAAGAATTTATTAAAGCTGTGATCCCTCAGAGTCTAAATATTCAGTTTGGAAGTCTCCAGCCTCTATGTTTCAGGCTGTACTCTGTGTTTCAGGCTTTGCTCCGTGTTTCAGGCTTTACTCCGTGTTTCAGACTTTACTCCGTGTTTCAGGCTTTACTCCGTGTTTCCGTGTTTCAGGCTTTACTCCGTGTTTCAGGCTTTGCTCCGTGTTTCAGGCTTTACTCCGTGTTTCAGACTTTACTCCGTGTTTCAGGCTTTACTCCGTGTTTCCGTGTTACAGGCTTTACTCCATGTTTCAGGCTTTACTCTGTGTTTCCGTGTTTCAGGCTTTACTCCATGTTTCAGGCTTTCCTCCGTGTTTCAGGGCTTTACTCCGTGTTTCAGGCTTTACTCTATGTTTCAGGCTTTCCTCCGTGTTTCAGGCTTTCCTCCGTGTTTCAGGCTTTACTCTATGTTTCAGGCTTTACTCCGTGTTTCAGGCTTTACTCCGTGTTTCAGGCTTTACTCCGTGTTTCAGGCTTTGCTCCGTGTTTCAGGGTTTGCTCCGTGTTTCAGGCTTTCCTCCGTGTTTCAGGCTTTACTCTGTGTTTCAGGCTTTACCGTGTTTCAGGCTTTACTCCGTGTTTTCCAGGCTTTACCGTGTTTTCAGGCTTTACTCCGTGTTTCAGGCTTTACTCCGTGTTTCAGGCTTTACTCCGTGTTTCAGGCTTTACTCCGTGTTTCAGGCTTTACTCCGTGTTTCAGGCTTTACTCCGTGTTTCAGGCTTTACTCCGTGTTTCAGGCTTTACTCCGTGTTTCAGGGCTTTACTCCGTGTTTCAGGCTTTACTCCGTGTTTCAGGCTTTACTCCGTGTTTCAGGCTTTACTCCGTGTTTCAGGCTTTACTCCGTGTTTCAGGCTTTCTCTCCGTGTTTCAGGCTTTCCTCCGTGTTTCAGGCTTACTCCGTGTTTCAGGGTTTGCTCCGTGTTTCAGGCTTTACTCCGTGTTTCAGGCTTTACTCCGTGTTTCAGGCTTTCCTCCGTGTTTCAGGCTTTACTCCGTGTTTCAGGGTTTGCTCCGTGTTTCAGGCTTTACTCCGTGTTTCAGGCTTTACTCCGTGTTTCAGGCTTTACTCCATGTTTCAGGCTTTACTCCGTGTTTCAGGCTTTCCTCCGTGTTTCAGGCTTTACTCCGTGTTTCAGGGTTTGCTCCGTGTTTCAGGCTTTACTCCGTGTTTCAGGCTTTACTCCGTGTTTCAGGCTTTACTCCGTGTTTCAGGTTTTTGCTCCGTGTTTCAGGCTTTACTCCGTGTTTTCAGGCTTTACTCCGTGTTTCAGGCTTTTACTCCGTGTTTCAGGCTTTACTCCGTGTTTCAGGCTTTACCTCCGTGTGTTTCAGGCTTTACTCCGTGTTTCAGGGTTTGCTCCGTGTTTCAGGCTTTACTCCGTGTTTCAGGCTTTACTCCGTGTTTCAGGCTTTACTCCGTGTTTCAGGGTTTGCTCCGTGTTTCAGGCTTTACTCCGTGTTTCAGGCTTTACTCCGTGTTTCAGGCTTTACTCCGTGTTTCAGGCTTTACTCCGTGTTTCAGGCTTTGCTCCTTGTTTCAGGCTTTACTCCGTGTTTCAGGCTTTACTCTATGTTTCAGGGTTTGCTCCGTGTTTCAGGCTTTGCTCCGTGTTTCAGGGTTTGCTCCGTGTTTCAGGGTTTGCTCCGTGTTTCAGGCTTTCCTCCGTGTTTCAGGGTTTGCTCCGTGTTTCAGGGTTTGCTCCGTGTTTCAGGCTTTCCTCCGTGTTTCAGGGTTTGCTCCGTGTTTCAGGGTTTGCTCCGTGTTTCAGGCTTTACTCCGTGTTTCAGGGTTTGCTCCGTGTTTCAGGGTTTGCTCCGTGTTTCAGGCTTTACTCCGTGTTTCAGGCTTTACTCCGTGTTTCAGGCTTTACTCCGTGTTTCAGGCTTTACTCCGTGTTTCAGGGTTTGCTCCGTGTTTCAGGCTTTACTCCGTGTTTCAGGCTTTACTCAGTTTCAGGCTTTACTCTATGTTTCAGGGTTTGCTCCGTGTTTCAAGGCTTTGCTCCGTGTTTCAGGGTTTCTCCGTGTTGTTTTGCTCCTCCTCCGTGTTTCAGGCTTTACTCCGTGTTTTCAGGCTTTACTCCGTGTTTCAGGGTTTGCTCCGTGTTTCAGGCTTTGCTCCGTGTTTCAGGCTTTACTCCGTGTTTCAGGGTTTACTCTTCCGTGTTTCAGGCTTTTGCTCCGTGTTTCAGGCTTTACTCCGTGTTTCAGGCTTTACTCCGTGTTTCAGGCTTTGCTCCGTGTTTTTCAGGTTTTACTCCGTGTTTCAGGCTTTACTCCGTGTTTCAGGCTTTACTCTATGTTCAGGGTTTGCTCCGTGTTTCAGGCTTTACTCCTCCGTGTTTCAGGGCTTTGCTCCTCCGTGTTTCAGGGCTTTACTCCGTGTTTCAGGCTTTACCGTGTTTCAGGCTTTACTCCGTGTTTCAGGCTTTACTCCGTGTTTCAGGGTTTTACTCCGTGTTTCAGGCTTTACTCCGTGTTTCAGGCTTTACTCCGTGTTTCAGGCTTTACTCCGTGTTTCAGGCTTTGCTCCGTGTTTCAGGGCTTACTCCGTGTTTCAGGCTTTACTCCGTGTTTCAGGCTTTACCTCCGTGTTTTTTCAGGCTTTACTCCCGTGTTTCAGGCTTTACTCCGTGTTTCAGGGTTTGCTCCGTGTTTCAGGCTTTACTCCGTGTTTCAGGCTTTACTCCGTGTTTCAGGCTTTACTCCGTGTTTCAGGCTTTGCTCCGTGTTTCAGGCTTTACTCCGTGTTTCAGGCTTTACTCCGTGTTTCAGGCTTTACTCCGTGTTTCAGGATTTGCTCCGTTGTTTCAGGCTTTACTCCGTGTTTCAGGCTTTACTCTATGTTTCAGGGTTTGCTCCGTGTTTCAGGCTTTGCTCCGTGTTTCAGGGTTTGCTCCGTGTTTCAGGGTTTGCTCCGTGTTTCAGGCTTTACTCCGTGTTTCAGGCTTTAGCTCCGTGTTTCAGGCTTTACTCCGTGTTTCAGGCTTTACTCCGTGTTTTCAGGCTTTACTCCGTGTTTCAGGCTTTGCTCCGTGTTTCAGGCTTTACTCCCGTGTTTCAGGCTTTACTCTATGTTTCAGGGTTTTCCCGTGTTTCAGGTTTTGCTCCGTGTTTCAGGCTTTGCTCGTGTTTTCAGGCTTTGCTCCGTGTTTCAGGCTTTGCTCCGTGTTTCAGGCTTTACTCCGTGTTTCAGGCTTTGCTCCGTGTTTCAGGCTTTGCTCCGTGTTTCAGGGTTTACTCCGTGTTTCAGGCTTTGCTCCGTGTTTCAGGGTTTTGCTCCTCCGTGTTTTCAGGCTTTACTCCGTGTTTCAGGGTTTGCTCCGTGTTTCAGGGTTTGCTCCGTGTTTCAGGCTTTACTCCGTGTTTCAGGCTTTCAGTGTTTCAGGCTTTACTCCGTGTTTCAGGGCTTTGCTCCGTGTTTCAGGCTTTGCTCCGTTTACATTTCAGGCTTTACCTCCGTGTTTTTTTCAGGCTTTTACTCCGTGTTTCAGGCTTTTACTCTATGTTTCAGGGTTTGCTCCGTGTTTCAGGCTTTGCTCCGTGTTTCAGGGTTTGCTCCGTGTTTCAGGGGTTTGCTCCGTGTTTCAGGCTTACTTCTCTCCGTGTTTCAGGCTTTACTCCGTGTTTCAGGCTTTACTCTATGTTTCAGGCTTTTACTCCGTGTTTCAGGCTTTTACTCCGTGTTTCAGGCTTTGCTCCGTGTTTTTCAGGGTTTGCTCCGTGTTTCAGGCTTTACTCCGTGTTTCAGGCTTTACTCCGTGTTTCAGGCTCCGTTTTCAGGCTTTCCTCGTGTTTTTCAGGCTTTTACTCCGTGTTTCAGGCTTTACTCCGTGTTTCAGGCTTTACTCCGTGTTTCAGGCTTTACTCCGTGTTTCAGGCTTTTGCTCCGTGTTTCAGGCTTTGCTCCGTGTTTCAGGGCTTTACTCCGTGTTTCAGGCTTTACTCCGTGTTTCAGGGTTTGCTCCGTGTTTCAGGCTTTACTCCGTGTTTCAGGGCTTTACTCCGTGTTTCAGGCTTTACTCCGTGTGTTTCAGGGTTTTGCTCCGTGTTTTCAGGGTTTGCTCCGTGTTTCAGGGTTTGCTCCGTGTTTCAGGGTTTGCTCCCGTGTTTCAGGCTTTACTCCGTGTTTCAGGCTTTACTCCGTGTTTCAGGCTTTACTTACTCCGTGTTTCAGGCTTTTGCTCCGTGTTTTCAGGCTTTGCTCCGTGTTTCAGGCTTTACTCCGTGTTTCAGGGTTTTACTCTATGTTTCAGGCTTTGCTCCGTGTTTCAGGGTTTTTGCTCCGTGTTTCAGGCTTTCCTCCGTGTTTCAGGGTTTGCTCCGTGTTTCAGGGTTTGCTCCGTGTTTCAGGCTTTTACTCCGTGTTTCAGGGTTTGCTCCGTGTTTCAGGGTTTGCTCCGTGTTTCAGGCTTTGCTCCGTGTTTCAGGGTTTACTCCGTGTTTCAGGGTTTGCTCCGTGTTTCAGGGTTTGCTCCGTGTTTCAGGCTTTGCTCCGTGTTTCAGGCTTTACTCTATGTTTCAGGGTTTGCTCCGTGTTTCAGGGTTTGCTCCGTGTTTCAGGCTTTACTCCGTGTTTCAGGGGTTTGCTCCGTGTTTCAGGGTTTCAGGCTTTGCTCCGTGTTTCAGGCTTTACTCTCCGTGTTTCAGGGTTTGCTCCGTGTTTTCAGGCTTTGCTCCGTGTTTCAGGCTTTACTCCGTGTTTCAGGCTTTACTCTGTGTTTCAGGGTTTGCTCCGTGTTTCAGGGTTTGCTCCGTGTTTCAGGTTTTACTCCGTGTTTCAGGCTTTACTCCGTGTTTCAGGCTTTGCTCCGTGTTTCAGGCTTTGCTCCGTGTTTCAGGCTTTACTCCGTGTTTCAGGGTTTGCTCCGTGTTTCAGGCTTTGCTCCGTGTTTCAGGCTTTACTCCGTGTTTCAGGCTTTACTCTGTGTTTCAGGGTTTGCTCCGTGTTTCAGGGTTTGCTCCGTGTTTCAGTTTTTTACTCCGTGTTTCAGGCTTTACTCCGTGTTTTCAGGCTTTACTCCGTGTTTTCCAGGCTTTACTCTGTGTTTTTCCGTGTTTTTTACTTTACTCCGTGTTTCAGGGTTTGCTCCGTGTTTCAGGGTTTTGCTCCGTGTTTCAGGCTTTACTCCGTGTTTCAGGGTTTGCTCCGTGTTTCAGGCTTTACTCCGTGTTTCAGGGTTTTTTCAGCTCCCGTGTTTCAGGGTTTGCTCCGTGTTTCAGGGTTTTACTCCGTGTTTCAGGGTTTTGCTCCGTGTTTTTCAGGGTTTGCTCCGTGTTTCAGGGTTTGCTCCGTGTTTCAGGGTTTGCTCCGTGTTTCAGGGTTTACTCCGTGTTTCAGTTTTGCTCTGTGTGTTTCAGGGTTTGCTCCGTGTTTCAGGGTTTGCTCCGTGTTTCAGGGTTTGCTCCGTGTTTCAGGGTTTGCTCCGTGTTTCAGGTCCGTGTTTCAGGGTTTGCTCCCGTGTTTCAGGGTGTTTCAGGGTTTGCTCCGTGTTTCAGGGTTTGCTCCGTGTTTCAGGGTTTACTCCGTGTTTCAGGGTTTGCTCCGTGTTTCAGGGTTATATACTAAACTAACTCGTCTGCTAAAATAATGTTCAGTCTGATTCTCATGTTTTCTTCTTTTGTCGTAGGATTTGTTCCTCTTCAAAACCTCGTCGTCTCTGAGCTGCTTGGGCCAATGTCTCAGTCTGTTCCACCAAAACCTCCATCGAACCTCCAACCACAACATCCAGAGCCCCAGCCTCGAGCCGGAATTACCCCCAGACAGAGCGCCGTCCCTGGGTCAACCAAGGCCCAGCGCCCCTCTTAACCATGTGGAGCCTGGAGGTTTGGTCCAAGCCAATCACAGCCCACCGCACAAACCAGGAAGTGTCCTCAGCTACGACCAAAACCAGACTGGAGCAGGTCAGAAGGTTTTATTAAACCAGACTGGAGCAGGTCAGAAGGTTTTATAAAACCAGACTGGAGCAGGTCAGAAGGTTTTATAAAACCAGACTGAAGCAGGTCAGAAGGTTTTATAAAACCAGACTGGAGCAGGTCAGACTGGAGCAGGTCAGAAGGTTTTATTAAACCAGACTGGAGCAGGTCAGAAGGTTTTATAAAACCAGACTGGAGCAGGTCAGAAGGTTTTATTAAACCAGACTGGAGCAGGTCAGGTCCAGACTGAAGGTCAGAAGGTTTTATTAAACCAGACTGGAGCAGGTCAGAAGGTTTTATAAATTCAGACTGGAGCAGGTCAGAAGGTTTTATAAACCAGACTGGAGCAGGTCAGAAGTTTTATAAAACCAGACTGGAGCAGGTCAGACTGGAGCAGGTCAGAAGTTTTGTTCTGGGGGAAGTTCATTCTCATCTGTTGTGTGTTTATGTAACTTCCTCATATCAGTGTTTCCCAAACTCAGACTGAACTGGATCTGAAACATCTCGTTTTACTCCTGGTTGTTCCGCAGTGTGGCATTAAAAGTATTTATCACCATGGAGCAGTAACTAGGCCAAAGCAAACAGCCACAAGGAGGAGAGAGGGACCGACCTCCTGATGCTCCTGTCTCCTCCTGTCTCCTCCTGTCTGCTCCTGTCTGCTCCTGTCTGCTCCTGTCTCCTCCTGTCTCCTCCTGTCTCCTCCTGTCTGCTCCTGTCTGCTCCTGTCTCCTCCTGTCTCCTCCTGTCTCCTCCTGTCTCCTCCTGTCCTCCCTGTCTCCTCCTGTCTCCTCCTGTCTCCTCCTGTCTGCTCCTGTCTCCTCCTGTCTCCTCCTGTCTGCTCCTGTCTCCTCCTGTCTCCTCCTGTCTGCTCCTGTCTCCTCCTGTCTGCTCCTGTCTGCTCCTCTCTCCTCCTGTCTGCTCCTGCCTGCTCCTGTCTGCTCCTGTCTCCTCCTGTCTGCTCCTGTCTCCTCTCCTCTGCTCCTGTCTGTCTCCTCTGTCTGCTCCTGTCTCCTCCTGTCTCCTCCTGTCTCTCCTCCTGTCTCCTCCTGGCTCCTCCTGTCTCCTCCTGTCTGCTCCTGTCTCCCTCCTGTTCTGCTCCTGGTCTCCTCCTGTCTCCTCCTGTCTGCTCCTGTCTCCTCCTGTCTCCTCCTGTCTCCCTGTCCTGCTCCTCCTGTCTCCTCCTGTCTGCTCCTGTCTGCTCCTGTCTGCTCCTCCTGTCTCCTCCTGTCTGCTCCTGTCTCCTCCTGTCTCCTCCTGTCTCCTCCTGTCTCCTCCTGTCCTCCTCTCTCCTCCTGTCTACTCCTGTCCTCCTCTCCTCTGTCTCCTCCTGTCTCCTCCTGTCTCCTCCTGTCTGCTCCTGTCTCCTCCTGCTCCTGTCTGCTCCTGTCTGCTCCTGTCTCCTCCTCCTGTCTCCTCCTGTCTCCTCCTGTCTGCTCCTGTCTCCTCCTCTGTCTCCTCCTGTCTGCTCCTGTCTGCTCCTCCTGTCTCCTCCTGTCCTGCTCCTGTCTGCTCCTGTCTCCTCCTGTCCTGCTCCTGTCTCCTCCTGTCTCCTCCTGTCTCTCCTGTCTGCTCCTGTCCTGTCTGCTCCTGTCTGCTCCTGCTCTCTGTCTCCTGTCTGCTCCTGTCTCCTCCTGTCTCTCTCCTGTCCTCTCCTGTCTGCTCCTGTCTCCTCCTGTCTGTCTCCTGTCTGCTCCTCCTGTCTCCTCCTGTCTCCTCCTGTCTCCTCCTGTCTCCTCCTGTCTCCTCCTGTCTGCTCTCCTGTCTGCTCCTGTCTCCTCCTGTCTCCTCCTGTCTCCTCCTGTCTGCCTCCTGTCTCCTCCTGTCTCCTCCTGTCTGCTCCTGTCTGCTCCTGTCTCCTCCTGTCTGCTCCTGTCTCCTCCTGTCTCCTCCTGTCCTCCTCTCCTGCTCTGCTCCTGTCTCCTCCTGTCTCCTCCTGTCTCCTCCTGTCTGCTCCTGTGTCCTCCTGTCTGTCTCCTCCTGTCTGCTCCTGTCTCCTCCTGTCTCCTCCTGTCTGCTCCTGTCTGCTCCTGTCTCCTCCTGTCTGCTCCTGTCTCCTCCTGTCTCCTCCTGTCTCCTCCTGTCTGCTCCTGTCTCCTCCTGTCTCCTCCTGTCTGCTCCTGTCTCCTCCTGTCTCCTCCTGTCTGCTCCTGTCTCCTCCTGTCTCCTCCTGTCTCCTCCTGTCTCCTCCTGTCTCCTCCTGTCTCCTCCTGTCTGCTCCTGTCCTCCTGTCTCCTCCTGTCTGCTCCTGTCTGCTCTGTCTCCTCCTGTCTGCTCCTGTCTGCTCCTGTCTCCCCTCCTGTCTCCTCCTGTCTGCTCCTGTCTCCTCCTGTCTCCTCCTGTCTCCTCCTGTCTGCTCCTGTCTCCTGTCTCCTCCTGTCTGCTCCTGTCTCCTCCTGTCTCCTCCTGTCTGCTCCTGTCTCCTCCTGTCTGCTCCTGTCTCCTCCTGTCTCCTCTCCTGTCTGCTCCTGTCTCCTCCTGTCCTCCTCCTGTCTGCTCCTGTCTCCTCCTGTCTGCTCCTGTCTGCTCCTGTCTCCTCCTGTCCTGCTCCTGTCTCCTCCTGTCTGCTCCTGTCTCCTCCTGTCTCCTCCTGTCTCCTCCTGTCTCCTCCTGTCTCCTCCTGTCTCTCCTCCTCCTGTCCTGTCTCTCCCTGTCTGCTCCTGTCTCCTCCTGTCTCCTCCTGTCTCCTCCTGTGCCTCCTGTCTCCTCCTGTCTGCTCCTGTCTCCTCCTGTCTCCTCCTGTCTCCTCCTGTCTCCTCCTGTCTCCTCCTCCTGCCTGCTCCTGTCTGCTCCTCCTGTCTGCTCCTGTCTCCTCCTGTCTGCTCCTGTCTCCTCCTGTCTCCTCCTGTCTCCTCCTGTCTCCTCCTGTCTCCTCCTGTCTCCTCCTGTCTGCTCCTGTCTCCTCCTGTCTCCTCCTGTCTGCTCCTGTCTCTCCCTGTGTCTCCTCCTGTCTCCTCCTGTCTGCTCCTGTCTCCTCCTGTCTGCTCCTGTCTCCTCCTGTCTCCTCCTCTCTGCTCCTCCTGTCTCCTCCTGTCTGCTCCTGTCTCCTCCTCTCTCCTCCTGTCTCTCCTGTCTGCTCCTGTCTGCTCCTGTCTCCCTCCTGTCTGCTCCTGTCTCCTCCTGTCTCCTCCTGTCTCCTCCTGTCTGCTCCTGTCTGCTCCTGCTCTCTCCTCTCTCCTCCTGTCTCCTGCTGCCTGCTCCTGTCTGCTCCTGTCTCCTCCTCCTGTCTGCCTCCTGTCTCCTCCTGTCCCTCCTGTCTCCTCCTGTCTCCTCCTGTCTCCTCCTGTCTGCTCCTCCTGTCTGCTCCTGTCTCCTCCCTCCTGTCTCCTCCTGTCTCCTCCTGTCTCCTCCTGTCTGCTCCTGTCTCCTCCTGTCTCCTCCTGTCTCCTCCTGTCTCCTCTGCTCCTCCTCCTGTCTGCTCCTGTCCTCCTCCTGTCTGCTCCTGTCTGTCTCCTGTCCTCCTCCTGTCTCCTCCTGTCTCCTCCTGTCTCCTCCTGTCTCCTCCTGTCTGCCTCCTGTCTCCTCCTGTCTGCTCCTGTCTCCTCCTGTCTGCTCCTGTCCTGTCCTGTCTGCTCCTGTCTCCTCCTGTCTGCTCCTGTCTCCTCCTGTCTGCTCCTGTCTCCTCCTGTCTGCTCCTGTTGTCTGCTCCTGTCTCCTCCTGTCTACTCCTGTCTCCTCCTGTCTCCTCCTGTCTGCCTCCTGTCTCTCCTCTCTGTCCTCCTGTCTCCTCCTGTCTGCCTCCTGTCTCCTCCTGTCTGCTCCTGTCTGCTCCTGTCTCTTCCTGTCTGCTCCTGTCTCTCCTCCTGTCTCCTCCTCCTGCTCCTGTCTGCTCCTGTCTCCTCCTGTCTGCTCCTGTCTCCTCCTGTCTCCTCCTGTCTCCTCCTGTCTCCTCCTGTCTGCTCCTGTCTGCTCCTGTCTCCTCCTGTCTGCTCCTGTCTCCTCTGTCTCCTCCTGTCTCTCCTGTCTCCTCCTGTCTCCTCCTGTCTCCTCCTGTCTGCTCCTGTCTCCTCCTGTCTCTCCTGTCTGCTCCTGTCTCCTCCTGTCTCCTCCTGTCTGCTCCTGTCTCTCCTCCTGTCTGCTCCTGTCTCCCCCTGTCTCCTCCTGTCTCCTCCTGTCTCCTCCTGTCTGCTCCTCTCTCCTCCTGCTGCTCCTTCCCTGCTCCTGTCTCCTCCTGTCTCCTCCTGTCTCCTCCTGTCTCCCTCCTCCTCTCCTCCTGTGTCTGCTCCTGTCCTCCTGTCTCCTCCTGTCTCCTGTCTCTCTCCTCTCCTCCTGCCTCTCCTGTCTCCTCCTGTCTCCTCCTGTCTGTCCTCTCCTGTCTCCTCCTGTCTCCTCCTGTCTGCTCCTGTCTGCTCCTCTCTCCTCCTGTCTCCTCCTGTCTGCTCCTGTCTCTCCTGTCTCCTCCCTGTCCTCTCCTGTCTCCTCCTGTCTGCTCCTGTCTCCCTCCTGTCTGCTCCTGTCTCCTCCTGTCTCCTCCTGTCTGCTCTTGTCTCCTCCTGTCTCCTCCTGTCTGCTCCTGTCTCCTCCTGTCTGCTCCTGTCTCTCCCTGTCTCCTCCTGTCTCCTCCTCTGCTCCTGTCTCCTCCTGTCTCCTCCTGTCTCCTCCTGTCTCCTTATGTCTCCTCCTGTCTCCTCCTGTCTCCTCCTGTCTGCTCCTGTCTGCTCCTGTCTCCTCCTGTCTGCTCCTGTCTCCTCCTGTCTCCTCCTGTCTGCTCCTGTCTGCTCCTGTCTCCTCCTGTCTGCTCCTGTCTCCTCCTGTCTGCTCCTGTCTGCTCCTGTCTGCTCTCCTGTCTCCTCCTGTCTCCTCCTGTCTGCTCCTGGTCTGCTGCTCTCTCCTGCTGCCTCCTCGCTCCTCCTGTCTGCTCTTGTCTCCTCCTGTCTCCTCCTGTCTCTCCTGTCTCCTCCTGTCTCCCTGTCTGCTCCTGTCTCCTCCTCTCTCCTGCTGTCCTCCTGTCTGCTCCTGTCTCCTCCTGTCTGCTCCTGTCTGCTCCTGTCTGCTCCTGTCTCCTCCTCCTCTCCTCCTCCTGTCTCCTCCTGTCTCCTCCTGTCTGCTCCTGTCTGCTCCTGTCTCCTCCTGTCTCCTCCTGTCTCCTCCTGTCTCCTCCTGTCTCCTCCTGTCTGCTCCTGTCTCCCTGTCTCCTCTGTCTCCTCCTGTCTGCTCCTGTCTCCTCCTGTCTGCTCTTGTCTCCTCCTGTCTCCTCCTGTCTCCTCCTGTCTCCTCCTGTCTGCTCCTGTCTCCTCCTGTCTCCTCCTGTCTCCTCCTGTCTCCTCCTGTCTCCTCCTGTCTCCTCCTGTCTCCTCCTGTCTCCTCCTGTCTCCTCCTGTCTCCTCCTGTCTCCTCCTGTCTCCTCCTCCTGTCTCCTCCCTGTCTCCTCCTGTCTGCTCCTGTCCCTCCTGTCTCCTCCTGTCTGCCTCCTGTCTGCTCCTGTCTCCTCCTGTCCTCTCCTGTCTGCTCCTGTCTCCTCCTGTCTCCTCCTGTCTCCTCCTGTCTCCTCCTGTCTGCTCCTGTCTCCTCCTGTCTCCTCCTGGCTCCTCCTGTCTCCTCCTGTCTGCTCCTGTCTGCTCCTGTCTCCTCCTGTCTCCTCCTGTCTGCTCCTGTCTCCTCCTGTCTGCTCCTGTCTCCTCCTGTCTCCTCCTGGCTCCTCCTGTCTCCTCCTGTCTGCTCCTGTCCTCCTCCTGTCTCCTCCTGTCTCCTGCTCCTGTCTCCTCCTGTCTCCTCCTGTCTCCTCCTGTCTCCTCCTGTCTCCTCCTGTCTCCTCCTGGTGCTCCTCCTGTCTCTGCTCCTGTCTCAAACTCTCTCATTCTTCTTCCTGCAGATAGCCCCAACTGCTCCCGACCTCTTTCTGAAAAGCCACAGAGAAACAGCACAGCGCCCCCTGTATTCAGCTCCAGGACGAGCAGGGCAGCAGCACAGAGCACAGAGGTGAGGTCAAAGGTCATATGTTTCATATTCTTAATTCATGTTTGGTGGATCGTCACTGTGATGATTATGTACTATAGATATAAACTACAAAACATCCAAATCATAAACTACAAAACATCCAAATCATAAACGACAAAACATCCAAATCATAAACTACAAAACATCCAAATCATAAACTACAAAACATCCAAGCAGGAAGTACAGTTCCATCCATCCATGTTCTTCCTCTTATCCGGAAGTACAGGGTCGCGGGGGCATCAGTCTAAGCAGGGACTCCCAGACTTCCCTAAGCAGGACACCCTCCAGACTCCTCACTCCGGTGGGACCTCCTCCGTGTGGACCTCAAGTTTCCCAGGTCAGAGAGACATGTCCCTCCAGCGTGTCCTGGGTCTTCCCCGGGGCCTCCTCCCCCGGTGGGACATGCCCGGAACACCTCCCTAGGGAGGCGTCCAGGAGGCATCCTGAGCAGATGAGCCTCAGCTGGTTCCTCTCGACGTGAAGGAGCAGCGGCTCTACTCCGAGCTCCTCCCGTGTGACTGAGCTCCTCACCCTGTCTCTAAGGGAGCGCCCAGCCACTCTGCGGAGGAAACTCATGTCGGCCGCTTGTATCTGTGATCTTGTCCTTTCAGTCATGACCCAGAGTCATGACCATAGGTGAGGTGAACGTAGACTGAGGTAAATCCAGAGCTTTGCCTTTCGACTCAGCTCCTTCTTTACCACAACAGACGATACAGCGACACATCACTGCAGACGCTGCACTGATCCACCTGTCAATCTCACGTTCCATCCTTCCCTCACTCGTGAACAAGACCCCGAGATACTTGAACTCCTCCACTTGAGGCAAGGGCTCACCACCCACCCTCAGAGGCAAACCACCTTTTTTCCAGTCGAGAGAACCATGGCCTCAGATTTGGGAGGAGCTGATTCTCATCCCAGCCGCTTCACACTCGGCTGCAAACCGCCCCAGTGCTGCAGGTCCTGGCTCGAAGAAGCATCAGGACAACATCATCTGCAAACAGCAGAGATGATCCTGTGGTTCCTGAACCAGACCCCCTCCAGCCCCTGAACCACCCCCCCTCCAGCCCCTGAACCAGATCCCCTCCAGCCCCTGAACCAGACCCCCTCCAGCCCCTGAACCAGACCCCCTCCAGCCCCTGAACCAGACCCCTCCAGCCCCTGAACCAGACCCCTCCAGCCCCTGAACCAGACCCCCTCCAGCCCCTGAACCAGACCCCCTCCAGCCCCTGGCTGCGCCTAGAAAGTCTGTCCATAAATATAATGAACAGAACCGGTGACAAAGTGCAGCCCTGGTGGAGTCCAACATGCACCGGGAACAAGTCTGACTTACTGCCGGCAATGAACACAGCTCCTGCTCCGGTCATACAGGGACCAGACAGCCCTTAGCACAGGGCCCCGGACCCCATACTCCCAGAGCACCCCCCAAAGGACACCACGAGGGACACAGTCGAATGCCTTCTCCAGATCCACAAAACACATGTGGACCGGTTGGGCAAACTCCCATGAGCCTCGAGCACCCGATGGAGAGTATAGAGCTGGTCCAGTGTTCCACAACCAGGATGAAAACCACACACTGCTCCTCCTGGATCCGAGGTTCGACTATCGGCCGGACTCTCCTCTCCAGTCCCTGGAATAGACCTTACCGGGAAGGCTGAGGAGTGTGATTCCCCTGTAGTTGGAACACAGGCCTCCGGTCCCCCTTTTTATACAGAGGGACCACCACCCCCGTCTGACAGTCCAGAGGGACTGTCCCCGCCGCCACGCGATGTTGTAGAGACGTGTCAGCCAAGACAGCCCCACAACATCCAGAGACTTGAGGTACTTGGGACGGATCTCATCAACGCCCAGAGCCTTGCCACCAAGGAGCTTGCCAACCACCTCAGTAACTTCGGCCAGGGTGATAGACGAGTCCGCCTCCGGGTCCCCAGCCTCGGCTTCCTCCTTGGAAGACGTGACAGTGGGATTGAGGAGATCCTCAAAGTATTCCTCCCACCGCCCGACAACATCCCCAGTTGAGGTCAGCAGCTCTCCACCCGCACTGTAAACAGTGTTGGTGAAGTACTGCTTCCCCCTCCTGAGGCGCCGAACGGTTTGCCAGAATCTCTTTGAAGCCGTCCGATAGTCCTCCTCCATGGCCTCCCCGAACTCCTCCCAACCCTGAGTTTTTGCCTCCACGACAGCACGAGCCGCGGCACGGTTGGCCCACCGGTACCTGTCAGCTGCCTCAGGAGTCCCACAAGCCAACAAGGCTCGATAGGACTCCTTCTTCAGCCTGACGGCATCCCTTACTTCCGGTGTCCACCACCGGGTTCGGGGGTTGCCGCCGCAACAAGCACCACAGACCTTATGACCACAGCTACGGGCAGCCGCATCAACAATGGAGGTGGAGAACATGGCCCACTCGGAGTCCATGTCCCCAACCTCCCCCGGGACCAGAGAGAAGCTCTCCCGGAGCTGCGAATTGAAGACCCCCCTGACAGAAGGCTCTGCTAGACGTTCCCAACAGACCCTCACGATACGCTTGGGCCTGCCAGGTCTGTCCGGCTTCCTCCTCCGCCAGCGGATCCAACTCACAACCAGGTGGTGATCAGTTGACAGCTCTGCCCCTCTCTTCACCCGAGTGTCCAAAACACGCGGCCGGAGGTCAGATGACACAACTACAAAGTCGATCATCGACCTCCGACCTAGGGTGTCCTGGTGCCACGTGCACTGATGGACCTTGTGTTTGAACATGGTGTTCGTTATGGACAAACTGTGACTAGCACAGAAGTCCAATAACAGAACATCGCTCGGGTTCAGATCAGGGAGGCCGTTCCTCCCAATCACGCCCCTCCAGGTGTCACTGTCATTACCCACATGGGTGTTGAAGTCCCCCAGGAGAACAACGGAGTCCTCGGTGGGTGCACTGTCTAGTACCCCCCCCAGGCACTCCAAGAAGGCCGGGTACTCTGCACTGCTGTTTGGCCCATAGGCTGCCACAACAGTGAGAGACCTGTCCCCGACCTGAAGGCGCAGGGACGTGACCCTCTCGTTCACCGGGGTGAACCCCAACACGTGACGGCTGAGCTGTGGGGCAATGAGCCCACACCAGCTCACCGCCGCTCCCCACGGGCAACGCCAGAGAAATGGAGAGTCCAGCCCCTCTCAAGGAGTTGGGTTCCAGAGCCCAAACTGTGCGTGGAGGTGAGGCCGGGTTGGAGGTGAGCTAGTCTCCATGTCCGGAGATCCGGTCGTCGGGGCCCCCGCCGTCGACTGCCAACCGGATCTCTCAGCACCGGCCCCTTATGGATCCTCCCGCGGGTGGTGGGTCCACGTGAGGACGGCCCCACGTCGCTCCTTCGGGCTGAGCCCGGCCACCAGGCGCTCGCTCTCGAGCACCCACCCCAGGCCTGGCTCCAGGGTGGGGACGCCGGTCCGGGCGACGTAACTGGCCTTTGGTCTTCTCTCATCATAAAGGCCTTTTGAACCGCTCTTAGTCTGACCCGTCCACATCCACACAGGAAGTACAGTTATAAACTACAAAACATCCACACAGGAAGTACAGTTATAAACTACAAAACATCCAAACAGGAAGTACAGTTATAAACTACAAAACATCCACACAGGAAGTACAGTTATAAACTACAAAACATCCAAACAGGAAGTACAGTTATAAACTACAAAACATCCACACAGGAAGTACAGTTATAAACTACAAAACATCCACACAGGAAGTACAGTTATAAACTACAAAACATCCACACAGGAAGTACAGTTATAAACTACAAAACATCCACACAGGAAGTACAGTTATAAACTACAAAAACATCCACACAGGAAGTACAGTTATAAACTACAAAACATCACACAGGAAGTACAGTTATAAACTACAAAACATCCACACAGGAAGTACAGTTATAAACTACAAAACATCCAAACAGGAAGTACAGTTATAAACTACAAAACATCCAAACAGGAAGTACAGTTATAAACTACAAAACAACCACACAGGAAGTGCTGTTTAGTCCTGGTTAAGTCCTGGTTCAGTCCTGGTTCAGTCCTGGTTTAGACCTGGTTTAGTCCTGGTTTAGTCCCGGTTAAGTGCTGGTTTAGTCCTGGTTCAGTCCTGGTTCAGTCCTGGTTTAGACCCGGTTTAGTCCTGGTTTAGTCCCGGTTTAGTCCTGGTTCAGTCCTGGTTCAGTCCTGGTTTAGTCCCAGTTTAGTCCTGGTTTAGTCCCGGCTAAGTGCCGGTTTAGTCCTGGTTCAGTCCTGGTTCAGTCCTGGTTTAGTCCCGGTTTAGTCTGACCTCTCACCAGGAGGTTGTGGGTTCGACTCCTGAGTTTGTTTTGTCTTTAGGATGTGAGTGATGAAGTCACAGACACAGAGGAGAACGAGGAGGAGGAGCTTGGAGTTTTAGATGAGCAGAGAAACATCATGATCCACCTCCTGTCGCAGCTCAAACTGGGCATGGACCTCACCAGGGTAAAGAAATACTTATATATCTGTGTACACAAAAAATCTAACACACAAATCCAGTGTTCAGTAACAGAGGTTGATCCGTTAGCCCAGCGTTAGCCCAGCGTTAGCCCAGCGTTAGCCTAGCGTTTGCCCAGCGTTAGCCCAGCGTTAGCCCAGCGTTAGCCCAGCGTTAGCCCAGCGTTAGTCCAGCGTTAGCCCAGCGTTAGCCCAGCGTTAGCCCAGCGTTAGTCCAGCCCAGCGTTAGTCCAGCGTTAGCCCGTTAGCGTTAGCCCAGCGTTAGCCCAGCGTTAGCCCAGCGTTAGTCCCAGCGTTAGTCCAGCGTTAGCCCAGCGTTAGCCCAGCGTTAGCCCAGCGTTAGCCCAGCGTTAGCGTTAGTCCCAGCGTTAGCCCAGCGCGTTAGCGTCCAGCGTTAGCCCAGCGTTTAGCCCAGCGTTTGCCCAGCGTTTGCCCAGCGTTAGCCCAGCGTTAGCCCAGCGTTAGTCCCCAGCGTTAGTCCAGCGTTAGTCCAGCGTTAGCCCAGCGTTAGCCCAGCGTTAGCGTTAGCCAGCGTTAGCCAGTTAGCCCAGCGTTAGCCCAGCGTTAGTCCAGCGTTAGTCCAGCGTTAGCCCAGCGTTAGCCCCAGCGTTAGCCCAGCGTTAGTCCAGCGTTAGTCAAGCCGTCAGCGTTAGCCCAGCGTTAGCCCAGCGTTAGTCCAGCGTTAGTCCAGCGTTAGCCCAGCGTTAGCCCAGCGTTAGCCCCAGCGTTAGCCCAGCGTTAGTCCAGCGTTAGCTCCAGCGTTAGCCCAGCGTTAGCCCAGCGTTAGTCCAGCGTTAGTCCAGCGTTAGCCCAGCGTTAGCCCAGCGTTTTGCCCAGCGTTAGCCAGCGTTAGCCAGCGTTAGTCCAGCTCAGCGTTAGCCCAGCGTTAGCCCAGCGTTAGTCCAGCGTTAGCCCAGCGTTTGCCCAGCGTTAGCCCAGCGTTAGCCCGCGTTAGTCCAGCGTTAGTCCCAGCGTTAGCCAGCGTTAGCCCAGCGTTAGCCCGTTAGCCCAGCGTTAGCCCAGCGTTAGCCCAGCGCGTTAGCCCAGCGTTAGCCCAGCGTTAGCCCAGCGTTAGCCCAGCGTTAGCCCAGCGTTTAGCCCAGCGTTAGCCCAGCGTTAGCCCAGCGTTAGCCCCAGCGTTAGCCCAGCGTTAGCCCAGCGTTAGCCCAGCGCGTTAGCCCAGCGTTAGCCCAGCGTTAGCGCGTTAGTCCAGCGTTAGCCCAGCGTTAGCCCAGCGTTAGCCCAGCGTTAGCCCAGCGTTAGCCCAGCGTTAGCCCAGCGTTAGCCCAGCGTTAGCCCAGCGTTAGCCCAGCGTTAGTCCAGCGTTAGCCCAGCGTTAGTGCCCAGCGTTAGCCCAGCGTTTGCCCAGCGTTAGTCCAGCGTTTGCCCAGCGTTAGCCCAGCGTTAGCCCAGCGTTAGCCCAGCATTAGCCCAGCGTTAGTAGCGTTTGCCCAGCGTTAGCCCAGCGTTAGCCCAGCGTTAGTCCAGCGTTAGCCCAGCGTTAGCCCAGCGTTAGCCCAGCGTTAGCCCAGCGTTAGTCCAGCGTTAGCCCAGCGTTAGCCCAGCGTTAGCCCAGCGTTAGTCCAGCGTTAGCCCAGCGTTAGCCCAGCGTTAGTCCAGTGTTAGCTGCTGTCGGTAAAATTAAAGTGCTAAATAGTTATAATGCTAAATATAACTGCAGGTAAGTTTTGATTAGAAGTCACCAGATCTACTGAAGCTCGTGGGTTTGAACCCGCCTCCTCCTGTTCAGGGCTTTTCACTCATTTACATTTATAAGACGTAGTATGGAGTTGACCGCTGTCTCCCTCCCGTCCTGTAGGTGGTGCTACCGACCTTCATTCTGGAAAAGCGCTCTCTGCTGGAGATGTATGCTAACTTCCTGTCTCACCCGGACATGTTTCTGAGCATCACGTCGGGCCGGTCTCCTGAGGAGAGAATGATCCGAGTCCTGGAGTATTACCTCACCTCGTTCCACGAAGGACGCAAAGGCGCCGTGGCCAAAAAACCCTATAACCCCATCCTGGGTGAGACTTTCCACTGCTCCTGGACCGTGCCCCGAGTCCGGCGCCCAGCCTCCGCCCCGGGGCAGAGCGTCGGGGGGAGTGGCTCCGCCCAGAACACCAGGAGCCGGGCAGAAGACTGTCACCGTTTGCGCTTTGTGGCTGAACAGGTATATTTTTGTGTTACTTTTAGTTTAGATATTTTAGTTTTAATCTTGTCACGTGTAAAATAGATTAAACTAATGTCTTTCTAAGTCTGAGCTGATTTTAGATGTTCAGGTGTTCTACAGAGATGAATTCTCGTGATATTTGTGGTTTGGACCAATCACAGAGCAACACTGTGGTTTGGGCGGAGCTAACTAAAAACACTGTGACGTCATAGACTGTTTATATAAATGGATGTAGCTAACCTGCTAGCTGCTGCGCTCTAAATCGAAAGTGATCAAGAACTCTGGCTCCAGTTCACTTTCTGTTCTCTCTCTGTCTCTGCTGCTTCAGACTCATGTTTATTTTATTTATTTATTTATTTGAAGGACAACGTGCAGATACATTAAAAACACGGCTGCACCAGTTTTAGCAAAATGTTATTTTCCATCTGTCGACCTTTGCGCCACAAACATTTTGTGTTGTGTTTGTATGTTGGTCTTAAATGTTCCTATTAACCCTCTACCAGCCCTAAGAGGCGACTGCTGTCGTGATTTTGGGCTTTACAAAAATAAATTGAATTGAAATTGAATTGAATCTACATGATCCTGGGGTTTTTATTTCACGTCTGTGTCTGTAACATATGAACATTAAAAACAGACACATCAGACGCCTCTCTCCTTCAGGTCGCTCCTGTTAGCGTTAGCAACAGGTTTGACTGACAGCTTTGCAAAGAGTATGAGAGTCTCAGACAGACACACTTCAGCCCGTTTTACTGAAAATACAGACTTTTTTTTTTGCAAAACATCCAGAGGGGGGCGCTGAATCCCCTGAATCACGGCTCCGCCCCCTGAATCACGGCTCCGCCCCTTGAATCACGGCTCCGCCCCTTGAATCACAGCTCCGCCCCTTGAATCACGGCTCCGCCCCCGCCCCCTGAATCACTGGTCCCTGAATCACGGCTCCGTAAATCACGGCTCCGCCCCTTGAATCACGACTCCGCCCCCTGAATCACGGCTCCCTGAATCACGACTCCGCCCCCTGAATCACGGCTCCCTGAATCACGACTCCGCCCCCTGAATCACGGCTCCCTGAATCACGACTCCGCCCCCTGAATCACGGCTCCCTGAATCACCGCTCCCTGAATCACGGCTCCCTGAATCACGACTCCGCCCCCCTGAATCAATCAATCACGCTCCCCCCCTGAATCACGGCTCCCTGAATCACGGCTCCCTGAATCACGGCTCCCTGGCTCCGCCCCCCTGAATCACAGCTCCGCCCCCTGAATCACGGCTCCTTTAACAGTTCCATGTTTGTCCAGGTCTCGCACCATCCCCCGGTGTCGGCGTTTTACTGCGAGTGTCCGGAGAAGCGCATGTGTGTGAACGCACACATCTGGACCAAGAGCAAGTTTATGGGCGTGTCTGTGGGCGTGTCCATGGTCGGAGAAGGTAAGGAGGCGGAGCTACTGTGTGTTTGGGGAACATTATGCTGGGTTTATGGCCTTTCACAGTTTGAGGTCATGATTTCAAATACTCTGCAGGGCACGATACAACTCTTTGGGAGATTTAATGTTTTTGGGAGAGGAGAATCTGTCAGGAAGTTGAAGTGTGTATTTTGTGTCACACTAAAGCTGCATTACACAACCCAGTGTGTCCTGTGTGTAATGAGGTTACCACTGTTTAATGCTACTGTGAACTCAAAATCCCCTCCTTCATTTATGTCTTTTATACTGAAAATGATGAACTGTGGGTCAGTTTTTGTTTCATGTGACAGAGATATTAACCCTAAACCAGGTCACACATGTGCAAACTCCCCCTGACGGTTCTGTCTCTGTTTAAACTCTGAGCAGCTGACGTGTTGTACTGAGTATAAACGTGTTTGTTCCATTTCCATCATAAATCCACATGAGAGCTTTTATAGGTCAGTGAATAAAGAACAGCTGTCAGCCCCTCCCCCTGCTAACAGCTAACAGCAGACCAGCCCCTCCCTCTGCTAACAGCTAACAGCAGACCAGCCCCTCCCTCTGCTAACAGCTAACAGCAGACCAGCCCCTCCCTCTGCTAACAGCTAACAGCAGACCAGCCCTCCCTCTGGTAACAGCTAACAGCAGGTCAGCCCTCCCTCTGCTAACAGCTAACAGCAGACCAGCCCCTCCTACAGCAGCAGTCAGCCCTCCCTCTGCTAACAGCTAACAGCAGGTCAGCCCTCCCTCTGCTCTGTTTTCACAGTTAAAGATCACATGTACATTTTAAAGAGCTGGTTCTTCATGAGTGTTGAGTCTTAAATGAAGCAGATGTAAAGCCTCCAGGTCTGTCTCTACTTCAGATCAGACCTTTTATTCAAACTTTATCCAGGTTCTCCTCTTTTCTTCTCGTTGAGCCTCTGAAATTTTATTTGGAGTGATTCATGTTTGAGTTTAATCTTTAATCCACCATTTTCAAGACGCCATTTTGTTGATCTGCCCTCATTTAACCTCCACCAGTACATGCCCACTGACACGCCCACTGACACGCCCACTGTGACACGTGCACTGTGACACGCCCACTGTGACACGCCCACTGACACGCCCACTGTGACACGCCCACTGTGACACGCCCACTGACACGCCCACTGACACGCCCACTGTGACACGGCCACTGACACTCTCCACTGTGACACGCCCACTGTGACACGCCCACTGACACTCCCACTGTGACACTCCCACTGTGACACGTGCACTGTGACACGCCCACTGTGACACGCCCACTGTGACACGCCCACTGACACGCCCACTGACACGCCCACTGTGACACGTGCACTGTGACACGCCCACTGTGACACGCCCACTGACACGCCCACTGACACGCCCACTGTGACACGTGCACTGTGACACGCCCACTGTGACACGCCCACTGACACGCCCACTGTGACACGCCCACTGTGACACACGCCCACTGACACGCCCTGACACGCCCACTGTGACACGGCCACTGACACTCCCACTGTGACACGCCACTGTGACACGCCCACTGACACTCCCACTGTGACACTGTGACACTCCCACTGTGACACGTGCACTGTGACACGCCCACTGTGACACGCCCACTGTGACACGCCACTGTGACACGCGCACTGTGACACGCGCACTGTGACACGCCCACTGTGACTGTGACACGCCCACTGTGACACGCCCACTGTGACACGCCCACTGACACACGCCCACTGTGACACACCCACTGTGACACGCCCACTGACACTCCCACTGTGACACGCCCACTGTGACACTGCCACTGTGACACGCCCACTGTGACACGCCCACTGTGACACACTGTGACCCACTGTGACACGCCCACTGTGACACGCGCACTGTGACACGCCCACTGTGACACGCCCACTGTGACACGCCCACTGACACTCCCACTGTGACACTGCACTGTGACACTGCACTGTGACACGCCCACTGTGACACGCCCACTGTGACACGCCCACTGTGACACGCGCCCACTGTGACGCCCACTGTGACACGCCCACTGACACGCCCACTGACACGCCACTGTGACACGCCCACTGTGACACGCCTGTGACACTGTGACACGCCCACTGTGACACGCCCACTGTGACACGCCCACTGTGACACGCCCACTGACACTCCCACTGTGACACGTGCACTGTGACACGCCCACTGTGACACTGCACTGTGACACGCCCACTGTGACACGCCCACTGTGACACGTCCACTGACACTCCCACTGTGACACGTGCACTGTGACACGCCCCTGTGACACGTGCACTGTGACATGCCCACTGTGACACGTGCACTGTGACACGCCCACTGTGACACGCCCACTGTGACACGCCCACTGACACTCCCACTGTGACACTCCCACTGTGACACGCCCACTGACACGCCCACTGTGACACACCCACTGTGACACGCCCACTGACACGCCCACTGTACACGCCCCCTGTGACACGTGCACTGTGACACGCGCTCTGTGACACGCCCACTGTGACACGACACGCCTACAGCGACACGCCCTCTGTAACTGTGTTTTGTAACGACTCACGGGGACTAAAGAGTCAGATCTCAGGAACAGTTGAACAATGTTTATTTACAGTTTTTAAATGTGCAAATGAAGGTAGATTGATGAGATAGTTGAGAGCGGGGTGTTTGCAGTGGTCCAGGAGCAGATCGCGGGGGAGACGAGGTGAGCTGTACCGGTACAGGTGAGCACAGGGTCAGAGACAGAGGAGCTGAGTGTGTCCAGCGAGCGAGATCTGACGAGGAGCAGAAACATCCAGCTTAGAAAAGAGCAGCAGATACAAAAACAAGAGACTGAACCACATAGAGCTGCACCACTGTGGACACGAGGACGATCTGGAGCGTCAGGTCCTGGCTCCTGTGGCCTCCTCAGGTGCAGCTGATTGTGGATTAGTTGCAGGTGAGTGTGGGAGGTCTCCGCCCAGCTCCGCCCAGCTCTCCGCCCAGCTCCGCCCAGCTCCAGGCTCAGACACAAAAGGAGGGAAAACAGCACAAAACACGAGGCCGACTGGGATCCTGACACTGTGACGTCCGCACTTCCTTCTCCAGTTTTATTTTCTTAATCATTGATACTGTTTGTTTTTAAAAATGTGCTGCTCTAGTGTGGTGTGCAGCTGTCTATAGGGGGCGCAGAAAGCACGAGAGCTATAGAAACACAAGCACAATAGGTCTGGATTAAATGATTCACAGTATGGCATTAAACATATCAATTTATATACGTTTGAATTAAGTTTGAGTTGTTAATCTGCCCGTCCAGACCCACACGTCTGTTAGTAATATTCTGTTCTAATGTTTTCTATTACCACCAGAAAAGTTACACAGTGCAGCTTTAACAGGTTTTAATCTATTTTTTAAATAATTTCATATATTTTTTCATTCTGGTTTTCATCATTTTACAGCAAACTTTTAAAGATAAGTTTCACACATGCCTCAGACTGATTTAGACCTGGTTCACTTCTGTGTAACTCTGTGCTGTTCCCCTCCGGTGCTGTAGGGGTGCTGTACCTGCTGGAGCATGGGGAGCAGTATGTCTTCACGTTGCCCTGTGCCTATGCCCGCTCCATCCTCACGGTGCCCTGGGTGGAGCTCGGGGGCAAAGTCTCCATCAGCTGTGCCCAGAGCGGCTACTCCTCCTCCATCACTTTCCACACCAAACCCTTCTACGGAGGCAAAGTGCACAGGTGAGACCCTCCCGACGACAGGTGAGACCCTCCTGACGACAGGTGAGACCCTCCCGACGACAGGTGAGACCCTCCCGACGACAGGTGAGACCCTCCTGACGACAGGTGAGACCCTCCCGACAACAGGTGAGACCCTCCCGACGACAGGTGAGACCCTCCCGACGACAGGTGAGACCCTCCTGACGACAGGTGAGACCCTCCCGATGACAGGTGAGACCCTCCGACCCTCCCGACGAAAGGTGAAACCCTCCCGACAACAGGTGAGACCCTCCTGACGACAGGTGAGACCCTCCCGACGACAGGTGAGACCCTCCCGACGACAGGTGAGACCCTCCCGAGACCCTCCTGACGACAGGTGAGACCCTCCCGATGACAGGGTGAGACCCTCCCGACGACAGGTGAGACCCTCCCGACGACAGGTGAGACCCTCCCGACGACAGGTGAAACCCTCCCGACGACACAGGTGAGACCCTCCCGACGACAGGTGAGACCCTCCCGACGACAGGTGAGACCCTCCCGACGACAGGTGAGACCCTCCTGACGACAGGTGAGACCCTCCCGACGACAGGTGAGACCCTGCCGACAACAGGTGAGACCCCTCCTGACGACAGGTGAGACCCTCCCGACGACAGGTGAGACCCTCCCGACGACAGGTGAGACCCTCCTCCCGACGACAGGTGATGAGACCCTCCCGACGACAGGTGAGACCCTCCTGACGACAGGTGAGACCCTCCTGACGACAGGTGAAACCCTCCCGACGACAGGTGAGACCCTCCTGACAACAGGTGAGACCCTCCCGACGACAGGTGAGACCCTCCCGACGACAGGTGAGACCCTCCTGACGACAGGTGAGACCCTCCTGACGAAAGGTGAAACCCTCCGACGACAGGTGAGACCCTGCCGACGACAGGTGAGACCCTCCCGACGACAGGTGAGACCCTGCCGACAAAGGTGAGACCCTCCAGAAGACAGGTGAGACCCCTCCCGACGACAGGTGAGACCCTCCCGACGACAGGTGAGACCCTGCCGACGACAGGTGAGACCCTCCCGACGACAGGTGAGACCCTCCCGACGACAGGTGAGACCCTGCCGACGACAGGTGAGACCCTCCCGACGACAGGTGAGACCCTGCCGACGACAGGTGAGACCCTCCCGACGACAGGTGAGACCCTGCCGACAACAGGTGAGACCCTCCTGACGACAGGTGAGACCCTCCCGACGACAGGTGAGACCCTCCCGACGACAGGTGAGACCCTGCCGACAACAGATGAGACCCTCCCGACGACAGGTGAGACCCTCCTGACGACAGGTGAGACCTCCTGATGACAGGTGAAACCCTCCCGACGACAGGTGAGACCCTCCCGACAACAGGTGAGACCCTCCCGACGACAGGTGAGACCCTCCCGACGACAGGTGAGACCCTCCTGACGACAGGTGAGACCCTCCTGACGAAAGGTGAAACCCTCCCGACGACAGGTGAGACCCTGCCGACGACAGGTGAGACCCTCCCGACGACAGGTGAGACCCTCCTCACCTGCCGACAACAGGTGAGACCCTCCAGAAGACAGGTGAGACCCTCCCGACGACAGGTGAGACCCTCCCGACGACAGGTGAGACCCTGCCGACGACAGGTGAGACCCTCCCGACGACAGGTGAGACCCTCCCGACGACAGGTGAGACCCTGCCGACGACAGGTGAGACCCTCGACGACAGGTGAGACAGGTGAGACCCTGCCGACGACAGGTGAGACCCTCCCGACGACAGGTGAGACTGACGACAGGGGAGACCCTCTCGACGACAGGTGAGACCCTCTCAACGACAGGTGAGACCCTGCCGACAACAGGTGAGACCCTCCTGACGACAGGTGAGACTGACGACAGGGGAGACCCTCCAGACGACAGGTGAGACCCTCCCGACGACAGGTGAGACCCTCCCGACGACAGGTGAGACCCTGCCGACGACAGGTGAGACCCTCCCGACGACAGGTGAGACCCTCCCGACGACAGGTGAGACCCTGCCGACGACAGGTGAGACCCTCCCGACGACAGGTGAGACCCTGCCGACGACAGGTGAGACCCTCCCGACGACAGGTGAGACCCTCCCGACGACAGGTGAGACCCTGCCGACGACAGGTGAGACCCTCCCGACGACAGGTGAGACCCTGCCGACGACAGGTGAGACCCTCTCGACGACAGGTGAGACCCTGCCGACACAGGTGAGACCCTCCGACGACAGGTGAGACCCTGCCGACAACAGATGAGACCCTCCCGACGACAGGTGAGACCCTGCCGACAACAGGTGAGACCCTCTCGACGACAGGTGAGACCCTCTCGACGACAGGTGAGACCCTCTCAACGACAGGTGAGACTGACGACAGGTGAGACTGACGACAGGTGAGATCCTCTCGACGACAGGTGAGACCTTCCCGACGACAGGTGAGACCCTCCCGACGACAGGTGAGACTGACGACAGGTGAGACTGACAACAGGTGAGACCGTGATGACGACAGGTGAGACCCTCCCGACGACAGGTGAGACTGACGACAGGTGAGACTGATGACAGGTGAGACCCTCCCGACGACAGGTGAGACTGACGACAGGTAAGACTCTCCCGACGACAGGTGAGACACTCCTGACGACAGGTGAGACCCTCTCGACGACAGGTGAGACCCTCTTGATGACAGGTGAGACCGACGAAAGGTGAGACCCTCTTGACGACAGGTGAGACCCTGATGATGACAGGTGAGACCCTCCCGACGACAGGTGAGACCCTCTCGACGACATGTGAGACACTCCCGACGACAGGTGAGACTGACGACAGGTGAGAGCCTCTCGACGACAGGTGAGACCCTCCCGACGACAGGTGAGACTGACGACAGATGAGACCCTCTTGACGACAGGTGAGACACTCCCGACGACAGGTGAGACTGACGACAGGTGAGACCCTCTCGACGACAGGTGAGACTCTCCCGACGACAGGTGAGACCGACGACAGGTGAGACCCTGCCAACGACACAGGTCAGACTCTGGACACAGGTCAAGGCTCTGGACATGGGTCCAGACTCTGAACACAAGTCAGACTCTGGACACGGGTCAAGGCTCCGGACACGGGTCAAGGCTCTGGACACGGGTCAAGGCTCCGGACATGGGTCCAGACTCTGGACACAGGTCAGACTCTGGACACAGGTCAAGGCTCTGGACACAGGTCAAGGCTCTGGACACAGGTCTGGTGTGAGCGTAGAACCTTTCTAAAAGTGTAAGACCGCCCCCTACAGACAGATCCTTTAAACTGCAGGGGGCTTCATGTGTTTTTATGGCTCTGTTTGTACCTGTGTTTTTAAAGTTTTACATGAGAATATTTACCCACAAGCCCCTGCTCCAAACTCTACACAGAGAATATTTACCCACAACCCCCTGCTCTAAACGTGTATTATGACAGATAAAGATGTTTGTATGGATCTAATCATCAGTGTTGTGTAAATGACGTGAGCTTTGCTCTTTGTGGCTAAATAACAGGTACAGAATGACCTCTGCTGCCCCCTGTGGGTGGAAACAGGAGCTGAACAATGTTTGTTCTGTGTTTCAGAGTGACTGCAGAGGTGAGACACAACCACACGGGGGCGGTAGTGTGTCGGGCTCAGGGCGAGTGGAACGGCGTGTTAGAATTCACCTACAGCAGCGGAGAGACCAAACTCATGGACACACACAGACTTCCAGTGACCAGGAAACGGATCAGATCTGTGGAGAAGCAAGGCCCCCTGGAGTCACGGTCAGAGCTCAGTCTACAGGCTCTGTAAAGGGCCTGTGTTACACTGTTTTTATGAGCCTGTTAGAAACATGTTTCCTTATCCGAATAAGTTGCGTTTAATCACATGTTTAACACACAAACCCTGCACATTTACACTGTTCCACCTTGTGATGTCATCATGTGGTAATACAGGAAGTGGTCCACTGTCTTTTTAAACTCCACACACCTTCATTTCTAGAATCATCTGGATCATTTCAGTCCTGGAGTTGTCAATCTCTCCTGAACTAAAGGTAAAAGGAGCTGTTCACTTGAAAACTACCACTTCAGGTCAGACTCTGGACACAGGTCAAGGCTCTGGACACAGGTCAGACTCTGGACACAGGTCAGACTCTGGACACAGGTCAAGGCTCTGGACACAGGTCAAGGCTCTGGACACAGGTCAGACTCTGGACACAGGTCAGACTCAGGACACAGGTCAAGGCTCTGGACACAGGTCAAGGCTCTGGACACAGGTCAGACTCAGGACACAGGTCAGACTCTAGACACATCAAAACTATCACCTCCAGTGACCCGTCCCATCTGGCCCAGTCTGACCTCCTCCAGTGACCCATCCCATCTGGCCCAGGCTGACCTCCTCCAGTGACCCGTCCCATCTGACCCAGTGTGACCTCCTCCAGTGAGGCTGAAGAAGGAGTCCTATCGAGCCTTGTTGGCTTGTGGGACTCCTGAGGCAGCTGGCGAGTACTGGCAGACCAAGCGTGCTGCGGCTCGTGCTGTTGCATTGACAAAAACTCGGGGTTGGGAGGAGTTCGGGGAGGCCGTGGAGGAGGACTATCAGACGGCCTCAAAGAAATTCTGGCAAACCGTCCGGCGCCTCAGGAGGGGGAAGCAGTGCTTCACCAACACTGTTTACAGTGCGGGTGGAGAGCTGCTGACCTCGACTGGGGATGTTGTCGGACGGTGGAAGGAATACTTTGAGGATCTCCTCAATCCCACCTTCACGTCTTCTGAGGAGGAAGCAGAGACTGGGGACCCTGAGACGGACTTGTCCATCACCCTGGCTGAAGTCACTGAGGTGGTTGGCAAGCTCCTTGGTGGCAAGGCTCCAGGGGTGGACGAGATCTGTCCTGAGTACCTCAAGTCTCTGGATGTTGTGGGGCTGTCTTGGCTGACATGTCTCTACAACATCGCGTGGCGGTCAGGGACAGTACCACTGGACTGGTGGACCGGGGTGGTGGTCCCTCTGTATAAAAAGGGTGACCGGAGGGTATGCTCCAATTATAATCACACTCCTCAGCCTTCACAGTAAGGTCTATTCCAGGGACTGGAGAAGAGAATCCGTCCGATAGTTGAACCTCAGATTCAGGAGGAGCAGTGTGGTTTTCATCCTGGTCGTGGAACACTGGACCAGCTCTATACTCTCCATCGGGTGCTCGAGGGTTAATGGGAGTTTGCCCAACCAGTCCACATGTGTTTTGTGGAGCTGGAGAAGGCATTCGACAGTGTCCCTCGTGGTGTCCTTTGGGGGGTGTTCCGGGAGTATTGGGTCCGGGGTCCTTTGCTAAGGGCTGTCCGTTCCCTGTATGACCGGAACAGGAGCTGTGTTCATTGGTGGCAGTAAGTAAAACCTGTTCTCAGGGCATGTTGGACTCCACCAGGGCTGCCCTTCGTCACCGGTTCTGTTCATTATATTTATGGACAGACTTTCTAGGCGCAGTCAGGGGCTGGAGGGAGTGTGGTTCGGGAACCACAGGATCTCATCTCTGCTGTTTGCAGATGATGTTGTCCTGATGGCTTCTTCAAGCCAGGACCTGCAGCACTGGGGCGGTTTGCAGTCGAGTGTGAAGTGGCTGGGATGAGACTCGGCTCTTCCAAATCTGAGGCCATGATTCTCGACCAGAAAAAGGTGGCTCGCCCTCTCCGGGTGGGTGGGGAATTTCTGCCTCAAGTGGAGGAGGGGTCAAGTATCTCGGGGTCTTTTCACAAGTGAGGGAAGGATGGAGCGTGAGATTGACAGGCGGATCGGTACAGCGTCTGCAGTGATGCGGTCGATCTTAAGGAGCAATGACGACCTTAAGGGGAAAAGATAACCTTAAGGAACAATGACAACCTTAAGGAACAAAGGCGAACTTAAGGAACAAAGACAACAAATGATTAAAGACCACCTAAAGGAACAAAGACCACCTTAAGGAACAACAACGATAAAAAAAACAAAGATGACCTTAAGTAACAAAGACAACCTTAAGGAACAAAGATGACCTTAAGGAACAAAGACAACCTTAAGGAACAACAACGATAAAGAACAAAGATGACTTTAACGAACAAAGACGACCTTAAGGAACAAAGATGACCTTAAGG
The DNA here is from genome assembly GCA_019594935.1 of Periophthalmus modestus. NCBI lineage: Eukaryota > Metazoa > Chordata > Actinopteri > Gobiiformes > Gobiidae > Periophthalmus > Periophthalmus modestus. The sequence continues at coordinate 52,153 of JAIEZT010001227.1, forward strand.
AACAAAGATGACCTTAAGGAACAAAGACGACCTTAAGGAACAAAGACGACCTTAAGGAACAAAGACGACCTTAAGGAACAAAGACGACCTTAAGGAACAAAGATGACCTTAAAGAACAAAAAAGACCTTAAGGAACAAAGACGACCTTACGGAACAAAGATGAACTTAAGGAACAAAGATGACCTTAAGGAACAAAGATGACCTTAGGGAATAAAGACCACTTAAAGGAACAAAGACAACCTTAAGGAACAAAGATAACCTTAAGGAACAAAGATGATCTTAAGGAACAAAGACAACCTTAAGGAACAAAGACAACCTTAAGGAACAAAGACGACCTTAAGGAACAAAGACAGCCTTAAAGAACAAAGGCGATCTTAAGGAACAAAGATGACCTTAAGGAACAAAGATGACGTTAAGGAACAAAGATGACGTTAAGGAACAGAGATGACCTTAAGGAATAAAGACGACCTTAAGGAACAAAGATGACCTTAAGGAACAAAAAAGACCTTACGGAACAAAGATGACCTTAAGGAACAAAGACGACCTTAGGGAATAAAGACCACTTAAAGGAACAAAGACGACCTTTAGGAACAAAGATAACCTTAAGGAACAAAGATGATCTTAAGGAACAAAGACAACCTTAAGGAACAAAGACAACCTTAAGGAACAAAGACAACCTCAAGGAACAAAGACAGCCTTAAAGAACAAAGGCGATCTTAAGGAACAAAGACGACCTTAAGGAACAAAGATGACGTTAAGGAACAGAGATGACCTTAAGGAATAAAGACCACTTAAAGGAACAAAGACCACCTTAAGGAACAACAACAATAAAGGACCAAAGACGACCTTAAGGAACAAAGACGACCTTAAGGAATAAAGACCACTAAAGGAACAAAGACCACCTTAAGGATCAGCAACAATAAAGGAACAAAGACAACCTTAAGGAACAAAGATGACCTTAAGGAACAAAGACAACCTTAAGGAACAAAGATGACCTTAAGGAACAAAGACGACCTTAAGGAACAAAGACGACCTTAAGGAATAAAGACGACCTTAAGGAACAACCACGATAAACGAACAAAGATGACCTTCAGAACCAAAGACGACCTTTAGGAACAACAACGATAAAGGAACAAAGACGACCTTAAGGAACAAAGACGACCTTAAGGAATAAAGACCACTTAAAGGAACAAAGACAACCTTAAGGGTCAACAACAATAATTCAATTCAATTCAATAATTTATTGTCATTGTCAGGTTAACAACGAAATTATATTAGAGCATCTGTCCTTCACTCTGGCAGTAATATTATTAGTGCAGTTAAACTTGTAAAGTGCAAATTCGCAGAATGTAAACATAAGGCACAATATGCAAATAAATCAGTACAATGAACATCACAGAGAGACATGAGGTGGATCAACAGTAAACAGTGTGTAGATGTGTGTTTGCTGCATCAATGCAAGTCCAGATCACAGTTATGGCATGAGTGAGAGGTGGAGAATTTGTGTCCTAAGTGGAGTGGGAAGAGGGGGACAGTGTTTGTTTAGGAGTCTGATGGCCTGAGGGAAGAAGCTATTTGCCATTCTGGAGGTTCTGGCTGGGAACAAAGATGACCTTAAGGAACAAAGATGACCTTAAGGAACAACAACAATAAACAAACAAAGATGACCTTAATGAACAAACACGACCTTAAGGAACAACAACGATAAAGGAACAAAGATGACCTTAAGGAACGAAGATGACCTTAAGGAACAAAGACGACCTTAAGGAACAAAGATGACCTTAAGGAACAAAGACGACCTTAAGGAATAAAGACCACTTAAAGGAACAAAGATCACCTGACGGATCAACAACAATAAAGGAACAAAGACGACCTTAAGGAACAAAGACAACCTTAAGGAATAAAGACCACTTAAAGGAACAAAGACCACCTTACGGATCAACAACAATAAAGGAACAAAGACGACCTTAAGGAACAAAGACAACCTTAAGGAAAAAAGATGACCTTAAGGAACAAAGACGACCTTAAGGAAAGAAGATGACCTTAAGGAACAAAGACGACCTTAAGGAATAAAGACCAAATAAAGGAACAAAGGCCACCTTAAGGATCAACAACAATAAAGGAACAAAGATGACCTTAAGGAACAAAGATGATCTTACGGAACAAAGACAACCTTAAGGAACAAAGATGACCTTAAGGAACAAACACATAAAAGGAACAAAGATGACCTTAAGGAACAAAGACAACCTTAAGGAACAAAGACGACCTTAAGGAATAAAGACCACTTAAAGGAACAAAGACCACCTTAAGGATCAACAACAATAAAGGAACAAAGATGATCTTAAGGAACAATGATGACCTTAAGGAACAAAGATGACCTTAAGGAACAACAACGATAAACGAACAAAGATGACCTTAAGGAACAAAGACGACCTTTAGGAACAACAATCGTAAAGGAACAAAGACGACCTCAAGGAACAAAGATGATCTTACGGAACAAAGATGACCTTAAGGAACAAAGATGACCTTAAGGAACAACAATGATAAACGAACAAAGATAACCTTAAGGAACAAAGACGACCTTTAGGAACAACAATCGTAAAGGAACAAAGACGACCTCAAGGAACAAAGATGATCTTACGGAACAAAGATGACCTTAAGGAACAAAGATGACCTTAAGGAACAAAGACGAGCTTTAGGAACAACAACGGTAAAGGAACAAAGATGACCTTAAGGAACAAAGATGACTTTAAGGAACAAAGACAACCTTAAGGAACAAAGATGACCTTAAGGAACAAAGACGAGCTTTAGGAACAACAACGGTAAAGGAACAAAGATGACCTTAAGGAACAAAGATGACTTTAAACAAAAGACAACCTAACAACAAAGATGACCTTAAGGAAACAAAGAAAGACCTTTAAGGAACAAAGAAGACAACTTAAGGAACAAAGATGACCTTAAGGAACAAAGATGACTTTAAGGAACAAAGACAACCTTAAGGAACAAAGATGACCTTAAGGAACAAAGATGACTTTAAGGAACAAAGACAACCTTAAGGAACAAAGATGACCTTAAGGAACAAAGATGACCTTAAGGAACAAAGATGACTTTAAGGAACAAAGACGACTTTAAGGAACAAAGACAACCTTAAGGAACAAAGATGACCTTAAGGAACAAAGATGACCTAAAGAAACAAAGACCACCTTAAGGAACAAAGACAACCTTAAGGAACAACAACGATAAAGGAACAAAGACTATCTTAAGGTGCAGGACCAGATTTTTGCTGAAATCATTTTTAAACTGGTCCAAAATGACTCCTCACTTACCTTATGCATTGAGAGCTTCCTAAATATTCACCATGAGTTTATAATTTGTTTCTCTGATGCTGCTATTGTATATATTTTCTACCTCCTAAGTATTTTTATTTGATTTTTAAACATATCTTTTTTAACTTGTGCATGCCCTTATTTGTATTTGTATTTGTATTTATTCAGTGTTGTTTATTTTGTGTGTGTTCTATGTGCACTTTATCACCGAAGTAAGTTCCTAGTCTGTGAGCTCTGCCCACTGACAATGACAATAAAACTTTTTTTTGATTCTGATAAGCTCTTTTCACACCTCTCACACACCTGAGAGTTTTGATCACCGTCAAAACAAGACAATAAAACTCTTTTTAATTAGATTCACAGCACAGTTTACTTATTTTGACCTCAAGAGCTGCGTTTAAAATATATCTGCACAGGGAAAAATCCCTAAATACTTATATCAATTGAACCCAGACTCCAGACATAACTGCGACTTGTTTCTGATCCAGGCGTTTGTGGCAGCACGTGACCGAGGCTCTGAAGGTGGGAAACATGGAGGAGGCCACAGAACATAAGCACCACCTAGAGGAGAGACAGAGGAATGACGAGAGACAGCGAGCAGCCTCAAAAACACTCTGGACGCCCAAACACTTCACCAAACAGGTCAGTGAATAGTGGTTATAAGAGGGGCAGAGCTGTAGAGCACCAGCTGGTGGTGAGTTGAATCCGCTGCAGAGGAGGAATCCAGACAGACTTGACAGACCTGAGGGTATCGTGAGGATGTGTGAACGTCTGGAGCCCTCTGTCAGCAGGTCTCACACCTCCAGAGCTGCTCCCAGACCCTGAGGGAGGCTGGAGACATGGGGTCCGAGTGGACAATGTTCTCCTCCATTATTGATACCACTGCTTGTAGCTGTGGTCATGAGGTTTGTGGAGCACGCTGCTGCGGCAACCCCCGAACCCAGTGATAGACGCCAAAAGTAAGTAATGTCATGTCAGGCAAGGAGGAGCGACTCCTGAGGCAGTGACAGGTATCAGGCCAAGTGTACTACGGCCTGCGCAGACACAGAGGTAAAAACTCAGTCTGCGCAGACACAGAGGTAAAAAAACTCAGTCTGCGCAGACACACAGGTAAAAACTCAGACACACAGGTACACACACTCAGTAAAAACTCAGTCTGCGCAAAAAAAAAACAGTCTGCGCAGACACACAGGTAAAAACTCAGTCTGCGCAGACACACAGGTAAAAAAACTCAGTCTGCGCAGACACACAGGTAAAAACTCAGTCTGCGCAGACACACAGGTAAAAACTCAGTCAAAGTCAGTCTGCGCAGACAACACAGCGCTCAGCCTGAGACAAAAACTCAGTAAAAAAAACTCAGTCTGCGCAGACACACAGGTAAAAACTCAGTCTGCGCAGACACACAGGTAAAAACTCTCACTGAAGTTGACAGATACAGCTCTAATTTGCACTCTCTCTTGTTTCCTCAGGGCGATGGCTGGACCTACAGCAGGCCTCTGTGGGAGACTCACTGACCAAGATCCAACTCATTGTTCAAGGACTAACCACAAAACTTAGAACTGGACAAGATCCGAGTCTGAACCAGGTCCAGACCAGGACTATCCACAAATATGAGGACTGGACTGACCTCAGGAGACCAAAGGACCTCTGAAGATCCTTTTGAGACCAGAAAGTGCCAAAGACAAAGAAGTAGTAGGGAACTGCAAAGTATGGGCTTATGGGCAGGACTTTAGTAACTTTTCAAATCTTAAATAAAATAAGAATAAGTTACTGTTAAATGAGTTGATGTGGGGTAAAACGCCCTGCATCCCCCCCTGCTGCTTGTCTCTGGGATAAAGTCCACACTTACAAGTATGAGTGTTGCCAATCTGGTGTCACTGAAGTCTAACTATCCATGGGGTTTATGTTTTATGATAAAAACATAAAAATGATCAACAGAAGGACCATTGCCATAGCGATTAACGGTTACAAATAAAAGTGTCAGATTATAGATGTGTGGACCTGGTTTATGTTTAATATCTGTGTAAACACTGGGCCTGTCCACATGAAACACTGACACAAAACCTCTTCTCTGTCAGTTTAAATAAACAAACATCAAATTATTTTTTTTTCACAATAATTTCAGAAAGTGGAACCATTTTCCAACCTTAAAGTCATGGCAGACTCCGAGCAGCAGTGTGACCTTTACCATGTGACCTTCACAGTGTGACCTTCACAGTGTGACCTTTACAGTGTGACCTTTACCATGTGACCTTCACAGTGTGACCTTTACAGTGTGACCTTTTACAGTGTGACCTTTACAGTGTGACCTTCACAATGTGACCTTTACAGTGTGATCTTCACAGTGTGACCTTCACAGTCTGAACTTCACAGTGTGACCTTCACAATGTGACCTTTACAGTGTGACCTTTACAGTGTGTCCTTTATGTCCTTGGCCACCTCCGCTCCACCGTGAGCTCAGCGATGGATCCGCTGCAGTTTGCGTACAGACCTGGCATCGGAGTGGAGGACGCCGTCATCTACCTGCTGCACCGCTCACTGTCTCACCTGGAGAACCCCGGCAGCACTGTGAGGATTCTGTTCTTTGACTTCTCCAGTGCTTTCAACACCATCCAGCCTCTGCTCCTGAGGGACAAGCTGGAGACCGCCGGGGTGGACTGTGACCTGGCAGACTGGATCCTGGACTATCTCACAAACCGGCCCTAGTTTGTGAGAGCCAAGAACTGCGTGTCTGACCTCATGACCTGCAGTGTGGGGGTGTCCCAGGGCACTGTCCTCGCGCCCTTTCTTTTCACCCTTTACACTGCAGACTTCAGACACAACACGGACAGCTGCGTCCTGCAGAAGTTCTCTGATGACTCCGCCATCATTGGCCTCATCAAGGATGACGACGATGTGGAGTACAGAGGACTAACGCAGGACTTTGTGGACTGGTGTCAGCAGAACCACCTCATCATCAACGCAGGGAAGACCAAGGAGATGGTGGTGGACTTCTGCAGACGCCACTCTACTGCCCCCTCAGTGAACATCCAGGGAAGGGACATTGAGAGAGTGACTCATACAAGTACCTGGGTGTTCATCTGAACACACAACTGGACTGGACTCACACAACACAGACGCACTGTACAGGAAGGGCCAGAGCAGGCTCTATCTCCTGAGGAGACTCAGGTCTTTTGGAGTGAGAGGGCCACTCCTGAAGACCTTCTATGACTCTGTGGTGGTATCATCCTGTACGGTGTGGTCTGCTGGAACAGCAGCATCACAGAGAGGGAGAGGAAGAAGCTGGACAAGGTCATCAAGAAGTCCAGCTCCGTCCTGGGCTGTCCTCTGGACTCAGTGCAGGAGGTGGGGGACAGGAGGGTCCTGGCTAAGGTCATCTCTCTGCTGGACCATGAGTCTCACCCCCTGCAGGACGCTCTGTCTGCCCTGGAGAGCAGCTTCAGTGACAGACTGATTCACCCTCGCTGTGTGAAGGAGAGGTTCAGGTCTTTCCTTCCTGCTGCTGTCAGACTGTATAATGACACTGTTAACACTGAACATGTGTCATTCAACCATATTTAACCAAACCCATGAGCAATACTCAAGTCACTTTACGGAGATGTTACGTTAGAGTCTATTTTTAATTTATTTTTAAGTCTATTTTTCAAATTATTTTAAGCTATTTATCTATTATCTTGTTTATTGCATGTACCATTTTCCTTCTGTTCTAAACTGTGTGGTGCAATACTGGAATTTCCCCAGTGTGGGACTAATAAAGGCTTATCTTATCGTTATAGTGTGACCTCTACAGTGTGTCCTTTACAGTTTTACAGTGTGACCTTTACAGTGTGTGTGACCTTTACAGTGTGACCTTTACAGATGACTTTACAGTGTGACCTGTGTGTGACCTGTACAGTGTGTGACCTTTACAGTGTGACCTTTACAGTGATCTTTACAGTGTGACCTTTACAGTGTGACCTGTACAGTGTGATCTTTACAGTGTGATCTTTACAGTGTGACCTTTACAGTGTGTCCTTTACAGTGTGACCTTTACAGTGTGACCTTTACAGTGTGACCTTTACAGTGTGACCTTTACAGTGTGTCCTTTACAGTGTGACCTTTACAGTGTGACCTTTACAGTGTGTCCTTTACAGTGTGACCTTTACAGTGTGTCCTTTACAGTGTGTCCTTTACAGTGTGACCTTTACAGTGTGTCCTTTACAGTGCGTCCTTTACAGTGTGTCCTTTACAGTGTGTCCTTTACACTGTGACCTTTACAGTGTGACCTTTACAGTGTGTCCTTTACAGTTGACCTGTACAGTGTGTCCTTTACACTGTGACCTTCACAGTGTGACCTTTACACTGTGACCTTTATTGTGTGACCTTTACTGTGACCTTCACAGTGTGACCTTTACACTGTGACCTTTATTGTGTGACCTTTACAGTGTGACCTTCACAGTGTGACCTTTGTCCACAGTGTGACCTTTACTGTGTTTACTGTGACCTTTACAGTGTGACCTTTACAGTGTGACCTTACAGTGTGACCTTTACAGTGACCTTCACAGTGTGACCTTTACAGTGTGACCTTTACAGTGTGACCTTTACAGTGTGACCTTTACAGTGTGACCTTTACAGTGTGTCCTTTACAGTGTGACCTTTACAGTGTGTCCTTTACAGTGTGTCCTTTACAGTGTGACCTGTACAGTGTGTCCTTTACAGTGTGTGTCCAGTGTGACCTTTACAGTGTGTCCTTTACAGTGTGTCCTTTACCGTCCTTTCAGTGTGTCCTTTACAGTGTGACCTTTACAGTGCGTCCTTTACAGTGTGTCCTTTACAGTGTGACCTTTACAGTGTGTCCTTTACAGTGCGTCCTTTACAGTGTGTCCTTTACAGTGTGATCTTTACAGTGTGACCTTTACAGTGTGACCTTTACAGTGTGTCCTTTACAGTGTGACCTATACAGTGTGTCCTTACAGTGTGACCTTTACACTGTGACCTTTACAGTTTGACCTTTACAGTGTGTCCTTTACAGTGTGACCTTTACAGTGTGTCCTTTACAGTGTCCTATACAGTGTGTCCTTTATAGCGTTACCTTTACAGTGTGACCTTTACAGTTTGACCTTTACAGTGTGTCCTTTACAGTGTGACCTTTACAGTGTGTCCTTTACAGTGTGACCTTTACAGTGTGTCCTTTACAGTGTGACCTTTACAGTGTGACCTTTACAGTGTGACCTTTACAGTGTGACCTTTACAGTGTGTCCTTTACACTGTGACCTTTACTGTGTGTCCTTTACAGTGTGACCTTTACAGTTTGACCTTTACAGTGTGACCTTTACAGTGTGTCCTTTACAGTGTGTCCCTTTACAGTGTGACCTTTACAGTGTGTGACCTTTACACTGTGTCCTTTACAGTGTGTCCTTTACAGTGTGTCCTTTACAGTGTGTCCTTTACAGTGTGACCTTTACAGTGTGACCTTTACAGTGTGTCCTTTACAGTGTGACCTTTACACTGTGACCTTTACAGTGTGTCCTTTACAGTGTGACCTTTACAGTGTGTCCTTTACAGTGTGTCCTTTACAGTGTGACCTTTACAGTGTGTCCTTTACAGTGTGTCCTTTACACTGTGACCTTTACACTGTGACCTTTACACTGTGACCTTTACAGTGTGTCCTTTACAGTGTGACCTTTACACTGTGACCTTTACACTGTGTCCTTTACACTGTGACCTTTACACTGTGACCTTTACAGTGAACTAGCCTGGCTCAGTGTGTAATTACAAGGGAACACTCCTTAATAAACTTAATTTGATGGTTTATTACCCACAGGAGGTTTTGGTGCACGACCTTTGCCCTTTGCCCTTTGCCTTGTCTCTGGTGACAGGTGAGTGAGGAGGTGGAGTCCTCAGGTGTTGGAGATCATATCTAAACTCTTCAGTTTGTGTTTCTCTGTGGAGACGAGCTGAACAAACCTGTTTGTCCCATAAGCCCCTCCCTCCTCAGTCACATGTGTGGATCACACTGTACAGTCACTTCTTGCTGTTCTCAGGCCCCTCCCTCTCTCTGAGTTTGTTATGAGGAAGTGACTCTATCTCTCAGAGGCACAAATGGCTCAGAGCGCAGTGGACCCGACGGCTCTGACCTGCTCCTTGTGTTTGGAGGACCTGAAGGAGCCGGTCACTCTTCCCTGTGGACACAGCTACTGCAGCAGCTGCATCCACAGACACCAGGACAAGGCGAGGAAGAGGTTCTGCTGCACCGACGGACAGCTCCCGTGTGCGGTCTGCTGCATGGACCGACACAAGGCCCGTCACACCGGGTCCTCTTCCCCAGAGAGGGCCCACGGGCAGGAGGGGCTGCCGGCCAGGACGGCGCTGCTGCTCCAGAGCCTCCAGCAGAAAGAGACAGACCTCCAGAGGCTCCAACAGGAGGCCCAGGACATCAGCCGCTCTGCCCAGAGAGCGCTGCGCCACAGCGGGGACAACTTCAGAGACGTGGCCCTTCTCCTGGAGCAAAGACGCTCTGAAGTGGAGCAGTGGATCCGCACCCAGGAGCAGACTCAACTGAGCCGAGTCCAACGGCTCCAGAACCAACTGCAGGAGGACCTGAGTGAGATGAAGAGGAGCCTCTCTGAGCTGGACGCTCAGGCCCTCACCCAGGACCATAACCAGTGCTGCCCCCCTCTGGCCACAGACACACAGCACATAGAGTCCAGGATCCAGACCGAACCAAGGAAGGACTTTGAGGACGTGTGCAGAGCTGTGTCTGCGCTCAGGGACAAACTGCAGCGCATTCTGGGGAAGGTCATAGTTCAAGACCCTGAGCCCAGCTCCAGAGAAGACTTCCTCAGATACGCACGTGACATCACCCTGGATCCGGACACCGCAGACCCACACGTGTCTCTGTCTGATGGAAACACAAGAGCTACGTTTGTGTTTGAAAAGCAGCGTTCTCCAGATCATCCAGACAGATTCAGCGTGTACCAGGTCCTGAGCCGAGAGGCGCTGACGGGCCGCTGTTACTGGGAGCTGGAGTGGGACGGGATGGTTCTAATAGCAGCTGCTTACGGAAACACTGAGAGAGACTGTGAGTTTGGAGATAATGGGAAATCCTGGGCCTTGGACTGTCAGAGCAAAAGTTACTCATTTTGGTTCAACAAAGTCCGGTCTGAGATCTCAGGTCCGGTCCGGTCCAGAAGAATTGGGGTTTTCTTGGACCACAGCGCAGGGGCACTGTCCTTCTACAGTGTTCAGGGTGAAACCATGAGGCTGCTCCACAGGGTCCAGACCCGCTTCACTCAGGCTCTACACGCCGGGGTCCTCGTCGGGTTTGTATCTACGGCACGTTTCCTTAAACTGAAATAACCTCGTCAACGGTCACAGCCGGACGCCATTTTGATCCTGGTCTGTCCCGGACTTAAACTGGACTCGGGACAGTCTCGGGACAGTCTCAGAAAAACAGCATCAGAACCAGAGAAACACGAGACTCGACACTAACTCTGCAGGTCTCATTGTGAAATACTGTTCATGGGCTTTTGGTGTTGGGCTAAATGTATAAAACATGTTTCATAATGAGGGATATAACTCAGATAAAAGTCTTTTTCTGTTTAATCAGTGTGACACAAATGGAAGAGTTCAAAAACAGAGATGTTTGGAAAAAGTGTCTTTCTTTTGGTTCCATCTTCTACAGATTTGAGTCGTGCCAATAATGTGACGTGGACTTTTTGAAGAACGGACGGTAAAGTACTTTTGGCTTTTGTAAATATCACTTTACTAAATCCGAACCGTCGTGTGAAGGGTTTTCAGACAGAGCTGTACACGACTTTAATGCACATGTGTAAAACTCTCCTGTGGTTTGTCAGTAATAAATGAATATAAAAAAGATGTTTCCCAAGTTCCTCCTGATTCAAATGACCTTTCTGTTGTAGACCTGTCAAATGCCTTCTTTATTGCACCAGTCCACAGTCAATATTGGCGCATTTCACTTCAAAGGCCGAGTTTACACATTTACTCACTCGTGTCAAGTGTATTGTGAAAGTATTGTGTAAGTCCATTTACAATGATGTGCTCAAAAAAAGTCCTTTCTCCAGGAACAGCTTCAGGATGTAGATGACATAATGATTTACATTCCAACTAGACACCAATGTGAAAAGGACACAGTCAAACTCCTGCAACACCTCGCTGCAGAGGGCCATAAAGCTAGTCTTTCAAAATTATAATTTGTTCAAGAAAAAGCCACATTCCTGGGTCACATCATTACATCAAAAGGTAAAAGTTTGTCTCCAAAACACGTTGAAGCCCTTCAAAATCTTCCAAAACCAATAAAAAAACAAATGATGTCTTTCCTGTGAATGTGCTCTTACTGGAGACAATTTATTCCAAATGATGCAATCCTAGAAGCCCCACTCAGCTCCTGATTCACGACAAAAATGTGCAATGACAAACTCACATGGACCTGATGCTGATCATTCATTTACTACAGTGACGATATCTCTCCAAACCACTCCCACTCTTGGGTTACCAGACCCAAACCGAACATTCACACAAATGGTTGATGAACGTAATGACATGTGTTTTATTACAGGATCACATGAAAAATATGACCCGGTGCTAATTTTTCAGCCAAACTGGATCATGTTACTGCCAAGACGCCTCAGAGCTAAAATTAAAGCATGCGGCTTTTTTTTCTAAAATTAAAGAATGCGGCTTTTAATCAGGTGCGCTCTGTAGTCCGGAAAATACGGTACTGCCAAAGCTGCATGATCTGTGCTGTGCATAATGTAGGTAAGACAATTCCAATGATGCAGGCTGCTCACCCTCCACCAGAACATCCATTTGAACACCTCATGATGAAATCCTATTTGGCAGACCACCATCTCTAGGACTAGGTCCTAATGTTAGACCACACCCCTCCACTGGATTATGTGAAGATGATATGTTTCAATATTGCAGAAACATATCTTCCACTCTCTTGTTTCTCAACAGGTGAAAACAGCCCTTCCAACACCCGCATCCAAACACCTCCGCAACTTCCAACCTGGCGACTGGGTGATGGTAAAAGACCTGCAAAAGAAGCACTGGTGTCCCAGACACTGGCAAGGTTCCTTTCAGATCCTCCTGACAACACACACGGCCATCAAGAAAGAGCTGTGCTGAAAGAGCGACATGGGTACACAGCAGCCACTGCAGGAAGGTCCCACATCCCAGAGACGCCCCAACATATACAGAGAACCTGCAAGCACCAGCTGAAGGTCCCACATCCCAGAGACGCCCCAACATATACAGAGAACCTGCAAGCACCAGCTGAAGGTCCCACATCCCAGAGACGACCCAACATCTACTGCAATGGTAGATCTTTCTGCACATCTCCATGTCTCAACCGACACACCTGTTCAACACACTGTGGATCATATTGTTCATTTTACCTTTGTCCTTGGATACACAGACCCTGTCGAGTCTACAAACAACCACCAACTGACAAAATCACAGACATTATTAAACACATGCAAGACTCAGCCCCAGACAAACACCTCGTGGCTTTTGTAACTTGAGTCTCGGAGTCAAGACTGGCTGTCATGTCACAACGATCATGCTTATTCTAATGATATTTTTCCTTGTATGCTCTATAACCCCATGTGGTCAAGAACATGACAACCTCTCCAACCTGCAAGAACGACACTGAACACAATGTTCAGGAGGAAACGCCTTCAAGTCCCAGATGAAACCGAAAATCCACAAATTATTATGTTATTATGTTAATATTGTGTTATTATTATGTTATTATTCTGCCTCCACTAGTGTTTATGAACTAGCTCCGCAGATATCGAACAACTCCTCCAATAAATGTCCAGGAAGCCTCTTGCTGTGTTAGACATTAAATGAATGAAGATTTATTTATTTTTTATTTTTTTAAAACTGCAACACAGAAAATACATGCATATTACAATCATGCTTAATTATTACTATTAACACAATGCAGAGCGACACAAAACATTTGGCAGCTTATTAAGATACAGCATGTATATAACACCAGCCCAAAGGAAGCTATAGCTAACGACAATGCGTGCAAAACGCGTGCAAAACCGCTGATTAGCATAATGCTAACGTTAATGCAAAATTACATAGACATGCTAGCGCCATTAGCATCTTTAATTAATATGTTATTATGTTAATTATTATTATGTTATTATGTTATTATGTTAATATTATGTATCATGTTATTATTAATGTTATTATGTTATCATTATGTTATTATTATGTTATTATTATGTTATTATTGTGGTA
>JAIEZT010001227.1:65835-153335 GCA_019594935.1 Periophthalmus modestus
AAGGTCCACATCCCAGAGACGCCCCCCCAACATTATACAGAGAACCTGCAAGCACCAGCTGAAGGTCCCACATCCCAGAGACGCCCCCAACATACAGAGACTGCAATGGTAGCTGAAGGTCCCACATCCCAGAGACGTCCAACATCTACAGACCTGTTCAACACCACTGTGGATCATATTGTCTCATTTTCACCCTGTTCACACCTTGGGATACATAGACAGACCCTGTCGAGCACAGACTGAACAACCACAAACCGACAAAATCACAGAGACAGTTATTAAACACAGCTGCAGGACTCAGCCCCAGACAAACACCTCGTGGCTTTTGTAACTTGAAGTCTCGGAGTCAAGACGGCTGTCATGTCACAACGAGAACCTGCTTATTCTACTGATATTTTTCCTCCCAGAGTATGCTCTATAAAACCCATGTGGTCAAGAACATGACAACCTCTCCAACCTGCAAGAACGACACTGAACACAATGTTCAGGAGGAAACGCCTTCAAGTCCCAGATGAAACCGAAAAATCCACAAATTATTATGTTATTATGTTAATATTGTGTTATTATTATGTTATTATTCTGCCTCCACTAGTGTTTATGAACTAGCTCCGCAGATATCGAAACAACCTCCTCAATAAATGTCCAGGAAGCCTCTTGCTGTGTTAGACATTAAATGAATGAAGATTTATTTATTTTTTTTTTTTTAAAACTGCAACACAAGAAAATACATGCATATTACAATCATGCTTAATTATTACTATTAACACATGCAGAGCGACACAAAACATTTGGCAGCTTATTAAGATACAAGCATGTATATAACACCAGCCCAAAGGAAGCTATAGCTAACGACAATGCGTGCAAAACGCTGGCTGTCATGTGCAAAACCGCTGATTAGCATAATGCTAACGTTAATGCAAAATTACATAGACATGCTAGCGCCATTAGCATCTTTAATTAATATGTTTATTCCCCAGAATATTATGTTATTATGTTAACATTATGTTATTATGTTAATATTATGTTATCATGTTATTATTATGTTATTATGTTATTATTATGTTCTTATTATGTTATTATTATGTTATTATTGTGGTATTATTATGTTATTATATGTAATATTATGTTATTAATATGTTATTATGTTAAGATTATGTTATATGTTAATAATAATAATAATAATGCCTTACACTGGTAATGCGCTATTACAGGCTTGTCAAAGCCTCTCAAAGCGCTACACTATAGTCATTATTCATTCACTCCACACTTTCACACGCACATTCACACACCAGTGTAGGCAGACACTGGGGGCGAGGTGGGTTAAGTGTCTTGCCCAAGGACACAACGACAGCATTCATCTGTGAGGGTTGGCACCACCAACCTGTCAAGTAGTGGATCTAACCACTCAACCAATGATGTTTATGTAGAGAGCGGGATATTAATATGTTAATATGTTAATATTATGTTATTATGTTAATATTATGTTATTAATATGTTATTATGTTAATATTATGTTATAATGTTAATATTATGTTCATATTATGTTATAATGTTAATATTATGTTATTAATATGTTATTATGTTTAATATTATTATTTATGTTAAATAGTTTATTATGTTAATATTTATGTTATTAATATGTTTATTATGTTCATATTCATGTTATAATGTTAATATTATGTTAATATTATGTTATAATGTTAATATTATGTTGTTATTATTATGTTATTATGTTAATATTATGTTATACTGTTAATATTATGTTGTTATTATTATGTTATTATGTTAATATTGTTGTGCAAAAAATTTAAATTCTCAATGAAAAGTAATCCATTTGCGAGGCTCGGCGAGTATTTGAATACAGACAAGAGTTTATTGTTTGTTACAGCAGATACAGACAGGACAGGGCCCAGGCCCTGGACACAGACTGGCAGCCTCTCGGCGTCTCCCCCCAGTCTCACACCAAGTCCTCCCGGGTAAGTCCCTCTCCAGTCACTCTCCAGTCCCTCTCCAGTCCCTCTCCAGTCCCTCTCCAGTCCCTCTCCAGTCCCTCTCCAGTCCCCTGAGCATCCCAGCTCTCACTGTTTTATACCAGAATGACAAAGCTACATACATTTCAAAGCAGAGTGGCTTTTGTTTCACACCCATATGATAATGAACTTTTCCACTTAGACTGAACAACAACGAGTTTCATGAGAGATGGAGACAAGCTTCACACATGTTAATGTCTCGACTGGGTCTGACACAGATCAAATGCATTTAAAGACACAGCATTAATATACTTAAATTTCCATCACATGTTATGTGATTATGTTATTATTAGTTAACTATGTTATTATTATGTTATTATGTTATTATTATGTTATTGTTACGTTATTATGTTGTTATTATTATGTTAATATTATGTTATGTTATTATGTTAATATTATGGTATTATGTTATTATTATGTTATTATTATGTTATTATTATGTTAATATTATGTTATTATTATGTTATTATGTTAATATTATGTTAATATTATGGTATTATGTTATTATTATGTTAGTATTATGTATTATGTTATTATGTTATGATTATGTATTATGTTAATATTATGTTATGATTATGTAACTTATGTTAATATTATTATGATTCGTATTATGTTCATATTATGTTATTATTATTACTGTTATGTTAATATTATGTTATTATGATGTTATAATGTTAATATGTTATTATGTTAATGTTATTATTATGTTATTATGGTAATTATGTTGATTATTATTATGTTATTATGTTATTATGTTATCTTGTAGGAGATTTGTTCTGACTCAGAACAAATCTCCTACAAGAAATAAACTATTGTCTTCAACATTTATCAGAGAAACTGTATCAGAGTAACTGTACCACAGTAACTGTACCAGAGTAACTGTATCAGAGTAACTGTACCACAGTAACTGTACCACAGTAACTGTACCAGAGTAACTGTATCAGAGTAACTGTATCAGGAGTAACTGTATCAGAGTAACTGTACCACAGTAAACGTAGAGTAAACTGTAGAGTAACTGTACCAGAGTAACTGTACCAGAGTAACTGTACCAGAGTAACTGTATCAGAGTAACTGTACCAGAGTAACTGTACCAGAGTAACTGTACCAGAGTAACTGTACCAGAGTAACTGTATCAGAGTAACTGTACCACAGTAACTGTACCAGAGTAACTGTATCAGAGTAACTGTACCAGAGTAACTGTACCAGAGTAACTGTATCAGAGTAACTGTACCACAGTAACTGTACCAGAGTAACTGTATCAGAGTAACTGTATCAGAGTAACTGTACCACAGTAACTGTACCAGAGTAACTGTATCGGAGTAACTGTATCAGAGTAACTGTACCACAGTAACTGTATCAGTAACTGTAACGGAGTAACTGTATCAGAGTAACTGTACCACAGTAACTGTACCAGAGTAACTGTACCAGAGTAACTGTATCCAGAGTAACTGTACCAGAGTAACTGTACCAGAGTAACTGTACCAGAGTAACTGTACCAGAGTAACTGTAACAGAGTACTGTACTGTACCACAGTAACTGTACCAGAGTAACTGTACCAGAGTAACTGTACCAGAGTAACTGTATCAGAGTAACTGTACAGAGTAACTGTATCAGAGTAACTGTACAGAGTAACTGTATCAGAGTAACTGTACCAGAGTAACTGTACCGGAGTAACTGTATCAGAGTAACTGTATCAGAGTAACTGTACCAGAGTAACTGTATCAGAGTAACTGTTCCAGAGTAACTGTACCACAGTAACTGTACCAGAGTAACTGTACCAGAGTAACTGTATCAGAGTAACTGTACCACAGTAACTGTACCAGAGTAACTGTATCAGAGTAACTGTATCAGAGTAACTGTACCACAGTAACTGTACCAGAGTAAACTGTACCAGAGTAGTAACTGTATCAGAGTAACTGTACCAGAGTAACTGTACCAGAGTAACTGTATCAGAGTAACTGTACCAGAGTAACTGTATCAGAGTAACTGTATCCAGAGTAACTGTACCACAGTAACTGTACCAGAGTAACTGTACCAGAGTAACTGTATCAGAGTAACTGTACCACAGTAACTGTACCAGAGTAACTGTATCAGAGTAACTGTACCACAGTAACTGTACCAGAGTAACTGTACCAGAGTAACTGTATCAGAGTAACTGTACCACAGTAACTGTACCAGAGTAACTGTACCAGAGTAACTGTATCAGAGTAACTGTACCACAGTAACTGTACCAGAGTAACTGTATCAGAGTAACTGTATCAGAGTAACTGTACCAGAGTAACTGTACCAGAGTAACTGTATCAGAGTAACTGTACCACAGTAACTGTACCAGAGTAACTGTACCAGAGTAACTGTATCAGAGTAACTGTACCACAGTAACTGTATCAGAGTAACTGTACCAGAGTAACTGTATCAGAGTAACTGTACCAGAGTAACTGTATCAGAGTAACTGTACCACAGTAACTGTACCAGAGTAACTGTACCAGAGTAACTGTATCAGAGTAACTGTATCAGAGTAACTGTACCACAGTAACTACCACAGTACTGTACCACAGTAACTGTACCAGAGAACTGTATCAGAGTAACTGTACCACAGTAACTGTACCACAGTAACTGTACCAGAGTAACTGTATCAGAGTAACTGTACCACAGTAACTGTACCAGAGTAACTGTACCAGAGTAACTGTACCAGAGTAACTGTATCAGAGTAACTGTACCACAGTAACTGTATCAGAGTAACTGTACCAGAGTACCACAGTAACTGTACCAGAGTAACTGTACCAGAGTAACTGTACCACAGTAACTGTACCAGAGTAACTGTACCAGAGTAACTGTATCAGAGTAACTGTACCACAGTAACTGTATCAGAGTAACTGTACCAGAGTAACTGTACCACAGTAACTGTATCAGAGTAACTGTATCAGAGTAACTGTATGAGAGTAACTGTACCAGAGTAACTGTACCAGAGTAACTGACTCATTCATTTATTCCATCATGGACAATAATCATTTGATATTTGGGCCGGGCCCACCAGCAGTGGCCTCTCTCCGGGCCTCTCTCCGGGCCGGCAGTGGCCTCTGTCCAGGCCGGTAGAGACCGTCCTCCGGGCCTGTAGGGGCCGCTCTCTCGGGCTGTGGAGACCGTCCTCCGGGCCTGTAGGGGCCGCTCTCCACCAGCAGTGGGCCTCTCTCCGGGCTGTGGAGACCGTCTCCGGGCCTCTAGGGGCCGCTCTCTCGGGCTGTGGAGACCGTCCTCCGGGCCTGTAGGGGCCGCTCTCTCGGGCTGTGGAGACCGTCCTCCGGGCCTCTAGGGGCCGCTCTCTCGGGCTGTGGAGACCGTCCTCCGGGCCTCTAGGGGCCGCTCTCTCGGGCTGTGGAGACCGTCCTCCGGGCCTCTAGGGGCCGCTCTCTCGGTCGTTAGCCCTATAATCTCAAATGCATCAAATTTGATACAAGCATTTCTGAGACCCAGTGCATCACCATATGGTAAAAACGTCACTTAAAACCCACTTGTATCCAATCTGATACTTGTCTTCCACCCCCTGGTGGATACCTTTATCACTACAACAATTAAAACACAGTACAGGGGACAATCCAAGATGGCCGCCTTCAGATAGTTACCAACTCACTGGTTATAGGTAAAGAAAATTGCAATTTTTACAATTTCCCAGTGACATTTTCTTTGAAATTTTGAGTAATATTCTAACATGAACACTTAATCTGTTGAAGCAAGTTGTAGCTACCCTGGTTTTCTTGATAAAAAGGACTTCACGCTCCTTACTGATGTTCATGTTCCAAAAATGTAATCGTTTCAACAGGAAACTTGAACAACTTCACACCTTCACACCGTGAACATCGAACACCGTGAAACACTAAAAAGACAGATAAAGTAAAATGTTCATCTGCATTACATACAATACATTTTAGAGTAAATACAAATAAACAGTCTTTACCGTGTTCGCCAACATGACCAGCGGTAGTTAAACTGACATTTTCTTGCTTTTCTGTATTTCTCTTTTTCGCGTCTTTTCACTCTTTTCGCGGCTTCTATTGTGTCCCTCTCTTTTACTTCCGGGGCAAACACATGCACCACGTGACCCACAACGGTAAGTAACTTTTACAGTGAAATATATAAAATTATTAACAAAGACATTAATGTTCTTACAAAAATATAGAACAATTTGAACGAACCTTTTAAATATATATACTGACATGACATCAGCTACACTCCCACCAAATTACCCTTGATAACAATGAAGATGTTACACTATACGCTTCATAAACACATCAAGGTAATTTACAATAGACAACCTTTTTGAAACATACAATATAATGTACAATAGTACCTCTTTAAGTATTTTCAACAAGAAGAACCAACTTTTGAATGATGATGTGCAACAATGAGACGAGTGATGGCACAGTCTTTAGGTGGGATTACAGGATGTCTCACGTCAAACCAGTGGAGGCCTTTCTCAGCCTTCCTCCTGCTCTCATTACACCGTCTTGAAGGAACGGGTCCAGTTCAAAGAGTCTGTGATTGCGAGGCAACTTTTGACTCTGACTCAGTTTGTTTATGTCCTTTTCAAATGCGTCTAGCTGTGCCAGTTTGCGGCTTGTCGTCTTTCCTCCACGTTTGGAGGGTCTGTTGCTCTAATCTTCTTCGCCATTCGTTTGATGCGAGCAATGACGTTGACCGCTGTAGTCCATTTTGAGAACCTTGCCAAATGCTCCTTGATCTCACTTTGTTGTGTTGACTCAGTTTTCAGTACTTGGATTGTTTTTACTTCAGGATCTCCCACCATGAGATCTGGTGGTGTGCTTTGTTCTGTCACAATGTCTCTGTCCCAGAGAAACTTAGGTCCAGTGAACCAGTTTGAGTGGACAAGGTCTGACACTTTCAAGCCTCTTGAGGCGTAGTCGGCTGGGTTTTCATTTGTGTCGACATAATGCCATTGCTCTGGGTTTGTAGTTTCTCGGATTCTTTGAACACGATTTGCCACGAAAACATGAAATCTTTTAGCCTCATTGTTAATATAACCAAGTACTACTCTTGAATCTGTCCAAAAATACTCTCTGTCAACTCTGAGTTCTAGATCTTTTTTCAACATGCAGCTAACAGCGGCGGAAGTTTCTGCAGCTGTCAATTCCAACCTTGGGATTGTGACTATTTTAGCTGGTGCAACTCTAGCCTTGCCCATTACTGATGTACAGTGTACTTCCTGTTCACTCACTAATCTGATATATGAACACTGACCATAGCCTTGACTACTTGCGTCAGAGAAGTGGTGAAGCTCAACTCTCAGGACTTTACCAAAGCTAACAGGCTTAAAACACCGGGGAATCTGAATAAACTTAAGATTCTCTAACTCATTCATCCACCCCTCCCACCTTAGCTTTAGCTCGGAAGGTAGCGGATCATCCCACCCAATGCCCTTTTGGCACATCTCTTGTAACACTCTTTTTCCCTCTAGAATGAAGGGGGCTAGGAACCCCAAGGGGTCGTACAGGGATGCCACGACAGACAAAATACCTCGCCTAGTCACTGGTTTCTCATCAAGGGTTACCCTAAAGAAAAAGCTGTCACTTTCAATATCCCAACTGTTTGCACTGGGAGGTCGTTGTAGTTGAGATCAACATCTTTTATCTCTACAGCTCTCTCTGCAGGATCAATTGAGTCTAGGACCTCTCTGTTGTTTGACAGGAACTTGTGAAGATGCAGTTTTCCCTTTGCACATAAAGCTTGTGACTCTTTCACAAGTTTGACTGCCTCTTGCACCGACTCTACACTTGTAAGGCCATCATCCACATAGAAATGTTTTTTGACAAAGTTAGCAGCTGATGGGTAGTCTCTCTCATTTTCATTGGCCAAATGCTTCAGACCAAAATTGGCGCAGCCAGGAGACGAGGATGCACCGAACAAATGAACTTTCATTCGGTACTCTTTGGGCTCCGAGTCTGTGTCGCCATTGTCCCACCAAAGGAACCGTAAATAATCTCTGTCCTCTTGACAAACATGGAACCTGTGAAACATCTTCTCAACATCACACATAACCGCAATGTTGTGCTTACGAAAACGGCTAAGTACTCCTGTTAGGCCATTTGTAAGATCAGGTCCTGGTAGTAGGTGGTCGTTTAGCGCTGTTCCTTCAAACTTTGCTGAGCAGTCAAATACCACCCTGATTTTGTCCGGCTTGCGAGGATGATAAAACGCCTTGGTGTGGTATATACCAAACATTTTCCTTGAATGGGCTGTGACTCTGCCTTTTCTGCATCACCGTCTCTTAAAACTCCTTCCATGAACTTTAAATAATCACCTTTGAACTTTGAGTCTCTGTCTAGTTTCCTTTTGAGCTGCTTTAAGCGAACCAGAGCCAAAGTTTTGTTATTTGGGAGCTGTGGGCGGGCTTTAAAGGGCAGGGGCATTTCAAGGTGTCCATGCTCATTTTGTTTGATTTTGTCATTTAGAATCTGAAGGAACTGGATATCTTCTTGGGGATATGAGGTTGTTACTTTGTTTGGTGTCAGCAAAGTCTGACTCAAGTACTTTAATAATCGCTGAAGGGGTTACAAGCGGAACCTCTTTACAGACACTCTGTGACATAAACCAGTTACATTACTAGCATTTACTAGCTGGGGTGCTCCTCCCTACAATGCTCCAACCTAGATCTGTCCCTAACAGCGTAGGGCTCACTGTCACCACCAATGATGACCAAAATAGCGAGCTTCTGGGGGCTAGGGCTCTGGAGCAATCGTACCCTATCAAAAGTCCAACAGCACATTCCATTAAAGGAGGCATCTTTTCAGCTAAGTTAGCAAGGTGTTGCCATTTTCTTGCTGTTTGACAAGTAGGGATATGAGCACGCTCAAGAGGAGTAAAGTCTCTGGTGTAAGCTGGGGGCAACTCAATGCTAGTGTCTGAGGAAAACCCTCTGATCTTTAGTCCTTTTACTCTTTGGCTTTTCACAATAGAGTCTCTTTTGACCATAGTGGCAAGTTTTAGCTTTACTGGCTCTGTAACGACCTGCAGCTTCTCACACACCTCCTGATCAACAAAGGTGTGAGTACTTTGAGTGTCCAATAGAGCATATACCAAAGTTTCACTGTCAGGAGCCTGACCTGATGAGATCCATACAGGCACAATCATTGACGTAGTGCAGTTCCCACCTCCTCCTATAGAGCAAGAGAGGGAGGTGGTAGTTTCACTTACTGTCCTTTCTGCAGGAGGCTTGTCTGCTGTTGGGCCGTCCTCGTGCAATGGAGTTGGATGGCTCTTTTTGCATATGCCACACATGGCTCTGTTTTTACAGTCCTTGGAGTTGTGGCCTTTCCTCAAACATGCAAAGCACAGTTTGTTTTCCTGTATATATTTTTTCTTATCATCGGCAGACATTTCTGTGAGCTTTGACACTTGTGTATGGAGAGGTCCTCTCCACAGCACATACATTTACTTACAGTTGAGTTTTGTGGTGTAAAGTCTCTTTTCTTGTCTTTGAACTTCACATGCTCTGTATTAGTCTTAGATGTTGAATTGGATGTTTCTGAGGCTTTTGCTTTTGGGCGTTTTGATTCTCTTGTTCTCTGCGTTTTGATTCTCTTGTTGGAATATCGGCAGGCGGTTTTAGAGCATGCAGGGACGACACAGGGTTACAAGCTATGCGTGCCTCCTTAGAGATGAAGGACGCAAACTCGTAGAAGCTTGGAGAGTCCTTTCCTTTGTCCAGCTGCTCAGTGACATTACGATTCCACCTTGATGTGATCCAATCTGGGAGTTTGGTCAACAACTTCTGGTTCTCTTCACAGTCATTTAGAACCTGTGAACCTTTAATGTAAGGCATAGCATGACTGCATGTTTGAAGAAAATCACTAAACTCTCTCAGCTTAAGATATTCCTTGCCACCTATTTTTGGCCACTTGTTAAGTTTCTCTCTAAAGGCTCGTTGAACCACAAATGAATGCCCATATCTAGCATTTAGCCTATCCCATGCTTGTTGATAAGCTTCCTCATCTTCTACTCTAGAAGGCAGTTTCTATAGAGATTTAGCTTCTCCTGCTACGTACCTTTGCAAATAAAATAATCTGTCTGCAGGATTTGAAGCATCGCCTTTCTATCAGAGCTTTAAAACTTGTGCTCCACTCTATAAACTTAAGAGGGTCACCTGAAAACACAGTGGGCTCTGGAGTGGGAAGTCTAGTGAGAGCAATGGACTCCTGTAAAGTCTGCATAAATAGCTCATTTTGTGCGGTTGGATGTACTACATGTGTAGTATGAGATGATAGACTAGCACTGCCTTTGCCTTGTACAGAGCTACATCTTTCCTCTTTTACTTTCGTCTCTTTCTCAGTGTACACCCTCAACTTAGCCTGCATTCCCACTATCTCTTTCTGTTTTTCAAGCTTTCTCAGTTCTTGACGTTGCTCCTCTATAGCCTCTTCCATATCATTTTCAGTTTGCTTTGCAGCCAACTCTGCAGCAATTTCTGCGCTTTTGCTTGAGATGCTGGGTGACTCTGATGGATGTTCAGAACGGCAGTCATGTGCAGACGCTCTAGTAGCTGTAGACCCATATATAGATCTGGCATAGTCATTGTCCAGAAGTGCACGTAACTTTGCCTTCTCTGCCACAGCATCAAACTCTTCTACTTCTTCAGTTAGTCTGACTCTCATTAAACGCAGCAAATGAGATGTAACAGCTGAGCATGCATCTATTTTCCTTCTGATTTCTTGACTTGGGGCTGTATTCCGTCTTATGCTCATACAGCTCTTTCAGTTCAGTGTCATATGCTTCAGCTTCATCCATCATGTTACACAAGTCTTTTTCTGAGCAAGCCTCTTTTTTCTAACTGAAATATATATACTGACATATTACCGTCAGCTACACAAGTTATAATTACATCATTTTTTGCATTTTAGTATGCAGTAAAATTGTGTATAAAATGTGTGTTCAAATTTGATACTACAGGTAAAAAGTGAAATTTGGCAGAACATCCCTCAGTTGTCATTATATTTCTTTTCTTGGTGCTATATGCATTATATTGATGATTGTCCATCCATCCATCCATCCATTTTCTTCCTCTTATCCGGGGCCGGGTCGCGGGGGCATCAGTCTAAGCAGGGACTCCCAGACTTCCCTCACCCCAGACACATCCTCCAGCTCCTCCGGTGGGACCCCAAGGCGTTCCCAGGCCAGAGACATAGTCCCTCCAGTGTGTCCTGGGTCTTCCTCGGGGCCTCCTCCCGGTGGGACATGCCCAGAACACCTCCCTAGGGAGGCGTCCAGGAGGCATCCTGAGCAGATGCCCGAGCCTCAGCTGGTTCTTCTTGACGTGAAGGAGCAGCGGCTCTACTCCGAGCTCCTCCCGTGTGACTGAGCTCCTCACCCTGTCTCTAAGGGAGCGCCCAGCCACTCTGCGGAGGAAACTCATTTCGGCCGCTTGTATCTGTGATCTTGTCCTTTCGGTCATGACCCAGAGCTCATGACCATAGGTGAGGTGAACGTAGATTGAGGTAAATCCAGAGCTTTGCCTTTGGACTCAGCTCCTTCTTTACCACAACGGACCGATACAGCGACACATCACTGCAGACGCTGCACCGATCCGCCTGTCAATCTCGCGTTCCATCCTTCCCTCACTCGTGAACAAGACCCCGAGATACTTGAACTCCTCCACTTGAGGCAAGGGCTCACCACCCACCCGGAGAGGGCAAACCACCTTTTCCGGTCGAGAACCATTGCCTCAGATTTAGAAGAGCTGATTCTCACTCTGCTTCACACTCGGCTGCAAACCGCCCCAGTGCTGCAGGTCCTGGCTCGAAGAAGCATCAGGACAACATCATCTGCAAACAGCAGAGATGATCCTGTGGTTCCCGAACCAGACCCCCTCCAGCCCCTGAACCAGACCCCCTCCAGCCCCTGAACCAGACCCCCTCCAGCCCCTGAACCAGACCCCCTCCAGCCCCTGAACCATCCAGCCCCTGACTGCGCCTGAAATTCTGTCCATAAATATAATGAACAGAACCGGTGACAAAGAGCAGCCCTGGCGGAGTCCAACATGCACCGGGAACAAGTCTGAATTACTGCCGGCAATGCGAACACAGCTCCTGCTCCGGTCATACAGGGACCGGACAGCCCTTAGCAAAGGGCCCCGGACCCCATACTCCCAGAGCACCCCCCAAAGGACACCACGAGGAACACGGTCGAATGCCTTCTCCAGATCCACAAAACACATGTGGACCGGTTGGGCAAACTCCCATGAACCCTCGAGCACCCGATGGAGAGTGTAGAGCTGGTCCAGTGTTCCACGACCAGGACGAAAACCACACTGCTCCTCCTGGATCCGAGGTTCGACTATCGGCCGGACTCTCCTCTCCAGTCCCTGGAATAGACCTTACCGGGAAGGCTGAGGAGTGTGATTCCCCTGTAATTGGAACACACCCTCCGGTCCCCCTTTTTATACAGAGGGACCACCACCCCGTTCTGCCAGTCCAGAGGTACTGTCCCCGACCGCCACGCGATGTTGTAGAGACGTGTCAGCCAAGACTCACAACATCCAGAGATTTAAGGTACTCGGGACGGATCTCATCAACGCCCGGAGCCTTGCCACCGAGGAGCTTGCTAACCACCTCAGTGACTTCAGCCAGGGTGATGGACGAGTCCGCCTCCGGGTCCCCAGCCTCGGCCTCCTCCTCGGAAGACGTGACAGTGGGGTTGAGGAGGTCCTCAAAGTATTCCTTCCACCGTCCGACAACATCCCCAGTTGAGGTCAACAGCTCTCCACCCGCACTGTAAACAGTGTTGGTGAAGCACTGCTTACCCCTCCTGAGGCGCCGAACGGTTTGCCAGAATTTCTTTGAGGCCGTCCGATAGTCCTCCTCCATGGCCTCCCCGAACTCCTCCCAACCCCGAGTTTTTGCCTTCCACAACAGCACGAGCCGCGGCACGCTTGGCCCGCCGGTACCCGTCAGCTGCCTCAGGAGTCCCACAAGCCAACAAGGCTCGATAAGACTCCTTCTTCAGCTTGACGGCATCCCTTACTTCCGGTGTCCACCACCGGGTTCGGGGATTGCCGCCGTGACAAGCACCACAGACCTTACGACCACAGCTACGGGCAGCCGCATCAACAATGGAGGTGGAGAACATGGCCCACTCGGAGTCCATGTCTCCAGCCTCCCCCGGGATCAGAGAGAAGCTCTCCCGGAGGTGCGAATTGAAGACCCCCCTGACAGAAGGCTCCACCAGACGTTCCCAACAGACCCTCACGATACGCTTGGGTCTGCCAGGTCTATCCGGCTTCCTCCTCCGCCAGTGGATCCAACTCACGACCATGTGGTGATCAGTTGACAGCTCTGCCCCTCTCTTCACCCGAGTGTCCAAAACACGCGAGGTCAGATGACACGACTACAAGGTCGATCATCGACCTCCGACCTAGGGTGTCCTGGTGCCACGTGCACTGATGGACCTTGTGTTTGAACATGGTGTTCGTTATGGACAAACTGTGACTAGCTCAGAAGTCCAATAACAGAACATCGCTCGGGTTCAGATCAGGGAGGCCGTTCCTCCCAATCACGCCCCTCCAGGTGTCACTGTCGTTACCCACATGGGCGTTGAAGTCCCCCAGGAGAACAATGGAGTCCCAGGTGGGTGCACTGTCTAGTACCCCCCCCAGGGACTCCAAGAAGGCCGGGTACTCTGCACTGCTGTTTGGCCCGTAGGCTGCCACAACAGTGAGAGACCTGTCCCCGACCTGAAGGTGCAGGGACACGACCCTCTCGTTCACCGGGGAGAACTCCAACACGTGACGGCTGAGCTGTGGGGCAATGAGCCCACACCAGCTCGCCGCCGCTCCCCGCGAGCAACGCCAGAGAAATGGAGAGTCCAGCCCCTCTCAAGGAGTTGGGTTCCAGAGCCCAAACTGTGCGTGGAGGCGAGGTCGACTATATCTAGTCGGTAACGCTCAACCTCCCGCACAAGCTCAGGCTCCTCCCCCCCAGCGAGGTGACATTCCATGTCCCCAGAGCTAGTCTCCATGTCCGGAGATCCGGTCGTCGGGCCCCCGCCGTCGACTGCCGCCCGGATCTCTCTGCACCGGCCCCATTTGATGATTGTGTATCATGAAAATGTTTTTATCAATCAATTACACAAATTAAAAAACAGTAATGACCAGATTAGCACAGAAAACGGAGGTCCAACAGTAACACAGAAGAACAAATACATATGCAAAGAATAAAGTGAAAACGAAGGAGTAAAGGTGGAGAAAGGAAGAATTTAACCCTCCAGATGTTCCATTTATTGAGAGTGCTGATGAAGACATTGAAGAAAGGTGTGAGTTTATACCTTTGTTTAATTTGTCACTGATGACGTGATGCAGCTGATTGCAGATCGAACCTTTTCAGTGTGTAGAAGGAAGGGAAATCAGTCAACACAAATGAAAAGAACAAAGAACACCTGCGACAGAGAGATACTACACTGGCACCGTCAGGATGAACAGGGTACCTGATAAAAGAGAAAAGAAGAAAGATGCCTAAAGAGGCTGATGTTTTTACTGTATCGTCAGGACTGCATGTAATGCCCAATGTATCATTTGCGATACAAATGAAAAAACATATTTGCAAATAATTTTTTTGTAATTTTCATTTCAGTTTTTTTGAAAGAGTCAAATAAAGGCTCCAGATTCAAGAAATCAGAATTTTCTGACCATTATTTCTGGGGTCAGGCATTATAGGGTTAGAGACCATCCTCGGCGGTAGGGGCCGCTCTCTCGGGCTGTAGGGGCCTCCTCCGGGCCGGTAGGGGCCGCTCTCTCGGCTCTCTCGGGCGGTAGGGCTCGCTTCTGTTGACGTAGGGGCTCTCTCGCTTCTAGCTCTCTCGCCATTTTGCTCGTAGAAACGAGGAGAAGTGAAGAGGTTCTTCTGTAAAATCAGCTCATCACGCGTCAGGTATTGGCTCTTTTCTTTTGTTACAGTCACAGTTGTTGTGTTTGAGGAGGACAGAAGTACAAATGTTCTGTTTTACTGGTGTTTTCTGATAGAAACCGGGCGTAACGCAGCGTTAGCTTCTGAGCTAATGTCAATGCTAACCGACCTCTAGGGTAAAAACAGTCGGATTTTTGCGGATTAAATATAATTTTAGGTTCAGATATGCTGTATATAATCGTCAAGGCACGTGGTGCATTTTAGTGTTAAATATGAGCCATGTTTAACGTTGTTTCTGGCTGTTAGCTAACGTGCTGTAGCAGGCTAAGCTAACGAGTGACTGAGTGTTATCACCTTATGATCCAGACACATCATGTGTGAGGTCAAACTATGAACTCACTGACGATTATAGCACTTTTATAAAGAGGCAGAAGACTCAGACAGACTCTCTGAACGAAACACATTAAAAACAGAATCATCATTTTACAGATCATTATACAGTCATGTAACAGAATGAGCATTGTACAGATCATTGTACAGATCATTGTACAGATCATTGTACAGATCATGACACAGTCGTGTAACAGAAGGATCTTTATACAGTCATGTGTTTGTGGAAGTCTACGAGCTGTCAAAAGTATCGAAAAATCAGACACTAATCGATACTATTCACATGTGTGTTATATGTGTGTAAGTGTTGTACTGTGTTCTATTCACATGTGTGTTATATGTGTGTAAGTGTTGTACTGTGTTCTATTCACGATGTGAGTGTTATATGTGTGTAAGATACTGTGTTCTATTCACATGTGTGTTATATGTGTGTAAGTGTTGTACTGTGTTTCTATTCGCATTGTGTTATATGTGTGTAAGTGTTGTACTGTGTTCTATTCACAATGTGTGTTATATGTGTGTCAAGTGTTGTACTGTGTTCTATTCCTGTGTGTGTTATATGTGTGTAAGTGTTGTACTGTGTTTCTATTCCCATGTGTTATATGTGTGTAAGTGTTGTACTGTGTTCTATTCCCGTGTGTGTTATATGTGTGTAAGTGTTGTACTGTGTTCTATTCACATGTGTGTTATATGTGTGTAAGTGTTGTACTGTGTTCTATTCTACATGTGTGTAAGTGTTTGTACTGTGTTCTATTCCCGTGTGTGTTAAAGTGTGTGTGTAGTGTTGTACTGTGTTATATTCACAGTGTGTTATATATGTGTGTAAGTGTTGTACTGTGTTCTATTCCCGTGTGTGTTATATGTGTGTAAGTGTTGTACTGTGTTCTATTCACATGTGTGTAAGTGTTGTACTGTGTTCTATTCACATGTGTGTTATATGTGTGTAAGTGTTGTACTGTGTTCTATTCCCATGTGTGTTATATGTGTGTAAGTGTTGTACTGTGTTCTATTCACATGTGTGTTATATGTGTGTAAGTGTTGTACTGTGTTCTATTCCCGTGTGTGTTATATGTGTGTAAGTGTTGTACTGTGTTCTATTCCCGTGTGTGTTATATGTGTGTAAGTGTTGTACTGTGTTCTATTCACATGTGTGTTATATGTGTGTAAGTGTTGTACTGTGTTCTATTCCCGTGTGTGTTATATGTGTGTAAGTGTTGTACTGTGTTCTATTCACATGTGTGTAATATGTGTGTAAGTGTTGTACTGTGTTCTATTCCCATGTGTGTAAGTGTTGTACTGTGTTCTATTCCCGTGTGTGTTATATGTGTGTAAGTGTTGTACTGTGTTCTATTCACATGTGTGTTATATGTGTGTAAGTGTTGTACTGTGTTCTATTCCCGTGTGTGTTATGTGTGTGTAAGTGTTGTACTGTGTTATATTCCCGTGTGTGTTATATGTGTGTAAGTGTTGTACTGTGTTCTATTCACATGTGTGTTATGTGTGTGTAAGTGTTGTACTGTGTTCTATTCACATGTGTGTATATGTGTGTAAGTGTGTGTGTGTTCTATTCCCATGTGTGTTATATGTGTGTAAGTGTTGTACTGTGTTCTATTCCCGTGTGTGTTATATGTGTGTAAGTGTTGTACTGTGTTCTATTCACATGTGTGTTATATGTGTGTAAGTGTTGTACTGTGTTCTATTCCCGTGTGTGTTATATGTGTGTAAGTGTTGTACTGTGTTCTATTCACATGTGTGTAAGTGTTGTACTGTGTTCTATTCACATGTGTGTAAGTGTTGTACTGTGTTCTATTCACATGTGTGTTATATGTGTGTAAGTGTTGTACTGTGTTCTATTCCCGTGTGTGTTATATGTGTGTAAGTGTTGTACTGTGTTCTATTCACATGTGTGTTATATGTGTGTAAGTGTTGTACTGTGTTCTATTCCCATGTGTGTTATGTGTGTAAGTGTTGTACTGTGTTCTATTCCCGTGTGTTATATGTGTGTAAGTGTTGTACTGTGTTCTATTCCCATGTGTGTTATATGTGTGTAAGTGTTGTACTGTTCTTTCTATTCACATGTGTGTAAGTGTTGTACTGTGTTCTATTCCCGTGTGTGTTATATGTGTGTAAGTGTTGTACTGTGTTCTATTCACATGTGTGTAAGTGTTGTACTGTGTTCTATTCACATGTGTGTAAGTGTTGTACTGTGTTCTATTCACATGTGTGTTATATGTGTGTAAGTGTGTACTGTGTTCTATTCCCCATGTGTGTAAGTGTTGTACTGTGTTCTATTCCCGTGTGTGTTATATGTGTGTAAGTGTGTACTGTGTTCTATTCCCGTGTGTGTGTTATATGTGTGTAAGTGTTGTACTGTGTTCTATTCACATGTGTGTAAGTGTTGTACTGTGTTCTATTCCCGTGTGTGTTATATGTGTGTAAGTGTTGTACTGTGTTCTATTCACATGTGTGTAAGTGTTGTACTGTGTTCTATTCAGTGGTGTGTAAGTGTTGTACTGTTCATCTATTCACATGTGTGTAATGTGTGTTAAGTGTTGTACTGTGTTCTATTCACATGTGTGTTATATGTGTGTAAGTGTTGTACTGTGTTCTATTCACATGTGTGTTATATGTGTGTAAGTGTTGTACTGTGTTCTATTCTATTATGTGTGTTATATGTGTGTAAGTGTTGTACTGTGTTCTATTCACATGTGTGTTATATGTGTGTAAGTGTTGTACTGTGTTCTATTCCCGTGTGTGTTATATGTGTGTAAGTGTTGTACTGTGTTCTATTCACATGTGTGTTATATGTGTGTAAGTGTTGTACTGTGTTCTATTCCCATGTGTGTAAGTGTTGTACTGTGTTCTATTCCGTGTGTGTGTTATATGTGTGTAAGTGTTGTACTGTGTTCTATTCCATGTGTGTTATATGTGTGTAAGTGGTGTACTGTGTTCTATTCACATGTGTGTTATATGTGTGTAAGTGTGTGTTCTATTCCCATGTGTGTTATATGTGTGTAAGTGTTGTACTGTGTTCTATTCCCGTGTGTGTTATATGTGTGTAAGTGTTGTACTGTGTTCTATTCACATGTGTGTTATATGTGTGTAAGTGGTGTACTGTGTTCTATTCACATGTGTGTTATATGTGTGTAAGTGGTGTACTGTGTTCTATTCACATGTGTGTAAGTGTTGTACTGTGTTCTATTCCCTTGTATGTGTGTAGTCCTCAGTGTGCAGTAGGCTCACACTGGTCTATAAAGATTCAGCTCAACATCATTATAAACATATTCAGGAAAGCTTCATTTCTATCAAACTTTTTTAGTGATACCTGTGAACGATGAGGGTCTAATCTCGATACTACTTTTAATATTGGGATCTGATTTTTCAATACTTCTGACAGCTCTGTACTGAAAATCTGCTGTGGTTCTTATACCAGTAAAATACTACTGACATTAATCGATGAAGCCACTGATCACCCACAGCTCGACGCAGTTTAAATACAGATTTGTACCGATGTAACTTAAAGAAGGGCTATTACATTTCTATGGGGTATTAAACGGGGTATTTGACATCTATGGGGTATCAACTGTAACACAACATATTTACATCACCATGTTTCCTTTTATTCATTTAATAAATGTGTTTTTGCTTCAGAGAAAATGGCGAGTCCAGGTAAAGAGAGCTTTCGTCTGAAGAGCTACAAGAACAACGCTCTGAACCCCCAAGAGATGAGACGCAGGAGAGAGGAGGAGGGGGTGCAGCTGCGGAAACAGAAGAGAGAGGAACAGGTGATTTAACCCGGACCCTTAAGTGAGGAGCTCAGACACGGGAGAGAGGAACAGGTCATTTAACCCGGACCCTTAAGTGAGGAGCTCAGACACAGGAGAGAGGAACAGGTGATTTAACCCGGACCCTTAAGTGAGGGGCTCAGACACAGGAGAGAGGAACAGGTGATTTAACCCGGACCCTTAAGTGAGGAGCTCAGACACAGGAGAGAGGAACAGGTCATTTAACCCGGACCCTTAAGTGAGGAGCTCAGACACAGGAGAGAGGAACAGGTCATTTAACCCGGACCTTAAGTGAGGAGCTCAGACACAGGAGAGAGGAACAGGTCATTTAACCCGGACCCTTAAGTGAGGAGCTCAGACACAGGAGAGAGGAACAGGTCATTTACCCGGACCCTTAAGTGAGGAGCTCAGACACAGGAGAGAGGAACAGGTCATTTAACCCGGACCCTTAAGTGAGGGGCTCAGACACAGGAGAGAGGAACAGGTCATTTAACCCGGACCCTTAAGTGAGGAGCTCAGACACAGGAGAGAGGAACAGGTCATTTAACCCGGACCCTTACAGGAGAGAGAACAGGAGAGAGGAACAGGTCATTTAACCCGGACCCTTAAGTGAGGAGCTCAGACACAGGAGGAGAGAGGAACAGGTCATTTAACCCGGACCCTTAAGTGAGGAGCTCAGACACAGGAGAGAGAGAACAGGTCATTTAACCCGGACCCTTAAGTGAGGAGCTCAGACACAGGAGAGAGGAAACAGTCATTTAACCCGGACCCTTAAGTGAGGAGCTCAGACACAGGAGAGAGGAACAGGTCATTTAACCCGGACCCTTAAGTGAGGAGCTCAGACACAGGAGAGAGGAACAGGTCATTTAACCCGGACCCTTAAGTGAGGAGCTCAGACACAGGAGAGAGGAACAGGTCATTTAACCCGGACCCTTATGTGAGGGGCTCAGACACAAGAGAGAGGAACAGGTCATTTAACCCGGACCCTTATGTGAGGGGCTCAGACACAGGAGAGAGGAACAGGTCATTTAACCCGGACCCTTATGTGAGGAGCTCAGACACAGGAGAGAGGAGGAGACGGTGCACCTGCGGAAACAGAAGAGGGGAACAGCTTTATTTAAGAGGCAAAAACCATCAGATGCTGAAGTGAGGGGAGAATTTGAACATTCAAAAGGGATTCATGACACGGAGGTTCTCGCTGTAACTGGTTTAGTTTAAACCAGGCCTATTCAACTTGCGGGCCACATTAGGCACAGCAACTGATGAAATGTGGCCCACAGCCCACCTTCCAAATGTTCAAAATCTCCTGTTGACTGGTTTTATTCTGGGTTAGTGCTCCGGTCTTTAACAGCACACTGGGTCTGAACCAGCTGTTGGTGAAACCTTTTGTGTTTTATTTTTGTTGTTCACTTTGGGTCACCTCTGAAAAATCTGTCCCTGCAGAATATTTGAATATTTAGTTGCACAGCCCTGGTTCACACTGTGGGTCCAGTTTGATCGGTCGTTGTTTATATTTCCCCGTGTTATTTCCACAGTTGTTCAAAAGGAGGAACGTGTCTCTCCCAAACGACGAGTCGATGTCCGAGTGTCCCATCCAGGACCCAGACATCAGCACCACCGTCCCCATGGCCGGGGTGAGTCTCAGGAACCCACCTGCTTTAAATGTTCTTCACACGTTTTTACATGTTTTTATGTTCTCATGTTTTTCTTTACACGTTGTTGTTTACTTGTGTCAGGACGCTGTGATCTCTCCAGACATGGTTCAGATGATCCTCTCTGACGTTCCAGACCAGCAGCTCCTCGCCACGCAGAAGTTCAGGAAGCTTCTGTCCAAAGGTGAGGGACACAGTGTAATAAGACACTTCTGTCCAAATAAGACACTGTCCAAAGGTAGGGACACAGTGTAATAAGACACTTCTGTCCAAAGGTGAGGGACACGGGTCAGTGTAATAAGACACTTCTGTCCCAAGGTGAGGGACACGTGTAATAAGACACTTCTGTCCAAAGGTGAGGGACACAGTGTAATAAGACACTTCTGTCCAAAGGTGAGGGACACGGTGTAATAAGACACTTCTGTCCAAAGGTGAGGGACACGGTGTAATAAGACACTTCTGTCCAAAGGTGAGGGACACGGGTTCATAAGACACTTCTGTCCAAAGGTGAGGGACAGGTGTCATAAGACACTTCTGTTAAAGGTAACACGGTCACAAGATTCACTTCTGTCCAAAATAATAAACACGTTTTTAAGACACTTCTGTCCAAAGGTGATGTAACGGGTCAGTGTCATATGTGTGTCCACAAAGGCTCAGACGTCGTTCTTGTAACAATCACAATTTAGTTAAAATAATAAATTTTTATCTGACTGATGTAATTTCTCACATATTTGTGTCAATCTCTTCTTGATGCCACAATCTTGCCAGTTATCGACCAATTTTTTTAGGCAAATTCCTTGAAAAAGTATTTTGACCAACAGTTTATTAACTTCCTCCAAATGAACATCTCTGATATTTTCCAGTCGGTTTTAGACCCACCACAGACTGAGATGCTCTGATCAGGCGACACATCCTCCTGACACTGATGAAGTCTCAGTGTTGATCCTGTTAGATCTGAGTCTTGACTCTGTGGATCATGATCCTCTCACAGAGACTAGAGGACTGGGAGGGCATCTGAGCTACTGCACTAAACTGGCTCAAGTGCAGTCTAGAAAACAGGGAGAACTTTGTTGAAAATTGGAAAATGTGTCTCAGATAAAATGTCCCTGAGCTGTGGGGTCCCCCCAGGGGTCAATCCTGGGACCCCTGTTGTTCAGTCTCTACATGCTGCCCCCTACAGGCCAGTTAATACACAGCAAATGTGTCACACCTCTGCAGAGACTCAGATCTATGTGTCACTGCAGCAGGTGAATCTGGACCAGTGGATTCACTCTGACACTGATCAGATCAGTGTGTGGATGAAAACTACTTTCTCCAGATAAACTCAGACAAGATGAAAGTCACAGACCCACAGAAACATAGAGAAAGTGTCAGAGTCACCTCCAGTCTCTCTCTCTAAAACCTTCAAATCAGTCTGAAATCTAGAGGTAATAATGGACTCAGACTTGAACTTTAACAGTCACATCAAATCAAGAACATCTGCAGCTTTTTACATCTAAAAACACGTCAAAAATCAAAGGTAAACTGTCCAAACCAGACTCAGAGAGACTTATCCTGCATCTGTCTCCAGGAGGTTAGACGACTGTAACGTCTCACTGGCCTCTGCAAACGGGCCTTAAGACAGCTGCAGTACATCCAGAACGCTGCTGCTCGGGTCCTGACCAGAACCAGGAAGTACTTCACACATAAGTCCTGTGTCAGGTCTCTGGCTCCTGTAGCTCAAAGAATAAACTTTAAAGCAGCTCTGTGTGAACAAGTCTCTTCATGGCTTAGGCCCAAAGTTCATCTGTGACATGTTAGTGCCACATGAACATCTCACACTCTGAGGACTTCAGGGACTGACTCCTGCTGGTCCAGAGTCTGGACTAAACTGGAGAATCACAGTTTCATTTTTCTGCAGCTAAAACTGGAACATTCTTCCTGAAGACTCGACTTTGACAAAGTTTAAATCCAGGCTCAAACGGTTCTGTTTATCTGTGACTGAAAGGTTTTTATTTTTATTCTGCCTCTTTTGTTTTAATGTTTTAATGTTTTAATGTTCACTTTATGATGGTTATTTGTGATTATTCATGTTTGATTTGTGTGAGTTTTATGTCTTTCTTAGGCACTTTTGAATTGAATTGTGCTGTACAAAGAAACTTGCCTTTCCCTCTCTCTCCATTTGAGTTGTTCTTAAAAGGCCACACAGAGACGGGACAATCACTGGCATCGATACTTAAAGGGACAGTGACTTTTACAAACATGTGTCCTGTGTTCCAGAGCCAAACCCGCCCATAGACGAGGTCATCTCCACTCCAGGGGTCGTGAGCCGATTCGTCGAGTTCCTCCAAAGAACTGAGAACTGTACTCTGCAGGTATGAAGGACCTGTGCACACTGTGTTTAAAGGACCTGTGCACACTGTGTTTAAAGGACCTGTGCACACTGTGTTTAAAGGACCTGTGCACACTGTGTTTAAAGGACCTGTGCACACTGTGTTTAAAGGACCTGTGCACACTGCCTTTAAAGTGACCTGTGCACACTTGTGTTTAAAGGACCTGTGCACACTGTGTTTTAAAGGACCTGTTGCCTTTAAGGACCTGTGCACACTGTTTTAAAAGGACCTGTGCACACTGTTTTTAAAGGACCTGTGCACACTGTGTTTAAAGGACCTGTGCACACTGCGTTTAAAAGGACCTGTACACTGTTTAAGCCTGTACACACTGGTGTTTAAAGGACCTGTACCACACTGTGTTTAAAGGACCTGTACACACTGTGTTTAAAGGACCTGTGCACACTGCGTTTAAAGGACCTGTGCACACTGCCTTTTAAAGGACCTGTGCACACTGTGTTTAAAGGACCTGTGCACACTGTGTTTAAAGGACCTGTGCACACTGTACACACTGTTTTAAAGGACCTGACCTGCGTTAAAGGACCTGTGCACACTGTTTAAAGGACCTGTGCACACTGCCTTTAAAGGACCTGTACACACTGCGTTTTAAAGGACCTGTGCACACTGTGTTTAAAGGACCTGTACACACTGTGTTTTAAAGGACCTGTACACACTGCGTTTAAAGGACCTGTACACACTGCCTTTAAAAGGACCTGTGCACACTGTGTTTAAAGGACCTGTGCACACTGCCTTTAAAGGACCTGTACACACACACTGTGTTTAAAGGACCTGTACACACTGTGTTTTAAAGGACCTGTGCACACTGTGATTTAAAGGACCTGTACACACTGCCCACTAAAGGACCTGTGCACACTGCGTTTAAAGGACCTGTGCACACTGTGTTTAAAGGACCTGTGCACACTGTGTTTAAAGGACCTGTGCACACACTGTGTTTAAAGGACCTGTGCACACTGTGTTTTAAAGGACCTGTGCACACTGCTGTTTAAAGGACCTGTGTACACACTGTGTTAAAGGACCTGTACACACTGTGTTTAAAGGACCTGTGCACACTGTGTTTAAAGGACCTGTGCACACTGTGTTTTAAAAGGACCTGTGCACACTGTTTAAAGGACCTGTGCACACTGTGTTTAAAGGACCTGTGCACACTGTGTTTAAAGGACCTGTGCACACTGTGTTTAAAGGACCTGTGCACACTGTGTGTAAAACCTGTGCACACTGTGTTTAAAGGACCTGTGCACACTGTGTTTAAAGGACCTGTGCACACTGTGTTTAAAGGACCTGTGCACACTGTGTTTAAAGGACCTGTGCACACTGTGGACTTAAAGGACCTGTGCACACTGTGCAAAGGACCTGTGCACACTGTGTTTAAAGGACCTGTGCACACTGTGTTTTAAAGGACCTGTGCACACTGTGTTTTAAAGGACCTGTGCACCTGTGTTTAAAAAGGACCTGTGCACACTGTGTTTAAAGGACCTGTGCACACTGTGGTTTAAAGGACCTGTGCACACTGTGTTTAAAGGACCTGTGCACACTGTGTTTAAAGGACCTGTGCACACTGTGTTTAAAGGACCTGTGCACACTGTGTTTAAAGGACCTGTGCACACTGCCTTTAAAGGACCTGTGCACACTGTGTTTAAAGGACCTGTGCACACTGTGTTTAAGGACCTGTGCACACTGCGTTTAAAAGGACCTGTGCACACTGTGTTTAAAGGACCTGTGCACACTGTGTTTAAAGGACCTGTGCACACTGTGTTTAAAGACCTGTGCACACTGTGTTTTAAAGGACCTGTGCACCTGTGCACACTGCGTTTTAAAGGACCTGTGCACACTGTGTTTAAGGGACCTGTGCACACTGCCTTTAAAGGACCTGTGCACACTGCCTTTAAAAGGACACTGTGTTTAAAGGACCTGTGTTAAAAGGACCTGTGCACACCTGTGCACACTGTGTTTAAAGGACCTGTGTGCACACTGTGTTTTAAAGGACCTGTGCACACTGTGGACCTGTGCACACTGTTTTAAAGGACCTGTGCACACTGTGTTTAAGGACCTGTGCACACTGTGTTTAAAGGACCTGTGCACACTGTGTTTAAAGGACCTGTTTAAAGGACACCACTGTGTTTAAAGGACCTGTGCACACTGTGTTAAAGGACCTGTGTTAAAGGACCTGTGCACACTGTGTTTAAAGGACCTGTGCACACTGTGTTTAAAGGACCTGTGCACACTGTGTTTAAAGGACCTGTGCACACTGTGTTTAAAGGACCTGTGCACACTGTGTTTAAAGGACCTGTGCACACTGCCTTTAAAGGACCTGTGCACACTGTGTTTAAAGGACCTGTGCACACTGTGTTTAAAGGACCTGTGCACACACTGCGTGTTTAAAGGACCTGTGCACACTGTGTTTAAAGGACCTGTACACACTGTGCACCTGTGCACACTGTGTTTTAAAGGACCTGTGCACACTGTGTTTAAAGGACCTGTGCACACAACTGTGTTAAAGGACCTGTACACACTGCCTTTAAAGGACCTGTACACACTGTGTTTAAAGGACCTGTGCACACTGTGTTTAAAGGACCTGTGCACACTGCCTTTAAAGGACCTGTGCACACTGTGTTTAAAGGACCTGTGCACACTGCGTTTAAAGGACCTGTACACACTGCGTTTAAAGGACCTGTACACACTGCGTTTAAAGGACCTGTGCACACTGTGTTTAAAGGACCTGTGCACACTGTGTTTAAAGGACCTGTGCACACTGCTGTTTAAAGGACCTGTGCACACTGTGTTTAAAGGACCTGTGCACACTGTGTTTAAAGGACCTGTACACACTGTGTTTAAAGGACCTGTGCACACACTGTGTTTAAAAGGTGCACCTGTTTCAAGGGACCTGTGCACACTGTGTTTAAAGGACCTGTGCACACTGTGTTTTTAAAGGACCTGTGCACACTGTGTTTAAAGGACCTGTGCACACTGTGTTTAAAGGACCTGTGCACACTGCCTTTAAAGGACCTGTGCACACTGTTTAAAGGACCTGTGCACACTGTGTTTAAAGGACCTGTGCACACTGTGTGTTTAAAGGACCTGTACTGCGTTTAAAGGACCTGTGCCCTTTAAAGGACCTGTGCACACTGCCTTTAAAGGACCTGTGCACACTGTGTTTAAAGGACCTGTGCACACTGCGTTTAAAGGACCTGTGCACACTGCGTTTAAAGGACCTGTACACACTGTGTTTAAAGGACCTGTACACACTGTGTTTAAAGGACCTGTACACACTGCGTTTAAACCTGTACACACTGCCTTTAAAGGACCTGTACACACTGCCTTTAAAAGGACCTGTACACACTGTGTTAAAGGACCTGTGCACACTGCCTGTGTTTAAAGGACCTGTGCACACTGCGTTAAAGGACCTGTGCACACTGTGTTTAAGGACCTGTGCACACTGCCTTTAAAGGACCTGTGCACACACTGTGTTTAAAGGGACCTGTACACACTGTGTTTAAGGACCTGTACACACTGTGTTTAACCCTTGTACACCTGTGCCCACTGACCTTACCCACCTGTACACACTGTGTTTACACACCTGTGCACACTGTGTTTAAAGGACCTGTACACACTGTGTTTAAAGGACCTGTACACACTGTGATTAAAGGACCTGTACACACTGCCTTTAAAGGACCTGTGCACACTGCGGTTAAAGGACCTGTGCACACTGCGTTTAAAGGACCTGTACACACTGTGTTTAAAGGACCTGTACACACTGTGTTTAAAGGACCTGTGCACACTGTGATTAAAGGACCTGTGCACACTGCCTTTAAAGGACCTGTGCACACTGTTTAAAGGACCTGTGCACACTGTGTTTAAAGGACCTGTGCACACTGTGTTTAAAGGACCTGTACACACTGTGTTTAAAGGACCTGTACACACTGTGTTTAAAGGACCTGTGCACACTGCCTTTAAAGGACCTGTGCACACTGCGTTTAAAGGACCTGTGCACACTGTGTTTAAAGGACCTGTGCACACTGTGTTTAAAGGACCTGTGCACACTGTGTTTAAAGGACCTGTGCACACTGTGTTTAAAGGACCTGTACACACACTTAAAGGACCTGTACACACTTTTTAAAGGACCTGTGCACACTGCGTTTTAAGGACCTGTGCACACTGTGTTTTAAAGGACCTGTGCACACTGTGTTTAAAGGACCTGTGCACACTGTGTTTAAAGGACCTGTGCACACTGTGTTTAAAGGACCTGTGCACACTGTGTTTTAAAGGACCTGTAAACACTGTGTTTAAGGACCTGTGCACACTGTTAAAGGACCTGTGCACACTGTGTTTAAAGGACCTGTGCACACTGTGTTTAAAGGACCTGTGCACACTGCCTTTAAAGGACCTGTGCACACTGTGTTTAAAGGACCTGTGCACACTGTGTTTAAAGGACCTGTGCACACTGCCTTTAAAGGACCTGTGCACACTGTTTAAAGGACCTGTGCACACTGTGTTTAAAGGACCTGTGCACACTGTGTTTAAAGGACCTGTGCACACTTTGTTTAAAGGACCTGTGCACACTGTGTTTAAAGGACCTGTACACTGTGTTTAAAGGACCTGTGCACACTGTGTTTAAAGGACCTGTGCACACTGTGTTTAAAGGACCTGTGCACACTGCCTTTAAGGACCCTGTGCACACTGCCTTTTAAAGGACCTGTGCACACTGCGGTTTAAAGGACCTGTACACACTGTGTTTAAAGGACCTGTACACACTGTGTTTAAAAAGGGGACCTGTGCACACTGTGTTTAAAGGACCTGTGCACACTGCCTTTAAAGGACCTGTGCACACTGTGTTTGCACACTGTGTTTAAAGGACCTGTGCACACTGTGTTTAAAGGACCTGTGCACACTGTGTTTTAAAGGACCTGACCTGTACACACTGTGTTTAAAGGACCTGTGCACACTGTGTTTAAAGGACCTGTGCACACTGCCTTTAAAGGACCTGTGCACACTGTGTTTAAAGGACCTGTGCACACTGCCTTTAAAGGACCTGTGCACACTGTGTTTAAAGGACCTGTGCACACTGTGTTTAAAGGACCTGTGCACACTGTGTTTAAAGGACCTGTGCACACTGTGTTTAAAGGACCTGTGCACACTGGACGTTTAAAGGACCTGTGCACACTGCACACTGCGTTAAAGGACCGTTTAACACACTGGTTTTAAACACCTGTGTTTACTGTGTGTTAAAGACCTGTACACATTGTGTTTAAAGGACCTGTGCACACTGTGTGTTTAAAGGACCTGTGCACACTGTGTTTAAAGGACCTGTGCACACTGTGGTTAAAGGACCTGTACACACTGCCTTAAAGGACCTGTACACACTGTGTTTAAAGGACCTTTGCACACTGCCTTTAATGGACCTGTGCACACTGTGTTTAAAGGACCTGTGCACACTGCGTTTAAAGTACCTGTACACACTGTGTTTAAAGGACCTGTGCACACTGCGTTTAAAGTACCTGTACACACTGTGTTTAAAGGACCTGTACACACTGTGTTTAAAGGACCTGTACACACTGCGTTTAAAGGACCTGTACACACTGTGTTTAAAGGACCTGTGCACACTGTGTTTAAAGGACCTGTACACACTGTGTTTAAAGGACCTGTGCACACTGTGTTTAAAGGACCTGTGCACACTGTGTTTAAAGGACCTGTGCACACTGTGTTTAAAGGACCTGTGCACACTGCCTTTAAAGGACCTGTGCACACTGTGTTTAAAGGACCTGTGCACACTGTGTTTAAAGGACCTGTACACACTGTGATTAAAGGACCTGTGCACACTGTGTTTAAAGGACCTGTGCACACTGTGATTAAAGGACCTGTGCACACTGTGTTTAAAGGACCTGTACACACTGTGTTTAAAGGACCTGTACACACTGTGATTAAAGGACCTGTGCACACTGTGTTTAAAGGACCTGTGCACACTGTGATTAAAGGACCTGTGCACACTGTGTTTAAAGGACCTGTACACACTGTGTTTAAAGGACCTTCTCCAGTGTGACTTGGATGATTTGTCCAGTTGACTTTTGAACTTCTCTTGTGACTGTTCCTCATTCAAACACAGCTGTGATGACGGGTCATATCACCACATCAACTTGACCCTATTTTGTGTGTGTCTCTGCAGTTCGAGGCAGCCTGGGCCCTCACAAACATCGCCTCTGGGACTTTTCTTCACACTAAGGTCGTCATCGAGACCGGAGCTGTGCCCATCTTCATAAAACTCCTCAACTCTGAGTACGAAGACGTCCAGGAGCAAGTGAGCGCACACACTAAACAATCACCTCAGAAACTCTGGGATAGTCAGGTCCTTCTGTCCTGGACCAGTCCTGGACTAGTCCTGGTCTAGTCCTGGTCTAGTCCCCCTCTAGTCCCGGTTTAGTCCCGGTTTAGTCCCGGTTTAGTCCTGGTTTAGTCCTGGTCTAGTCCCCGTCTAGTCCTGTTCTAGCCCCCCTCTAGTCCCGGTTTAGTCCTGGTTTAGTCCTGGTTTAGTCCTGGTCTAGTCCCCGTCTAGTCCCGGTCTAGTCCCGGTCTAGTCCCGGTCTAGTCCCGGTTTAGTCCCGGTTTAGTCCTGGTTTAGTCCTGGTTTAGTCCTGTTTTTTTTTTTTTTTTTTTTTTGCACTGTGTACATTTTATATTTATATTTACTCTTATTCTTTTAAATGTCAATTTTAAATTTCTATTCTGTGGTCGTGGGATCTGTGAACTAAGAGAATTTCCCCTCGGGGATCAATACAAGTGATTCTGATTCTGATTCTGATTCTGGTCTAGTCCTGGTTTGGTCCTGGTTTAGTCCTGGTCTGGTCCTGGTTCAGTCCTGGTCTGGTCCTGGTTCAGTCCTGGTTCGGTCCTGGTCTGGTCCTGATTCAGTCCTGGTTTGGTCCTGGTTTGGTCCTGGTTTGGTCCTGGTTTAGTCCTGGTCTGGTCCTGGTTCAGTCCTGGTTCGTTCCTGGTTCAGTCCTGGTCTGGTCCTGGTTCAGTCCTGGTCTGGTCCTGGTTCAGTCCTGGTTCGGTCCTGGTTCAGTCC
Organism: Periophthalmus modestus; assembly: GCA_019594935.1. Lineage (NCBI taxonomy): Eukaryota > Metazoa > Chordata > Actinopteri > Gobiiformes > Gobiidae > Periophthalmus > Periophthalmus modestus. The sequence goes on from JAIEZT010001227.1 coordinate 96,045, forward strand.
TGGTTCAGTCCTGGTTCAGTCCTGGTTCAGTCCTGGTCTGGTCCTGGTTCAGTCCTGGTTCAGTCCTGGTTTAGTCCTGCTCTGGTCCTGGTTCAGTCCTGCTCTGGTCCTGGTTCAGTCCTGGTTCAGTCCTGGTTCAGTCCTGGTTCAGTCCTGGTCTGGTCCTGGTTCAGTCCTGCTCTGGTCCTGGTTCAGTCCTAGTTCAGTCCTGCTCTGGTCCTGGTTCAGTCCTGCTCTGGTCCTGGTTCAGTCCTAGTTCAGTCCTGCTCTGGTCCTGGTTCAGTCCTGGTTCGGTCCTGGTTCAGTCCTGCTCTGGTCCTGGTTCAGTCCTGGTCTGGTCCTGGTTCAGTCCTGGTTCGGTCCTGCTCTGGTCCTGGTTCAGTCCTGGTTCATTCCTGGTCTGGTCCTGGTTCAGTCCTGCTCTGGTCCTGGTTCAGTCCTGGTCTGGTCCTGGTTCAGTCCTGGTTCAGTCCTGCTCTGGTCCTGGTTCAGTCCTGCTCTGGTCCTGGTTCAGTCCTGGTTCAGTCCTGCTCTGGTCCTTGTTCAGTCCTGGTTCAGTCCTGCTGCTCTGGTCCTGGTTTCAGTCCTGGTTCAGTCCTGCTCTGGTCCTTGTTCAGTCCTGGTTCAGTCCTGCTCTGGTCCTGGTTCAGTCCTGCTCTGGTCCTGGTTCAGTCCTGGTTCAGTCCTGCTCTGGTCCTGGTTCAGTCCTGGTTCAGTCCTGCTCTGGTCCTGGTTCAGTCCTGCTCTGGTCCTGGTTCAGTCCTGGTTCAGTCCTGCTCTGGTCCTGGTTCAGTCCTGCTCTGGTCCTGGTTCAGTCCTGGTTCAGTCCTGGTTCAGTCCTGGTCTGGTCCTGGTTCAGTCCTGGTTCAGTCCTGGTTCAGTCCTGGTCTGGTCCTGGTTCAGTCCTGGTTCAGTCCTGGTTCAGTCCTGGTTCAGTCCTGCTCTGGTCCTGGTTCAGTCCTGCTCTGGTCCTGGTTCAGTCCTGGTCTGGTCCTGGTTCAGTCCTGGTTCAGTCCTGGTCTGGTCCTGGTTCAGTCCTGGTTCAGTCCTGGTCTGGTCCTGGTTCAGTCCTGCTCTGGTCCTGGTTCAGTCCTGGTCTGGTCCTGGTTCAGTCCTGGTCTGGTCCTGCTCTGGTCCTGGTTCAGTCCTGCTCTGGTCCTGGTTCAGTCCTGGTCTGGTCCTGGGTCAGTCCTGGGTCAGTCCTGGTCTGGTTCTGGTTCAGTCCTGGTTCAGTCCTGGTTCAGTCCTGGTTCAGTCCTGGTTCAGTCCTGGTTCAGTCCTGGTCTGGTCCTGGTTCAGTCCTGCTCTGGTCCTGGTTCAGTCCTGGTCTGGTCCTGGTCTGGTCCTGGTTCAGTCCTGGTTCAGTCCTGGTCTGGTCCTGGTTCAGTCCTGGTTCAGTCCTGGTTCAGTCCTGCTCTGGTCCTGGTTCAGTCCTGGTTCAGTCCTGCTCTGGTCCTGGTTCAGTCCTGCTCTGGTCCTGGTTCAGTCCTGCTCTGGTCCTGGTTCAGTCCTGCTCTGGTCCTGGTTCAGTCCTGGTTCAGTCAGACCTGCTCTGGTCCTGGTTCAGTCCTGGTCTGGTCCTGGTTCAGTCCTGCTCTGGTCCTGGTTCAGTCCTGGTTCAGTCCTGGTCTGGTCCTCGTTCAGTCCTGGTTCAGTCCTGCTCTGGTCCTGGTTCAGTCCTGGTTCAGTCCTGGTTCAGTCCTGGTTCAGTCCTGGTTCAGTCCTGGTTCAGTCCTGGTTCTGTCCCTGGTTCAGTCCTGGTCTGGTCCTGGTTCAGTCCTGGTTCAGTCCTGGTTCAGTCCTGCTCTGGTCCTGGTTCAGTCCTGGTTCAGTCCTGGTTCAGTCCTGGTTCAGTCCTGGTTCAGTCCTGGTCTGTCCCTGGTTTCAGTCCTGGTTCAGTCCTGGTCTGGTCCCTGGTTCAGTCCTGGTTCTGGTCTGGTCCTGGTTCAGTCCTGGTTGGTCCTGGTTCAGTCCTGGTCCTGGTCCTGGTTCAGTCCTGGTTCAGTCCTGGTTCAGTCCTGGTTCAGTCCTGGGTCTGGTCCTGGTTCAGTCCTGGTTCTGGTTCAGTCCTGGTTCAGTCCTGGTTCAGGTCCTGTTCAGTCCTGGTTGGTCCTGGTTCAGTCTGGTTCAGTCCTGGTCTGGTCCTGGTTCAGTCCTGCTCTGGTCCTGGTTCAGTCCTGCTCTGGTCCTGGTTCAGTCCTGGTTCAGTCCTGGTTCAGTCCTGCTCTGGTCCTGGTCTGGTCCTGGTTCAGTCCTGGGTTCAGTCTGGTCTGGTCCTGGTTCAGTCCTGCTCTGGTCCTGGTTCAGTCCTGGTCCTGGTCCTGGTCCAGTCCTGGTTCAGTCCTGGTTCTGGTCCTGGTTCAGTCCTCCTGGTCTGGTCTGTCCTGTTCAGTCCTGGTCTGGTCCTGGTTCAGTCCCTGGTCTCAGTCCTGGTCTGGTCCTGGTTCAGTCCTGGTCTGGTCCTGGTTCAGTCCTGGTTCAGTCCTGGTTCAGTCTGGTTCAGTCCTGGTTCAGTCCTGGTTCAGTCCTGGTTCAGTCCTGGTCTGGTCCTGGTTCAGTCCTGGTTGGTCCTGGTTCAGTCCTGGTCTGGTCCTGGTTCAGTCCTGGTCTGGTCCTGGTTCAGGTCCTGGTTCAGTCCTGGTCTGGTCCTGGTTCAGTCCTGGTCTGGTGGTTCAGTCCTGGTTGGTCCTGGTTCTGGTTCAGTCCTGGTCTGGTCCTGGTTCAGTCCTGGTTCTGGTCCTGGTTCAGTCCTGGTTCAGTCCTGGTTCAGTCCTGGTCTGGTCCTGTTGGTTCAGTCCTGGTTCTGGTCCTGGTTCAGTCCTGGTCTGGTCCTGGTTCAGTCCTGTTCAGTCCTGGTTCAGTCCTGGTTCAGTCCTGGTCTGGTCCTGGTTCAGTCCTGGTTCAGTCCTGGTTCAGTCCTGTCAGTTGGTTCAGTCCTGGTTCAGTCCTGGTCTGGTCCTGGTTCAGTCCTGGTTCAGTCCTGGTCTGGTCCTGGTTCAGTCCTGGTTCAGTCCTGGTTCAGTCCTGGTTCAGTCCTGGTTCAGTCCTGGTCTGGTCCTGGTTCAGTCCTGGTTCAGTCCTGGTCTCAGTCCTGGTTCAGTCCTGGTCTCAGTCCTGGTCTGGTCCTGGTTTCAGTCATGGTTCTGGTCCTGGTTCAGTCCTGCTCTGGTCCTGGTTCAGTCCTGGTCTGGTCCTGGTTCAGTCCTGGTCTGGTCCTGGTTCAGTCCTGGTTCAGTCCTGGTCTGGTCCTGGTTCAGTCCTGGTCTGGTCCTGGTTCAGTCCTGGTTCAGTCCTGGTTCAGTCCTGGTTCAGTCCTGCTCTGGTCCTGGTTCAGTCCTGGTTCAGTCCTGGTCTGGTCCTGGTTCAGTCCTGGTCCTGGTCCTGGTTCAGTCCTGGTCTTCAGTCCTGGTTCAGTCCTGGTTCAGTCCTGGTTCAGTCCTGGTCTGGTCCTGGTTCTGGTCCTGGTTCAGTCCTGGTTCAGTCCTGGTTCTGGTCCTGGTTCAGTCCTGCTCTGGTCCTGGTTCAGTCCTGTTCAGTCCTGGTTCAGTCCTGGTCTGGTCCTGGTTCAGGTCCTGGTTCAGTCCCTGGTTCAGTCCTGGTTCAGTCCTGGTCTGGTCCTGGTTCAGTCCTGGTCTGGTCCTGGTTCAGTCCTGGTCTGGTCCTGGTTCAGTCCTGGTCTGGTCCTGGTTCAGTCCCTGGTTCAGTCCTGGTTCTGGTCCTGGTTCAGTCCTGGTTGGTCTGGTTCTGTTCTGGTTCAGTCCTGGTTCAGTCTGGTCCTGGTTCAGTCCTGGTCTGGTCCTGGTTCAGTCCTGGTTCAGTCCTGGTTCAGTCCTGGTTCAGTCCTGGTCTTCTGGTCCTGGTTCAGTCCTGGTTCAGTCCTGGTCTGGTCCTGGTTCAGTCCTGGTTCAGTCCTGGTTCAGTCCTGCTCTTGTCCTGGTAGTCTGTGTGGGCCTGGGGAACAGTGCTGGAGATAAACGCTGGTTCAGAGACCTGGTCTGGACTGTGGTTCAGTCCTGGTCTGCAGTCCGTGGTTCAGTCCTGGTGACAGTCCAAATATAAACTGTTCAAGTCCTGGTTCAGTCCTGCTTCAGTCTCAAAGAAGCACGTCTCCTGTTTTTTCAGACTCCTGGTCCTGGTTCAGTCACGGTTCAGTCCTGGTTCAGTCCTGGTTCTGGTCCTGTTTCAGGGCTCTGTCTGGTCTGCAGAGGCAAGAAGTCCTGGTTCAGTCCTCAACAAGGTCCTGGTTCAGTAAAGAGGTTTCAGCAGAGGAGAGGGTCAGAGGAGGAGGTCCTGGTTCAGTCCTGGTTCAGTCTGGAGAGGGGGTCAGAGGTTCAGTCAGAGGGTCTGGTCAGAGGAGTCAGAAGGGAGAGGTCAGAGGAGGAGAGGTTCAGTCTGAGCAGAGGAGAGGGTCAGAGGAGCAGAGTCCTGGTCAGTCCTGGTCTGGTCCTGGTTCAGTCCTGGAGAGGGTCAGAGGAGTCCTGGATCAGTCCTGCAGAGGGTCAGAGGTCAGAGGGAGGGTCAGTCAGAGGAGAGGAGAGGGGTCTCAGTCCTGGAGAGGGTCCTGGTTCAGAGGAGAGGGTCAGAGGAGGAGAGGAGAGGGTCAGAGGTTCAGTCCTGGGGGTCAGAGGAGCAGAGGAGAGGGTCAGTCCTGGGGTCAGGTAGAGGAGGTTCAGAGTCCTGGAGCAGAGGAGAGGGTCAGAGGTCCTGGGAGAGGGTCAGAGGAGCAGAGGAGAGGGTCAGGTCCTGGGAGAGGCTGGTCAGAGGAGCAGAGGAGAGGGTCAGAGGAGTCCTGGTCTGGTTCAGAGGAGGAGAGGAGTCCTGGAGGAGTCCTGAGGAGAGGGTCAGAGGAGAGGAGAGGGTCAGAGGAGGAGTTCAGAGGGAGAGGAGTCAGAGGAGGAGAGGAGAGGGCAGAGGAGGAGGGAGAGGGTCAGAGGAGGAGAGGAGAGCTCTGGTCAGAGGAGGGAGGAGAGGGTCAGAGGAGCAGGAGAGGGTCAGTCTGGGAGGAGAGGAGAGGGTTCAGAGGTTCAGAGAGAGGGTCAGAGGAGTTCAGGAGAGGGTCAGAGGAGGAGAGGGTCAGGAGGAGGAGAGGGTCCTGGAGGCAGAGGAGAGGGTCAGGAGAGGAGCAGAGGAGAGGGTCAGAGGAGCAGAGGAGCTGGTCAGAGGAGGAGAGGAGAGGGTCAGAGGAGCAGAGGAGAGGGTCAGAGGAGCAGAGGAGAGGGCAGAGTCAGCAGAGGAGAGGGTCAGAGGAGCAGAGGAGAGGGTCAGAGGAGCAGAGGAGAGAGTCAGAGGAGGAGAGGAGAGGGGTCAGAGAAGAGAGGAGAGGTCAGAGGAGCAGAGGAGAGGGGTCAGAGGAGAGCAGAGGAGAGAGGTCAGAGGAGAGGGTCAGAGGAGAGACTGGTAGAGGAGCAGAGGAGGGGTCAGAGGAGCAGAGGAGAGAGGAGGAGGGTCAGAGAGGAGGAGAGGAGAGAGGGTCAGGAGGAGAGGAGAGGGTCAGAGGAGCAGAGGAGAGGGTCAGAGGAGGAGAGGAGAGGGTCAGAGAGCAGAGGAGAGGGTCAGAGGAGAGGAGAGGAGGGTAGGAGAAGAGGAGAGGGTCAGGTTCAGAGCTGAGAGGAGGGGTCAGAGGAGCAGAGGGAGAGGGAGCAGAGGAGAGAGTCAGAGGAGGAGGGTCAGAGGAGAGAGGAGCAGGAGGAGAGAGAGAGAGGGTCAGAGGAGCAGAGGAGAGGGTCAGAGGAGCAGAGAGAGGAGTCTGGACAGGAGAGGAGTCAGAGGAGTCGAGGGTCAGAGGAGGAGAGGAGAGGGTCAGAGAGAGGAGAGAGAGGAGGGTCAGAGGAGGAGAGGAGAGGGTCAGAGGAGGCAGAGGAGGAGGGTCAGAGGAGGTCAGAAGGGTCAGAGGAGGGAGAGAGGAGAGGGTCAGAGGAGCAGAGGAGAGGGTCAGAGGAGAGAGGAGAGGGGTCAGAGGAGGAGAGGAGAGGGTCAGAGGAGGAGAGGAGAGGGTCAGGAGGAGAGGAGAGGGTCAGAGGAGCAGAGGAGAGAGGAGAGAGAGAGGGTCAGAGGAGAGGGTTCAGAGTCAGAGCAGAGAGGAGAGGGTCAGAGGAGGAGGAGAGAGGAGAGGGTCAGGGAGAGAGGAGAGGAGAGGGAGAGGGTCAGAGGAGAGGAGAGGGGTAGAGGAGGAGAGGAGAGGGGTAGAGGAGCAGAGGAGAGGGTCAGAGGAGCAGAGGAGAGGGTCAGAGGAGCAGAGGAGAGGGTCAGAGGAGCAGAGGAGAGGGTCAGAGGAGCAGAGGAGAGGGTCAGGAGGAGGAGAGGGGTCAGAGGAGCAGAGGAGAGGGGTCAGAGGAGCAGAGGAGAGGGTCAGAGGAGAGAGGAGAGAGGGTCAGAGGAGCAGAGGAGAGGGTCAGAGGAGCAGGAGGAGGGGGTCAGAGGAGGAGGGAGAGGGGTCAGAGGAGAGGAGAGGGTCAGAGGAGCGAGGAGAGGGTCAGAGGAGGAGAGGAGAGGGTCAGAGGAGGAGAGGGTCAGAGGGTCAGAGGAGGAGGAGAGGGTCAGAGGAGGAGGAGAGAGAGGAGGAGAGGGAGGAGCAGAGGAGAGGGTCAGAGGAGCAGAGGAGAGGGTCAGAGGAGGAGCAGAGGAGAGGGTCAGAGGAGAGGAGCAGAGGAGAGGGTAGAGGAGAGGAGAGGAGGAGCAGAGGAGAGGGTCAGAGGAGGAGAGGAGAGGGTCAGAGGAGCAGAGGAGAGGGGGAGGAGGTCAGAGGAGGAGGGAGAGGGTCAGGGCAGAGGAGAGGGTCAGAGGAGCAAGGAGAGAGGGTCAGAGGGAGGAGAGGGAGGGGTCAGAGGGAGGAGGAGAGGGTCAGAGGAGAGAGGAGAGAGGGTCAGAGGAGCAGAGGAGAGGGTCAGAGGAGCAGAGGAGAGGGTCAGAGGAGGAGAGGGAGAGAGGGTCAGAGGAGGGAGGAGAGAGGAGAGAGGAGAGGTCAGAGAGGAGGGTCAGAGGGTCAGAGGAGAGAGGAGGGGTCAGAGGAGAGGAGGAGAGGGTCAGAGGAGCAGAGGAGAGGGGAGAGGGAGGAGAGGAGAGAGGAGAGGAGGAGAGGGTCAGAGGAGCAGAGGAGAGGGTCAGAGGAGGAGGAGGGGTCAGAGGAGAGGGTCAGAGGAGGAGAGGAGAGGAGCAGAGGAGGAGAGGGTCAGAGGAGCAGAGGGAGAGGGTCAGAGGAGAGAGAGGAGAGGGTCAGGGAGGAGAGGAGAGGGGGTCAGAGGAGGAGAGGAGGAGAGGGTCAGAGGAGAGAGGAGAGGGTCAGAGGAGGAGAGGAGAGGAGGGTCAGGAGGAGAGAGGAGGAGGGTCAGAGGAGGAGAGAGAGGGAGGGGTCAGAGGAGGAGGAGAGGGTCAGAGGAGCAGAGGAGGGGGTCAGAGGAGCAGAGGAGAGAGGGTCAGAGGAGGAGAGGGAGAGGGTCAGAGGAGGAGGAGGGGTCAGAGGAGGAGAGAGGAGGGGTCAGAGAGGAGGAGAGGAGAGGGAGGAGGGGAGAGAGGAGAGGGTCAGAGGAGGAGAGGAGAGGGTCAGAGGAGGAGAGGGTCAGAGGAGAGAGGAGGTCAGGGCAGGGAGAGGAGGAGAGGGTCAGAGGAGAGAGGAGGAGAGGGTCAGGAGAGAGAGGAGGAGAGGAGAGAGGAGAGGAGGAGGAGGGGAGAGAGGTCAGAGGAGAGGAGTCAGAGGAGGAGAGGAGAGGAGGAGAGGAGGTCAGAGGAGAGGGTCAGAGGAGAGAGAGGGTCAGAGGAGGAGAGGGTCAGAGGAGCAGAGGAGAGGGTCAGAGGAGAGAGGGGGGGTCAGGAGGAGGAGAGGAGAGGGTCAGAGGGTCAGAGGAGGAGGGGGTCAGAGGAGGAGAGGAGGAGAGGGTCAGAGGGTCAGAGGAGCAGAGGAGAGGGTCAGAGGAGCAGAGGAGAGGGTCAGAGGAGCAGAGGAGAGGGTCAGAGAAGAGGAGAGGGTCAGAGGAGCAGAGGAGAGGGTCAGAGAAGAGGAGAGGGTCAGAGGAGGAGAGGAGAGGGTCAGAGGAGGAGAGGAGAGGGTCAGAGGAGCAGAGGGAGAGGGTCAGAGGAGGAGAGGAGAGGGTCAGAGGAGCAGAGGAGAGGGTCAGAGGAGGGTCAGAGGAGAGGGGTAGAGGAGGAGAGGAGGAGGGTCAGAGGAGAGGAGAGGAGGAGAGAGGAGGGAGAGGAGGAGAGGAGAGGGTCAGAGGAGGAGAGGAGAGGGGAGAGGAGGAGAGGGTCAGAGGAGGAGAGGAGAGGGTCAGAGGAGAGGAGAGGGTCAGAGGAGGAGAGAGAGGGTCAGAGGAGGCAGAGGAGAGGGTCAGAGGAGCAGAGGAGAGGGTCAGAGTCAGAGGAGGAGAGGGTCAGAGGAGCAGAGGAGAGGAGAGAGGAGCAGAGGAGAGGGTCAGAGGAGAGAGGAGAGGGTCAGAGGAGAGAGGAGAGGGTCAGAGGAGGAGAGGAGAGGGTCAGAGGAGGAGAGGAGAGGGAGAGGAGGAGAGGGAGAGGGTCAGAGGAGGAGAGGAGCAGAGGGGTCAGAGGAGGAGAGAGGAGAGGGTCAGAGGAGAGCAGGGTCAGAGGAGGTCAGAGGAGAGGGTCAGAGGAGGTCAAGAGAGGAGAGGGTCAGAGGTCAGAGGAGAGAGGGTCAGAGGAGCAGAGGAGAGGGTCAGAGGAGGAGAGGAGAGGGTCAGAGTTCAGGGTCAGAGGAGAAGAGGAGAGGGTCCGAGGAGAGGAGGAGAGGTCAGAGGAGGGTCAGAGGAGGAGGGGAGAGGGTCAGAGGAGGAGGAAGCACAGAGGAGCAGAGGAGAGGGTTAGAGGAGCAGAGGAAAGGGTCAGAAGGAGGAGGGAGAGGAGAGAGGAGCGGGAGAGGAGGAGAGGAGAGGGTCAGAGGAGCAGAGGAGAGGGGTCAGAGGAGGAGAGGATCAGAGGAACAGAGGAGAGGGTCAGAGGAGGAGAGGGGTCAGAGGGGTCAGAGGCGAGGGGTCAGAGGAAGGAGAGGAGAGGGTAGAGGAGGAGAGGGTCAGAGGAGCAGAGGAGAGGGTCAGAGGAGCAGAGAGAGGAGAGGGTCAGAGGAGCAGAGGAGAGGGTCAGGAGAGAGGAGAGGGGTCAGAGGAGGAGTAAGAGGAGAGGGGGGTTAGAGGAGAAAGAGGAGAGGGGTAGAGGAGGAGAGGAGAGGGTCAGAGGCGGAGAGGAGAGAGGAGAGAGGAGAGGGGTCAGAGGAGAGGAGGAGGAGAGGTAAGAGGGACCAGAGGAGAGGGTCAGAGGAGCAGAGGAGAGAGGAGAAGAGGAGGAGAGGAGAGACCAGAGAGGAGACGAGGAGAGGGTCAGAGGAGCAGAGGAGGGAAACAGGAGACAGAGGAAGGAGGTCAGAGAGTTCATGAACATCCAGTTGTAGGTGTGTCCTTGAGGAAAACATACTCAGTATCCTGTCCAGAGAGTCTCATACAGCATGTAAGAGGGACCAGAGAGGTTGGGCCTTGTCTTATCTGTCCGATGGGCCTAATGAGAAAATACAGACTGTGATCGACTCTGGGGTCTGTCGCCGCCTAGTGGAGCTACTCATGTAAGACTCTATATAACAAACTATACAAGAGACCAGAGAGGAACCATACACATGTAAGAGACCAGAGAGGAAACATACACATGTAAGAGACCAGAGAGGAAACATACACATGTAAGAGACCCAGAGAGGAAACATACACATGTAAGAGACCAGAGAGGAAACATACACATGTAAGAGACCCAGAGAGGAACATACACATGTAAGAGACCAGAGAGGAAAACACATACACATGTAAGAGACCAGAGAGGAAACATACACATGTAAGAGACCAGAGAGGAAAAAAGATACACATGTAAGAGACCAGAGAGGAAACATGCACATGTACAGTAGACCAGAGAGAGGAAACATACACATGTAAGAGACCAGAGAGAGGAAACATACACATGTAAGAGAGACCAGAGAGGAAACATAACACATGTAAGAGACCAGAGAGGAAACATACACATGTAAGAGACCAGAGAGGAAACATACACATGTAAGAGACCAGAGAGGAAAAACATACACATGTAAGAGACCAGAGAGGAAACATACACATGTAAGAGACCAGAGAGGAAACATACACATGTAAGAGACCAGAGAGGAAACATACACATGTAAGAGACCAGAGAGGAAACATACACATGTAAGAGACCAGAGAGGAAACATACACATGTAAGAGACCAGAGAGGAAACATACACATGTAAGAGACCAGAGAGGAAACAAAACATACACATGTAAGAGACCAGAGAGGAAACATACACATGTAAGAGACCAGAGAGGAAACATATACACATGTAAGAGACCAGAGAGGAAACATACACATGTAAGAGACCAGAGAGGAGGAAACATACACATGTAAGAGACCAGAGAGGAAAACAACATGTAAGAGACAGAGAGAGACATGCACATGTAAGAGACCAGAGAGGAAACAAAACATACCACATGTAAGAGACCAGAGAGGAAACATACACATGTAAGAGACCAGAGAGGAAACATGACACATGTAAGAGACCAGAGACAGGAAACATGCACATGTAAGAGACCAGAGAGGAAAACATACACATGTAAGAGACCAGAGAGGAAACATACCACATGTAAGAGACCAGAGAGGAAACAAAACATACACATGTAAGAGACCAGAGAGGAAACATACACATGTAAGAGACCAGAGAGGAAACATACACATGTAAGAGACCAGAGAGGAAACATACACATGTAAGAGACCAGAGAGGAAACATACACATGTAAGAGGACCAGAGAGGAGGACCAAGGAAACATACACATGTAAGAGACCAGAGAGGAAAAATACACATGGTAAGAGACCAGAGAGGAAACATACACATGTAAGAGACCAGAGAGGAAACATACCCATGTAAGAGACCAGAGAGGAAACATACACATGTAAGAGACCAGAGAGGAAACATACACATGTAAGAGACCAGAGAGGAAACATATACATGTAAAGAGACCAGAGAGGAAACATACACATGTAAGAGACCAGAGAGGAAACATACACATGTAAGAGACCAGAGAGGAAACATACACATGTAAGAGACCAGAGAGGAAACAAAACATGCACATGTAAGAGACCAGAGAGGAAACAGAACATACACATGTAAGAGACCAGAGAGGAAACATACACATGTAAGAGACCAGAGAGGAAACATAACACACATGTAAGAGAGACAGAGAGGAAACATACACATGTAAGAGACCAGAGAGGAACACATACACATGTAAGAGACCAGAGAGGAAAACATACACATGTAAGAGACCAGAGAGGAAAACATACACATGTAAGAGACCAGAGAGGAAAACATACACATGTAAGAGACAGAGAGAGGAACACTGCACATGTAAGAGACCAGAGAGGAAACATACACATGTAAGAGACCAGAGAGGAAACATACACATGTAAGAGACCAGAGAGGAAACATACACATGTAAGAGACCAGAGAGGAAAACATACACATGTAAGAGACCAGAGAGGAAACATACACATGTAAGAGACCAGAGAGGAAACATACACATGTAAGAGACCAGAGAGGAACATACACATGTAAGAGACCAGAGAGGAAACACATACACATGTAAGAGACCAGAGAGGAAACATACACATGTAAGAGACCAGAGAGGAAACATACACATGTAAGAGACCAGAGAGGAAAACATAAACATGTAAGAGACCAGAGAGGAAACATACACATGTAAGAGACCAGAGAGGAAACATACACATGTAAGAGACCAGAGAGGAAACAAACACACATGTAAGAGACCAGAGAGGAAACAGAACATACATGTAAGAGACCAGAGAGGAAAAAACATAGAGGACATGTAAGTAAGACCAGAGAGGAAACATTGACACATGTAAGAGACCAGAGAGGACTAAACATACACATGTAAGAGACCAGAGAGGAAACATACACATGTAAGAGACCAGAGAGGGAAACATACACATGTAAGAGACCAGAGAGGAAACATACACATGTAAGAGACCAGAGAGGAAAAACATACACATGTAAGAGACCAGAGAGGAAACATACACATGTAAGAGACCAGAGAGGAAACATACACATGTAAGAGACCAGAGAGAGGAAACATACACATGTAAGAGACCAGAGAGGAAACATACACATGTAAGAGACCAGAGAGGAAAAACATACACATGTAAGAGACCAGAGAGGGAAACTATACACATGTAAGAGACCAGAGAGGAAACAGGGACACACACGGTAAGGAGACCAGAGAGGACAGGACATACAGGAGACCAGAGTAAGAGACCAGAGAGGAAACATAACACAGGTAGAGACCAGAGAGGAAACATACACATGTAAGAGACCAGAGAGGAAAACATACACATGTAAGAGACCAGAGAGGGAAACATACACATGTAAGAGACCAGAGAGGAAACATACACATGTAAGAGACCAGAGGGACACATGAGACTGTAAGAGACCAGAGAGGAAAACATACACATGTAAGAGACCAGAGAGGAAAACATACACATGTAAGAGACCAGAGAGGAAACATACACATGTAAGAGACCAGAGAGGGACGAGGGAAACATACACATGTAAGAGACCAGAGAGGAAACATACACATGTAAGAGACCAGAGAGGAAACATACACATGTAAGAGACCAGAGAGGAAACATACACATGTAAGAGACCAGAGAGGAAACATACACATGTAAGAGACCAGAGAGGAAACATACACATGTAAGAGACCAGAGAGGAAACATACACATGTAAGAGACCACAGAGGAAAAACATACACATGTAAGAGACCAGAGAGGAAACATACACATGTAAGAGACCAGAGAGGAAACATACACATGTAAGAGACCAGAGAGGAAAACATACACATGTAAGAGACCAGAGAGGAAAACATACACATGTAAGAGACCAGAGAGGAAACATACACATGTAAGAGACCAGAGAGGAAACATACACATGTAAGAAGAGACCAGAGAGGAAACATACACAGGTAAGAGACCAGAGAGGAAACATACACATGTAAGAGACCAGAGAGGAAACATACACATGTAAGAGACCAGAGAGGAAACATACACATGTAAGAGACCAGAGAGGAAACATACACATGTAAGAGACCAGAGAGGAAACATACACATGTAAGAGACCAGAGAGGAAACATACACATGTAAGAGACCAGAGCGAGAAACATACACATGTAAGAGACCAGAGAGGAAACATACACATGTAAGAGACCAGAGAGGAAACATACACATGTAAGAGACCAGAGAGGAAACATACACATGTAAGAGACCAGAGAGGAAACATACACATGTAAGAGACCAGAGGAGGAAACATACACATGTAAGAGACCAGAGAGGAAACATACACATGTAAGAGACCAGAGAGGAAACATACACATGTAAGAGACCAGAGAGGAAACATACACATGTAAGAGACCAGAGAGGAAACATACACATGTAAGAGACCAGAGAGGAAACAAACAAACACAGAACATGTAAGAGACCAGAGAGGAAACATACACATGTAAGAGACCAGAGAGGAAACATACACATGTAAGAGACCAGAGAGGAAACATACACATGTAAGAGACCAGAGAGGAAACATACACATGTAAGAGACCAGAGAGGAAACATACACATGTAAGAGACCAGAGAGGAAAACATACACATGTAAGAGACCAGAGAGAAAACACATGTAAGAGATGAACTAACATGTAAGAGACCAGAGAGGAAACATACACATGTAAGAGACCAGAGAGGAACAAAACATACACATGTAAGAGACCAGAGAGGAAACATACACATGTAAGAGACCAGAGAGGGAAACATACACATGTAAGAGACCAGAGAGGAACATACACATGTAAGAGACCAGAGAGGAAAACATACACTGTAAGAGTACCCAGAGAGGACCAGAGAGAGACCAGAAGAGGAAACATACACATGTAAGAGACCAGAGAGGAAACATACACATGTAAGAGACCAGAGAGGAAAACAATACACATGTAAGAGACCAGAGAGGAAACATACACATGTAAGGACCAGAGAGGAAACAAAACATACACTCTGTAAGACCCAGAGAGGGAAACAGGAGATACACATGTAAGAGACCAGAGAGGAAACATACACATGTAAGAGACCAGAGAGGAAACATACACATGTAAGAGACCAGAGAGGGAAACAGACACATGTAAGAGACCACAGAGAGGAAACATACACATGTAAGAGACCAGAGAGGAAACATACACAGGTAAGAGGACCAGAGAGGAAACCAGAGATACACATGTAAGAGACAGAGAGGAAACATACACATGTAAGAGACCAGAGAGGAAACATACACATGTAAGAGACCAGACACAGGAAAGGAAACATACACATGTAAGAGACCAGAGAGGAAAACATACACATGTAAGAGACCAGAGAGGAAAACATACACATGTAAGAGACCAGAGAGGAAACAAACACATGTACCAGAGAGGAACAAAACATGTAAGAGACCAGAGAGGAAACAGAACATACACATGTAAGAGACCAGAGGAAAACATACACATGTAAGAGACCAGAGAGGAAACATACACATGTAAGAGACCAGAGAGGAAGGAAACATACACATGTAAGAGACCAGAGAGGAAACATACACATGTAAGAGACCAGAGAGGAAAACATACACATGTAAGAGACCAGAGAGGAAACATACACATGTAAGAGACCAGAGAGGAAAACATGCACATGGTAAGAGACCAGAGAGGAAACATACACATGTAAGAGACCAGAGAGGAAACATACACATGTAAGAGACCAGAGAGGAAACATACACATGTATGTAAGAGACCAGAGAGGAAACATGCACATGTAAGAGACCAGAGAGGAAAACATGCACATGTAAGAGACCAGAGAGGAAACATTGCCACATGTAAGAGACCAGAGAGGAAACATACACATGTAAGAGACCAGAGAGGAAAACATACACATGTAAGAGACCAGAGAGGAAAACATGCACACATGTAAGAGACCAGAGAGGAAACATGCACATGTAAGAGACCAGAGAGGAAACATGCACCATGTACACATGTAAGAGACCAGAGAGGAAACAACATACACATGTAAGAGACCAGAGAGGAAACATACACATGTAAGAGACCAGAGAGGAAACATACACATGTAAGAGACCAGAGAGGAAACATACACATGTAAGAGACCAAAGAGGAAACATACACATGTAAGAGACCAGAGAGGAAAACATACACATGTAAGAGACCAGAGAGGAAACATACACATGTAAGAGACCAGAGAGAGGAAACATACACATGTAAGAGACCAGAAAGGAAACATACACATGTAAGAGACCAGAGAGGGAAACATACACATGTGTAAGAGAACCAGAGAGGAAACATGCACATGTAAGAGACCAGAGAGGAAACATGCACATGTAAGAGACCAGAGAGGAAGGCATCGATACAGGTCCGATACGATACTTTGTCTTTACGTATCTGCTGATATCTGATATTAACTGGTACTAGTGAAAAGCAAAGCGTTTTTACTTTTGGACCATTTATTTACATTCTAACCGGAGCAGACCGGTCTCTTTTTTTCCTGCATAAGATACACAAACTTTGAGGCGTACATGCTCACTTGAGTCAGTGGTCATGTTATGGCTGCTCACTGTGATACAGGTCTGTGAAAACAAAAGTAACTATGGTCTTGTTATTTTTAAAGGCACAGTGATTATAAAGTGGTGTCTCCTGCTCTTCGTGCTGTGGGGAACATAGTGACTGGAGACGACATTCAGACACAGGTAACCCCTCCCCCTTTTTAAAATGTTGTTTAAATCATAGTATTCATCTAAAAAAAACTTAATAAAAGAAACTAGTCCGTTGACGTTCACACGCCCGCTGTGATGTATTACTGTACTGCGATGTACGCGGCCACTGCGACGTACTTCCTTCTCCAGTTTCATTTTCTTAATCTGTGATACTCGTAAGATTCAGCAGCGTCTCGTCGTTTCATGTTATCTTAAAGACACAAATTATGTCTTTAACTGAATAAAGGTGTGTGTTGTCTGTTTATTTGTTTGTTTGAAGGTGATCCTGAACTGCTCCGCGCTGCCCTGTCTCCTGCACCTCCTCAGCAGTCCCAAAGAGTCCATCAAGAAAGAGGCGTGTTGGACCGTGTCAAACATCACAGCTGGAAACAAGGCTCAGATACAGGTATATACCTCAGGTACAGGTATACTGTTCAGGTACAGGTATACGGCTCAGGTACAGGTATACTGTTCAGGTACAGGTATACGGCTCAGGTACAGGTATACTGTTCAGGTACAGGTATACTGTTCAGGTACAGGTATACGGCTCAAGTACAGGTATACTGTTCAGGTACAGGTATACGGCTCAGGTACAGGTATACGGTCAGGTACAGGTACAGGTATACGGCTCAGGTACAGGTATACTGTTCAGGTACAGGTATACTGCTCAAGTACAGGTATACTGTTCAGGTACAGGTATACTGTTCAGGTACAGGTATACGGCTCAGGTACAGGTATACTGTTCAGGTACAGGTATACTGTTCAGGTAGAGGTATATGGCTCAGGTACAGGTATACTGTTCAGGTACAGGTATACGGCTCAGGTACAGGTATACGGCTCAGGTACAGGTATACTGTTCAGGTACAGGTATACCACTCAGAAATATGGTATACTGTTCAGGTACAGGTATGCGGCTCAGGTACAGGTATACGGTTCAGGTACAGGTATACGGCTCAGGTACAGGTATACGGCTCAGGTACAGGTATACGGCTCAGGTACAGGTATACTGTTCAGGTACAGGTATACGGCTCAGGTACAGGTATACGGCTCATGTACAGGTATACTGTTCAGGTACAGGTATATACCTCAGATACAGGTTATACAGCTCAGATACAGGTTATACGGCTCAGATACAGGTTATACGGCTCAGGTACAGGTATACTGCTCAGATACAGGTGTACGCATAACATACCAGTGTACGGCTCTGATTCAGGTGTAGAGCTCAGATACAGATATACTTATCTGTATCTGAGTTCAGATACAAGTATACGGCTCATATACGGCTCAGATATACCTCTTACATATAGGCATATGGCTCAAATTTATTATTATAGGTCAGTTAAGATTAACAGAATTGTTTCTACTTGCTAAATGCCACATAATGAGAGAAGGTTTTTTTGGACAATTTTTCATGACTTTCTTTAAAGTAAGAAGTTTACACACATTTCATTAGTATTTGTTCCATTGCCTTTAAAATGTGTGATTTGGGTTAAATGTTTTACATTTCCTTCCACAAGCTTCTCACAATAGTTGGCAGGAATTTTGTTCCATTCCTCGTGTCAGAACTGGTGTAACTGAGCCAAGTTTGTTTCCACCTCACTTGCACAGGCCTTTTCAGGTCTGTTCATACATTTTCAATAGGACTGAGATCAGGGCTTTGTGATGGACACTCCAAAACATTGACTTTGTTATCCTTAAGCCTCTTTGTTATCCTTAATTCTTTTTGTTATCTGTAATTCTTTTTGTTATCCTTAAGCCTCTTTGTTATCCTTAATTCTTTTTGTTATCCTTAATTATTTTTGTTATCCTTAAGCCTCTTTGTTATCCTTAATTCTTTTTATCCTTAATTCTTTTTGTTATCTGTAATTCTTTTTGTTATCCTTAAGCCTCTTTGTTATCCTTAATTCTTTTTGTTATCCTTAATTATTTTTGTTATCCTTAATTCTTATTGTTATCCTTAAGCCTCTTTGTTATCCTTAATTATTTTTGTTATCCTTAAGCCTCTTTGTTATCCATAATTCTTATTGTTATCCTTAAGCCTCTTTGTTATCCTTAATTCTTTTTGTTATCCTTAATTCTTTTTGTTATCCTTAAGCCTCTTTGTTATCCTTAATTATTTTTGTTATCCTTAAGCCTCTTTGTATCCATAATTCTTATTGTATCCTTAAGCCTCTTTGTTATCCTTAATTCTTTTTGTTATCCATAATTCTTATTGTTATCCTTAAGCCTCTTTGTTATCCTTAATTATTTTTGTTATCCTTAAGCCTCTTTGTTATCCATAAGCCTTTGTTATCCATAATTCTTATTGTTAGCCTCTCTTTGTTATCCTTAATTCTTTTTGTTATCCTTAATTCTTTTTGTTATCCTTAAGCCTCTTTGTTATCCTTAATTATTTTTGTTATCCTTAAGCCTCTTTGTTATCCATAATTCTTATTGTTATCCTTAAGCCTCTTTGTTATCCTTAATTCTTTTTGTTATCCATAATTCTTATTGTTATCCTTAAGCCTCTTTGTTATCCTTAATTCTTTTTGTTATCCTTAAGCCTCTTTGTCACCAGTTTGGCCATATACCTCAGGTCATTGTCCATTTGACAATGATGTTGAGATGTTTCTTCAGTATTTCCACATAATGTTCTTTCCTCATGATACCATTTATTTTGTAAAGTGCACCAGTCCCTCCTGCAGCAAACAACCCCACAACATGATGCTGCCACCCCTGTATTTCACAGTTGGAATGGTGTTCTTAGGTTTGCAAGATTCGCCCTTTTTTCTCCAAACGGAACAATGCTTATTATGGTCAAACAGTTCAGTTTTATTTTTGTCAGACCGCAGGACATGTCACCAAAAATTCAGGTCTTTGTCCCTGTGCATTTGCAAACCGTAAGCTGTTTTTTTATGTTTCTTTTGGAGAAAGAAACATAAATACTCCCTGTAGTGTCCTTTCAGTCCATGTCAGTATAGTCTTTGTTTCATGTTAATGACACTCTTATCAGCTTCAGCAGCATCTTCACAAGGTCTTTTGCTTTTGTTCTTGGGTTGATGTGCACATTTCAGACCAAAGCTCATTCATCTCTGGGACAGAACCCATCTCCATCCTGAGCAGTGTGATGCTGGACTTTCACATGGTCTTCACACTTGTATACAGTGGGCCCTCACTATACTGTGGTTCAGCCTCTCGCTGTTTAACTGATTTTTCCAGTGCAATTCTACATGTTTTTTGACAGTGTATGAATGCACATCGTGTTCTGCGTCCCGACCCGCCCTGGGACTGCAGACCACTGTCAATCGATCTCCGACGAGCCGCGTCTCTTGCACAGCACAGAATGCGTTCAACCAAATTTAAATAAATGTTTGTCCTGGCGCCGCTCTGCTCTCGTGTCGATCAAAGACGCACAGTCCGAGGAACTGTGAAAGATAAACGAGAGAAATGTGAGAAAATGTTAATGCCTGTTTGAGAAAAGTGTATAAAGTGTGTGGTGAGGGGTTTGACAGCTTTTAAACAGATAGAGTAATTGTATGATGCCCCGTTTAAACCTGATGCCCCGTTTAAACCTGATGCCCCGTTTAAACCTGATGCCCCGTTTAAACCTGATGCCCTGTTTAAACCTGATGCTGTTTAAACCTGATGCTGTTTAAACCTGATGCCCCGTTTAAACCTGATGCTGTTTAAACCTGATGCCCCGTTTAAACCTGATGCCCCGTTTAAACCTGATGCTGTTTAAACCTGATGCCCCGTTTAAACCTGATGCCCCGTTTAAACCTGATGCCCCGTTTTAACCTGATGCTGTTTAAACCTGATGCCCCGTTTAAACCTGATGCCCCGTTTAAACCTGATGCCCCGTTTTAACCTGATGCTGTTTAAACCTGATGCCCCGTTTAAACCTGATGCCCCGTTTAAACCTGATGCCCCGTTTAAACCTGATGCCCTGTGTAAACTCTGTTTTGTTTTGTTCAGAACGTGATCGACTCAAACATCTTCCCAGTTTTGATCGAGATCCTTCAGAAGGCAGAGTTCAGGACAAGGAAAGAGGCGGCCTGGGCCATCACCAACGCCACGTCCGGAGGAACCGCCGCACAAATCAGGTCAGTGTGACACTCAGGTCAGTGTGAAACTCATGTCAGTGTGACACTCAGGTTAGTGTTAAACTCAGGTCAGTGTGACACTCAGGTCAGTGTGAAACTCAGGTCAGTGTGAAACTCAGGTCAGTGTGAAACTCAGGTCAGTGTTAAACTCAGGTCAGCGCGAAACTCAGGTCAGTGTGAAACTCAGGTCAGTGTGAAACTCAGGTCAGTGGTAAACTCAGGTCAGTGTGAAACTCAGGTCAGTGTGAAACTCATGTCAGTGTGAAACTCAGGTCAGTGTGAAACTCAGGTCAGTGTGAAACTCAGGTCAGTGTGAAACTCAGGTCAGTGTGAAACTCAGGTCAGCGCGAAACTCAGGTCAGTGTGAAACTCAGGTCAGTGTGAAACTCAGGTCAGTGGTTAAACTCAGGTCAGTGTGAAATCAGGTCAGTGTGAAACTCATGTCAGTGTGAAACTCAGGTCAGTGCGAAACTCAGGTCAGTGTGAAACTCAGGTCAGTGTTGAAACTCAGGTCAGTGTTAAAACTCAGGTTAGTGTGAAAACTCAGGTCAGTGTGAAACTCAGGTCAGCGCGAAACTCAGGTCAGTGTGAAACTCAGGTCAGTGTGAAACTCAGGTCAGTGGTAAAACTCAGGTCAGTGTGAAACTCAGGTCAGTGTGAAACTCAGGTCAGTGTTAAAACTCAGGTCAGTGTGAAACTCAGGTCAGTGTGAAACTCAGGTCAGTGTGAAACTCAGGTCAGTGTTAAACTCAGGTCAGTGTGAAACTCAGGTCAGTGCGAAACTCAGGTCAGTGTGAAACTCAGGTCAGTGTGAAACTCAGGCCAGTGTTAAACTCATGTCAGTGTTAAACTCAGGTCAGTGTGAAACTCATGTCAGTGTGAAACTCAGGTCAGTGTGAAACTCAGGTCAGTGTGAAACTCAGGTCAGTGTGAAACTCAGGTCAGTGTTAAACTCAGGTCAGTGTGAAACTCAGGTCAGTGTGAAACTCAGGTCAGTGTGAAACTCAGGTCAGTGTGAAACTCAGGTCAGTGTGAAACTCAGGTCAGTGTGAAACTCAGGTCAGTGTGAAACTCAGGTCAGTGTGAAACTCACGTCAGTGTGAAACTCAGGTCAGTGTGAAACTCAGGTCAGTGTGAAACTCAGGTCAGTGTGAAACTCAGGTCAGTGTGCAGATTTAAACAGACACATTGGTGCGGAGTTTGAGTTTCTAGTCCAGCATTTTTACCATCTTCATGTAACATTTGACTTTTCATCTAGAATCTAAATGACTTAAACAGAAACTGACCACACGAAAAATCAAAAGAAAACATGTTTATGAGGAGGCCTCATGTTCCGGACCAGAAGTGAGTCCTCTCTGTTCTGGACCAGGACTGAGTCCTCTCTGTTCTGGACCGGGACTGAGTCCTCTCTGTTCTGGACCAGGACTGAGTCCTCTCTGTTCTGGACCAGAAGTGGAGTCCTCTCTGTTCTGGACCAGGACTGAGTCCTCTCTGTTCTGGACCGGGACTGAGTCCTCTCTGTTCTGGACCGGGACTGAGTCCTCTCTGTTCTGGACCAGAAGTGAGTCCTCTCTGTTCTGGACCGGGACTGAGTCCTCTCTGTTCTGGACCGGGACTGAGTCCTCTCTGTTCTGGACCGGGACTGAGTCCTCTCTGTTCTGGACCAGAAGTGAGTCCTCTCTGTTCCGGACCAGAAGTGAGTCCTCTCTGTTCTGGACCGGGACTGAGTCCTCTCTGTTCTGGACCAGAAGTGAGTCCTCTCTGTTCCGGACCGGGACTGAGTCCTCTCTGTTCCGGACCGGGCCTGAGTCCTCTCTGTTCCGGACCGGGCCTGAGTCCTCTCTGTTCCGGACCGGGACTGAGTCCTCTCTGTTCCGGACCGGGACTGAGTCCTCTCTGTTCCGGACCGGGACTGAGTCCTCTCTGTTCCGGACCAGAAGTGAGTCCTCTCTGTTCTGGACCGGGCCTGAGTCCTCTCTGTTCCGGACCGGGACTGAGTCCTCTCTGTTCCGGACCGGGCCTGAGTCCTCTCTGTTCCGGACCGGGCCTGAGTCCTCTCTGTTCTGGACCGGGCCTGAGTCCTCTCTGTTCTGGACCGGGCCTGAGTCCTCTCGGTTCCGGACCAGGACTGAAGTCTTGTTGTATTTGCAGGTATCTGGTCTCTCTGAATGTGATCAAGCCTCTGTGTGACCTTCTCACGGTGATGGACTCAAAGATCGTGCAGGTCTCTCTCAGCGGGTTGGAGAACATCCTGAGACTCGGAGAGAAGGAGGCCAAGAAAAACGGCTCTGGCATCAACCCGTACTGTGCCCTCATCGAGGAGGCCTACGGTAGGACCAGGACTCTGGACCAGAACCTAGTCTAAACCAGGACTCTGGACCAGGACTCTGGACCAGGACTCTGGACCAGGACTCTGGACCAGGACTCTGGACCAGGACTATGGACCAGAACCTAGTCTAAACCAGGACTCTGGACCAGGACTCTGGACCAGGACTCTGGACCAGGACTCTGGACCAGGACTCTGGGCCAGGACCCTGGGTCAGGACCCTGGGTCAGGACCCTGGGTCAGGACCCTGGGTCAGGACCCTGGGTCAGGACCCTGGGTCAGGACCCTGGGTCAGGACCCTGGGTCAGGACCCTGGGTCAGGACCCTGGGTCAGACTTGGTGACTTTATCCTTGTTTTTTGCTCAAAAACCTTAATCTTATGTTTGTGTTTTTTCTGCAGGACTGGACAAGATCGAGTTTCTTCAGGGCCATGAAAACCAGGAGATTTACCAAAAAGCTTTTGACCTGATTGAGCGATATTTCGGCGTCGAGGAAGAGGACTCCAACCTGGCCCCACAGGTCGACCAAAACCAGGCGCAGTTCCTTTTCCAGCAGCAAGAGGGCCCCAGAGAGGGATTTCAACTTTAACCCAAGGCTCCAGTCACCACTAGGTCCACACGATCCGGGTCGGAGCGCTCGTCTTCGGCAAAGTCTCTCCACATTCACTTGTACGATGCCATAAAGCAGACGATTTAAAGTGAAGGACAAAATGGGACGAGATGAGCCACAACATGAAAACGTGAACCAGACAGACTCGAAAAAATCTTCAACAGTTGTAGATTTTTGGACTTGCTGCGTGACATGCTTTTCTGTGTCTTGAATGTGAATCTACCTCCTCCAATCGTCCAAGAAGCAAACGATGACCCCGTGACCCCTGCCAAGGCACTGGTCCTATCTCGCGTCGGCAAAAAGCCTCTTCAGTGCTCAGATCTGAAGTGAAGCCCAAAGGTTTCACAGAGTTAAATCGTAAGGATCCGTTTGGTAAAGAAGTTACAAGACTAGAAAAGGCTCAGGTAAGAAGATGTCTGCAAGGACTAAACCAGGTCCAGACCAGGGCGGAACCGGGTCTGAACCCAGAACTAAACCAGGATTAAGCAAGGACAGAAACCACTCTGAACTAGGTCTAAATCCAGACTAATCCAGATCCAAACCAGATCTAAACCAGAACTAAACCAGGACTAACCGATTTCCAACTGATCTCAGCAGGACTGGAGGATCCAAACCAGAACTAAACTGGACTTTGGAGGGGGCTGTATTTATGCTCTAGTTTCTTTTTCTTTTTAAACCCATGATATGTCATGACTCCAAACCCAGGCTTCAAAATGCAAAAAGCAAATGCAAGTTTCTCTAATGTCCACATGGGGGCGCCACAGCTGCAGGGAGTGAATGTGTGGATCTTTAGCTCAAGGAAAACCAGTTTCAGTCTTTGTCCAGTCAAATGTTTTACCAAATCCATGACCAAGTGTGTCCTTTTGTTCTTTTCTAAACGCTCACAGCTCAAATCACTTTGTGGAGAATAAACCATGTAACTGCAAAACCTAAACTGATGTCATGATGTCACGTTTTAAAGTATCATATTTAGCAACGAGATAAACGAGAAAACTGAAACTAATGTAATGTAATTATCCCCCAAACTATTCTAAATGTTTAGTAAGATTAAAAACATAAAGTGCACAATCAAACACTTTAGTACAAACAAACGCTTCATAGAAACAGCTCTGGCCCAAAGCGGCATCGATCTGTCGTGGACTGAGTCATGGACCGAGCGACACGTCAATGTGGTCGTCATGGAGACAGGTCTGATGTCGTGACCGCGAGAGCTGGAATCACGTTTTGTGCTCCTCGTACTGAAGTGTTTTAAAGCTTTGTGTTCTTTCGGCAGCATGGGCCAAAACCAGATATCGACCAGTGAGACGTCGAATATCGGTCTGATAAAAACGATCATTTCTACAAAAACATGTGTTGTGAAAACGTGCAGCGTTGTTTCTGTTTTACCTGGATCAGATGAACTTGATCTGCAGATTCTCTGATATTGATAAAAATGTCATAAGTCTGAGAGTTTTTCAGTGTCAGGGTCCACAGTTAAAATCAAAGTGAATGTGACTGTTTCTTTTTAAAGCCTCTGCGGCTCAGTGGAGTCATAACGTGTTAAAGTGATGCACATGGCCCAGCTACAAGTCAGATCTATGGAGAGGCACCCTTAAAAATTAAAAAGGTGATTTTAAAATCATTTGTGGTAAAAATGGAATTGAAATTTTGAATTGGTGTGGCTTTCTTTGGTCAAATCTCTGCTCTGTTGATTGTATTTATTTTTGGTTTTTTTTCAGGGTTTTTTGTGTGTTTTTTTGTTTTCTTATCAGGGCAAAGGTGTGTCATAGTTTTTCTTTTGATTTTAGTAGAAAATCTATAAATTATTTTCAGATGTTGTACAGAATAAATGAGACTGTACGATCGGCTTCATGTTTTGTGCCTGGTGTTTTTCTCCATTTTTATTTGAGTTTCATAAAAACCTGGAGTCGTTCGATAAACAGAATTTTTATGAGACAGTGGGACAGGACGGGGGACAGAATGGGGGGGACAGTGGGACAGGATGGGGGACAGAATGGGGGGGACAGAATGGGGGGACAGTGGGACAGGACGGGGGGACAGAATGGGGGGGACAGTGGGACAGGATGGGGGACAGAATGGGGGGACAGAATGGGGGGACAGTGGGACAGGACGGGGGACAGAATGGGGGGGACAGTGGGACAGGATGGGGGACAGAATGGGGGGACAGAATGGGGGGACAGTGGGACAGGACAGGGGGGGACAGAATGGGGGGGACAGTGGGACAGGATGGGGGACAGAATGGGGGGACAGAATGGGGGGACAGTGGGACAGGACGGGGGACAGAATGGGGGGGGCAGTGGGACAGGATGGGGGACAGAATGGGGGGACAGAATGGGGGGACAGTGGGACAGGACGGGGGACAGAATGGGGGGGGCAGTGGGACTAGATGGGGGGACAGTATGGGGGGACAGTGGGACAGGACGGGGGGGACAGAATGGGGGGGACAGTGGGACTAGATGGGGGGGGACAGTGGGGGGGGACAGTGGGACAGGACGGGGGGAGAATGGGGGGGGGGGGACAGTGGGACTAGGAGAGGGGGGGGGGACAGTATGGGGGGACAGTGGGGACAGGAGGGGGGGACAGAATGGGGGGTGGGACAGAAGGGGGGGACAGGGGGACAGTGGGGGGGGGGGGGGGGGGACCAGGACATGGGGGGGGGACAGTATGGGGGGGAGGGGGGGGACGACAGGACGGGGGACAGGGGGACGACAGGGGAATGGGGGGGACAGGGGGACGGAGGGGGACAGGGGGGGGGACAGGAGATGGGGGGGGAGGGACAGGGGGCGGACAGAATGGGGGACAGTGGGATGGGGGGGACAGGAGGGGGGGACAGGACGGGGGGGGACAGTGGGGACAGGAAGGGGACAGGAGGAGGGGGGAGAGTGGGGACACAGGGGGGACAGGACAGGGGGACAGGACAGGGGGACAGATGGGGGGGGACAGGGGGACAGGGGGGGGGACAGGATGGGGGGGGACAGTGGGACAGGATGGGACACAGGGATGGGGGGACAGTGGGACAGGGGGGACAGGGGGACAGGACGGGGGACAGACGGGGGGGACAGGGGGGGACAGGGGAGTGGGACAGGGGACAGGAATGGGGGGACAGGGGACAGGGGGACAGGATACAGGGACGGGGGACAGACAGGACGGGGGACAGGGGACAGGGGGGGGACAGTGGGACTAGGACGGGGGGACAGATGGGGGGACAGTGGGACAGGACGGGGGACAGAATGGGACAGTGGGACTCAGAATGGGGGGACAGGACAGTGGGACAGGACGGGGGACAGAACTCTCATGGGGGACAGGGGGGACAGTGGGGACAGATGGGGGGGACAGTTGGGACTAGATGGGGGGGACAGTGAGGGGGGGGACAGGAGGGGGACAGTTTCACTCTGACAGTGGGACGAGAATGGGGGGACAGTGGGGGACAGGACAGGGGACAGAATGGGGGGACAGTGGGACAGGACGGGGGACAGAATGGGGGGACAGTGGGACAGGGACATGGGGACAGGACGGGGGGACAGAATGGGGGACAGAATGGGGACAGTGGGGGACAGGGGGGGGACAGTGGGGGGGACAGGGGGACAGGACAGGGGACAGAATGGGGGGACAGTGGGACAGGACAGTGGGACAGTACAGGGACAGGGGGACAGGACGGGGGACAGAATGGGACAGGACGGGGGACAGAATGGGGGGACAGGGGGACAGGACGGGGGACAGAATGGGGGGACAGTGGGACAGTGGACTGACGACAGAATGGGGGGACAGGACAGTGGGACAGGATGTGGGGGACAGGGGGGGGACAGTGGGACAGTACAGGGGGGACAGGACAGGGGACAGTGGGACTCTGACAGGATGGGGGACAGTGGGACAGGACAGGGACACAAGATGGGGTGGACAGTGGGACAGGACAGGGGACAGAGACTGGGGGGACAGTGGGACAGGACGGGGGACTGAATGGGGGGACAGGACGGGGGACAGGGGGACAGGACGGGGGACAGAATGGGGGGGGACAGTGGGACAGGACAGAATGGGGGGGACAGTGGGACAGTACAGGGGGGACAGGATGGGGGACAGTGGGACAGGACTGGGACAGAATTCACTCTGACAGTGGGACTAGATGGGGGGACAGTGGGACAGGACAGGGGACAGAATGGGGGGACAGTGGGACATGGGGACACAGATGGGGGGGACAGTGGGACAGTGGGGGGACAGGACGGGGGACAGAATGGGGGGACAGTGGGACTAGATGGGGGGACAGTGGGACAGGATGGGGGACAGGATGGGGGACAGGACGGGGGGACAGTGGGACTAGATGGGGGGACAGTGGGACAGGGGGGGGGACAGAATGGGGGGGACAGTGGGACTAGATGGGGGGACAGTGGGACAAGACGGGGGACAATGGGGGGACAGTGGGACAGGACAGGGGACAGAATGGGGGGACAGTGGGACAGTACAGGGGGGACAGGACGGGGGGACAGAATGGGGGGACAGGATGGGGGGACAGTACGGGGGGACAGTGGGACAGGACGGGGGACAGAATGGGGGGACAGTGGGACAGGACAGGGGACAGAATGGGGGGACAGGATGGGGGAACAGTGGGACAGGACGGGGGGACAGTACGGGGGGACAGTGGGACAGGACAGGGGACAGAATGGGGGGGGACAGTGGGACTAGATGGGGGGTTTCAGTATGGGGGGACAGTGGGACAGGACGGGGGACAGAATGGGGGGGACAGTGGGACTAGATGGGGGGACAGTGAGGACAGGACAGGGGACAGAATGGGGGGGACTCATGGGACAGGACGGGGGACAGAATGGGGGGACAGTGGGACAGGACGGGGGACAGAATGGGGGGGCAAGTGGGACTAGATGGGGGGACAGTATGGGGGGACAGTGGGACAGGACGGGGGGACTGAATGGGGGGACAGGACAGGACGGGGGACAGTGGGACAGGACGGGGGACAGAATGGGGGGGACAGTGGGACAGGACAGGGGACAGAATAGGGGGACAGTGGGACAGTACAGGGGGGACAGGACGGGGGACAGTGGGACAGGACGGGGGACAGAATGGGGGGGACAGTGGGACTAGATGGGGGGGACAGGACGGGGGGACAGTGGGACAGTACAGGGGGGACAGGACGGGGAACAGAATGGGGGACAGTGGGACAGTACAGGGGTTTCACTCTCACGGGGGGACAGTGGGACAGGACGGGACAGGATGGAGGGACAGTGGGACAGTACAGGGGGGACAGGACGGGGGGACAGTGGGACATACTGTAAATCGTTCCAATATAAAAATACTGAACCTTATTATAAAGTAAAACCGTCACATCGTCCACACACAGCTCCATGCTCTGCACAAGTTTCAGACATTTTTATGCAGGATTTTAGAAGATGATACATACGTGAGCTCCATGATAAAGGACATAAAAAACATGAAGTCTCCTCAGATCTCACTGGGCTCCACAGATTTGTGAAGTGGACGTCAGACGTGTTCCTTTTGTGTAGATCAGTGTCGTTTAAAATGTCCAAACAGTGATGTGACGATAGAGCAGATACAGGCACGATGTTCAGCCGTGAGTGGACTCACTCTGACGTTTCACTCTCATGTTTCACTCTGACGTTTCACTCTCATGTTTCACTCTGACGTTTCACTCTGACGTTTCACTCTGACGTTTCACTCTGACGTTTCACTCTGATGTTTCACTCTGACGTTTCACTCTCATGTTTCACTCTGACGTTTCACTCTGACGTTTCACTCTCATGTTTCACTCTGACGTTTCACTCTCATGTTTCACTCTGACGTTTCACTCTCATGTTTCACTCTGACGTTTCACTCTCATGTTTCACTCTCATGTTTCACTCTGACGTTTCACTCTGACGTTTCACTCTCATTTTCAGTCTGACGATTCACTATCACGTTTCACTCTGACGTATTACACTGACGTTTCACTCTGATGTTTCACACTGACGTTTTACTCTCATGTTTCACTCTGATGTTTCACTCTCATGTTTCACTCTGTTTTTTCACTCTGGTGTTTCACTCTGACGTTTCACTATCATGTTTCACTCTGACTTTCATGTGACGTTTCACACTCTGGTGTTTCGTTTCACTCTGATGTTTCACTCTCACGTTTCACTCTGACGTTTCACTCTGGTGTTTCACTCTGGTGTTTCACTTTTCACTCTGACGTTTCACTCTCTCATTTCACTCTGACGTTTCACTCTGACGTATTCACTCTGACGTTTCACTCTGACGTTTTTCACACTCTGATGTTTCACTCTCACGTTTCACTCTCACGTTTCACTCTGGTGTTTCACTCTCATGTTTCACTCTGGTGTTCACTCTCACTTTCACTCTGACACTCTGACGTTTCACTCTGGTGTTTCACTCTGACGTTTCACTCTCACGTTTCACTCTGGTGTTTCACTCTCATGTTTCACTCTGAAGTTTCACTCTGACGTTTCACTCTCATGTTTCACTCTGACGTTTCACTCTGACATTTCACTCTGACGTTTCACTCTCACGTTTCACTCTGACGTTTCACTCTGACGTTTCACTCTGATGTTTCACTCTGAGGTTTCACTCTGGTGTTTCACTCTGGTGTTTCACTCTGACGTTTCACTCTCATGTTTCACTCTGACGTTTCACTCTGGTGTTTCACTCTCATGTTTCACTCTCACGTTTTCACTCTCATGTTTCACTCTCATGTTTCACTCTGACGTTTCACTCTCACGTTTCACTCTGATGTTTCACTCTCATGTTTCACTCTCATGTTTCACTCTCATGTTTCACTCTGATGTTTCACTCTGGTGTTTCACTCTCATGTTTCACTCTGACGTTTCACTCTGACGTTTTCACTCTGACGTCACTTCATCACTCTTCATGTTTCACTCTGACATTTCACTCTTACGTTTCACTCTCATGTTTCACACTCACGTTTTCACTCTGAAGTTTCACTCTGATGTTTCACACTCTGACGTTTCACTCTCATGTTTCACTCTGACATTTCACTCTCACGTTTCACTCTGATGTTTCACTCTCACGTTTCACTCTGACGTTTCACTCTGACGTTTCACTCTCATGTTTCACTCGGGTGTTTCACACTCTGGTGTTTTCACTCTCACGTTTCACACTCTGACGTTTCACTCTCATGTTTCACTCTGATGTTTCACTCTGGTGTTTCACTCTCATGTTTCACTCTGGTGTTTCACTCTCATGTTTCACACTGACGTTTCACTCTGACGTTTCACTCTGAGGTTTCACTCTGGTGTTTCACTCTCATGTTTCACTCTCATGTTTCACTCTGATGTTTCACTCTGGTGTTTCACTCTCATGTTTCACACTGACGTTTCACTCTGATGTTTTTCACTCACATTTCACTCTGACATTTCACTCTTACGTTTCACTCTCATGTTTCACACTCACGTTTCACTCTGAAGTTTCACTCTGATGTTTCACTCTGACGTTTCACTCTCATGTTTCACTCTGACATTTCACTCTGACGTTTCACTCTCACGTTTCACTCTGAAGTTTCACTCTGACGTTCACTCTGAGGTTTCACTCTGGTGTTTTCACTCTGGTGTTTCAACTCTGACGTTTCACTCTCATGTTTCACTCTGATGTTTCACTCTGGTGTTTCACTCTGACTGTTTCACTCTGGTGTTTCACTCTCATGTTTTCACACTCTGACGTTTCACTCTGACGTTTCACTCTGAGGTTTCACTCTGGTGTTTCACTCTCATGTTTCACTCTCATGTTTCACTCTGATGTTTCACTCTGGTGTTTCACTCTCATGTTTCACACTGACGTTTCACTCTGACGTTTCACTCTCACATTTCACTCTGACATTTCACTCTTACGTTTCACTCTCATGTTTCACACTCACGTTTCACTCTGAAGTTTCACTCTGATGTTTCACTCTGACGTTTCACTCTCATGTTTCACTCTGACATTTCACTCTGACGTTTCACTCTCACGTTTCACTCTGAAGTTTCACTCTGACGTTTCACTCTGAGGTTTCACTCTGGTGTTTCACTCTGGTGTTTCAACTCTGACGTTTCACTCTCATGTTTCACTCTGATGTTTCACTCTGATGTTTTTCACTCTCATGTTTCACACTCTGGTGTTTCACTCTCATGTTTCACTCTGACGTTTCACTCTGACGTTTCACTCTGAGGTTTCACTCTCTGGTGTTTCACTCTCATGTTTCACTCTCATGTTTCACTCTGATGTTTCACTCTGGTGTTTCACTCTCATGTTTCACTCTCATGTTTCACACTGACGTTTCACTCTGACGTTTTCACTCTCACATTTCACTCTGACATTTCACTCTTACGTTTCACTCTCATGTTTCACACTCACGTTTCACTCTGAAGTTTCACTCTGATGTTTCACTCTGACGTTTCACTCTCATGTTTCACTCTGACATTTCACTCTGACGTTTCACTCTCACGTTTCACTCTGAAGTTTCACTCTGACGTTTCACTCTGAGGTTTCACTCTGGTGTTTCACTCTGGTGTTTCAACTCTGACGTTTCACTCTCATGTTTCACTCTGATGTTTCACTCTGGTGTTTCACTC
Source organism: Periophthalmus modestus (assembly GCA_019594935.1). Classification (NCBI taxonomy): domain Eukaryota; kingdom Metazoa; phylum Chordata; class Actinopteri; order Gobiiformes; family Gobiidae; genus Periophthalmus; species Periophthalmus modestus. The sequence goes on from JAIEZT010001227.1 coordinate 127,482, forward strand.
TCATGTTTCACTCTGGTGTTTCACTCTCATGTTTCACACTGACGTTTCACTCTGACGTTTCACTCTGAGGTTTCACTCTGGTGTTTCACTCTCATGTTTCACTCTCATGTTTCACTCTGATGTTTCACTCTGGTGTTTCACTCTCATGTTTCACTCTGACGTTTCACTCTGACGTTTCACTCTCACATTTCACTCTGACATTTCACTCTTACGTTTCACTCTCATGTTTCACACTCACGTTTCACTCTGAAGTTTCACTCTGATGTTTCACTCTGACGTTTCACTCTCATGTTTCACTCTGACATTTCACTCTCACGTTTCACTCTCACGTTTCACTCTGAAGTTTCACTCTGACGTTTCACTCTGAGGTTTCACTCTGGTGTTTCACTCTGGTGTTTCACTCTGACGTTTCACTCTCATGTTTCACTCTGATGTTTCACTCTGGTGTTTCACTCTCATGTTTCACTCTGGTGTTTCACTCTCATGTTTCACACTGACGTTTCACTCTGACGTTTCACTCTGAGGTTTCACTCTGGTGTTTCACTCTCATGTTTCACTCTCATGTTTCACCCTCACGTTTCACTCTCACGTTTCACTCTCACGTTTCACTCTCATGTTTCACTCTGATGTTTCACTCTGGTGTTTCACTCTCATGTTTCACACTGACGTTTCACTCTGACGTTTCACTCTGAGGTTTCACTCTGGTGTTTCACTCTCATGTTTCACTCTCATGTTTCACTCTCACGTTTCACTCTCATGTTTCACTCTCACGTTTCACTCTGATGTTTCACCCTCACGTTTCACTCTGGTGTTTCACTCTCACGTTTCACTCTCATGTTTCACTCTCACGTTTCACTCTGATGTTTCACCCTCACGTTTCACTCTGGTGTTTCACTCTCACGTTTCACTCTCATGTTTCACTCTGAACATGTCTGACTGGTTTGATGAATATTTGAGACGCTCCACAGACGATAAGGAGCAAAAACAAAAGACTCACTGTTAAATTCTGACAAACTCAACGTCACGGCCTCGAGTTTTTCTCTCAGGTTTAAACATCGACTTGTCTCACTACGAGTGAAGTAATGATGACAAATACTCACATTACTGACTGGATTTTTAGGCAGTTGTACTTTTTAAAGTATATTTTTAAACTTGTACTTATGTACTCGAGTATAATTCTATGTATTTGTAATTAGTTACACGGAAAAACAAAACCATCCTGAGTCTCGTCCCTTTGGTCTGTCTCTGTGCAGCACGTCTCAGCATCGGACGCTCTGATTGGCCAGAGCTCAGTGTGTAGATTTAGAACAACAAAGTTCAACTTTAAACTGTAACTTTAAAAAGATCTACAATACTACAGTAAAAAGAACAAATACTGCAGTAAAAAGAACAAATACTACAGTAAAAAGAACAAATACTGCAGTAAAAAGAACAAATACTACAGTAAAAAGAACAAATACTACAGTAAAAAGAACAAATACTACAGTAAAAAGAACAAATACTACAGTAAAAAGAACAAATACTGCAGTAAAAAGAACAAATACTGCAGTAAAAAGAACAAATACTGCAGTAAAAAGAACAAATACTGCAGTAAAAAGAACAAATACTAAAAAAAGAACAAATACTGCAGTAAAAAAAAAACAAATACTGCAGTAAAAAGAACAAAAATACTGCAGTAAAAAAGAACAAATACTGCAGTAAAAAGAACAAATACTGCAGTAAAAAGAAACAATACTACAGTAAAAAAAGTTGTACTGCAGTAAAAAGAACAAACTGCAGTAAAAAGAACAAATACTGCAGTAAAAAAAAAAAACAAATACTGCAGTAAAAAAAAAGAACAAAAAGACTGCAAAAAAACAAATACAATAAGTTAAAAAGAAACAAATACTGCAGTAAAAAGAACAAATACTGCAGTAAAAAGAACAAATACTGCAGTAAAAAGAACAAATACTGCAGTAAAAAGACAGTACTCTTGAGTAGGATGTATTTGAAGTATTCATTAGTTAAGTGAAGTACAAAAGTACTGTGTAATCCTCACTGTAGTTTAAAAAATAAAATAAAATCCTTGTAACAGAAGTTTGAACAGTAACAGCAGAATCATCTGGTCCAGTTCCAGGTTTGACTCCAGCTCTCACTGTTTTTATGTCCCTGAGCAACACACTTCTCCTCATGAAAGAAACATGAGCCTCAGACTCATCCCAGAGACTCAACAAAGAGCTGTCACTGCAGACAAAAGAGTGCCCCCAGTTAGACCTGAAGATCTGTTCACTGTCCTAGTCCTGGTTCACTTCTGGTTTAAACCTGGTTCAGTCCTGGTTTAGACCTGGTTTAGTCCTGGTTTAGACCTGGTTTAGTCCTGGTTTAGTTCTGGTCTAGTCCTGGTTTAGTCCTGGTTTAGTCCTGGTTTAGACCTGGTTTAGACCTGGTTTAGACCTGGTTTAGTCCTGGTTTAGTCCTGGTTTAGTCCTGGTTTAGACCTGGTTTAGTCCTGGTTTAGTCCTGGTTTTTGTGTCTTATAGTTTTCAGTTGATTAAACGATGACGAGTTTAAAGTCGAGTTGAAATGAGGAAACTGAAACAAAAGACTTTTCATGCTTGAGTTTGATTTGAAGTGACTCAGTCTCGGTCTTTGGCTCGTTCTGTGGCTCATTCCTGTGGCTCGTTCTGTGTCACACCTGAGCAGGTTTGTCCGGGTTTAAAACATTTTAATTAAAGGGACATTTTCACACATGACGTCTCTGTTCTCAATTCAACACAACTTTTACTGAGAACTATTGTATCTCAAATCACACTGTCACTCTTCTCTCACTCCTCTCTCACTCTTCTCTCTCTCATTCAATTGAATTGAATTGAATTGAATTCTCTCACTCTCCTCTCACTCTTCTCTCTCTCCTCTCACTCTTCTCTCTCTTCTCTCACTCTCCTCTCACTCTCCTCTCTCTTCTCTCACTCTCTCTCACTCTTCTCTCACTCTCCTCTCTCTCCTCTCTCTCTCTTCTCTCTCTCCTCTCTCTCTCTTCTCTCACTCTCCTCTCACTCTTCTCTCTCTCCTCTCACTCTTCTCTCTCATCTCTCACTCTTCTCTCTCTTCTCTCCTCTCTTCTCACTCTTCTCTCTCTTCTCTCACTCTCCTCTCACTCTCCTCTCTCTCTTCTCTCACTCTCACTATTCACTCTCTCTCTCCTCTCACTCTCTCTCTCTCTTCTCTCTCTTCTCTCTCTCTCTCTCACTCTCCTCTCACTCTCTCTCTCTCTTCTCTCTCTCTCTCCTCTCTCTTCTCTCTCTCTCTCTCTCTCTCTCTCTCACTCTCTCTCTCTCTCTCTCTCTCTCACTCTCCTCTCTCTCTTCTCTCTCACTCTCCTCTCTCTCTCCTCTCTCTCCTCTCACTCTCTCTCTCTCTCTCTCTCTCTCTCACTCTTCTCACTCTCCTCTCACTCTCTCTCTCTTCTCTCACTCTCCTCTCACTCTTCTCTCTCTTCTCTCTCTCTCCTCTCACTCTTCTCTCTCTTCTCTCTCTCTCTCTCTCTCCTCTCACTCTCCTCTCTCTCTCTCACTCTCTTCTCTCTCTCTCCTCTCACTCTCCTCTCTCCTCCTCTCACTCTTCTCTCTTCTCACTCTCCTCTCTCTCTCTCTCCTCTCTCTCTCCTCTCTCTCCTCTCACTCTCTCTCTCTTCTCTCTCTCCTTCTTCTCTCTCTCCTCTCACTCTTCTCTCTCTCTTCTCTCTCTCTTCTCTCTCACTCTCCTCTCTCACTCTTCTCTCACTCTCCTCTCACTCTTCTCTCTCTCCTCTCACTCTCCTCTCACTCTTCTCTCTCTCCTCTCACTCTTCTCTCTCTCCTCTCTCTCTCTCACTCTTCTCTCTCATCTCTCACTCTTCTCTCTCTCCTCTCTCTTCTCACTCTTCTCTCTCTTCTCTCACTCTTCTCTCTCTCCTCTCACTCTTCTCTTACTCCTCTCTCTCTCACTCTTCTCTCTTCTCTCTCTCTCCTCTCTCTCCTCTCACTCTTCTCTCCTCTCAGTCCTCTCTCCTCCTCTCACTCCTCTCTCTTTTCACTCTCCTCTCACTCCTCTCTCTCTCTCTCTCTCTCTCTCCTCTCACTCTCTCCTCTTTCTCTCTCTCTTCTCTTCTCTCTCTCTCTCTCTCTCTTCTCTCTCTCTCTCCTCTCTCTCTCTCTCTCTCTCTCACTCTTCTCCACTCTAGTTTTCAAAGTCTCTCTCTCTCCTCTCTGTTCTCTCTCTGTTCTCTCTCTTCTCTCTCTCTCCTCTCTCTCTCTCCTCTTTCTTCTCACTCTTCTCTCTCTCCTCTCTCTCCTCTCTCTCTCTCTCCTCTCTCTCTCACTCTTCCTCTCTTCTTCTCACTCCTCTCTCTCTCCTCCTCTCATTCTCTCTCTCTCCTCTCTCTTCTCTCTCTCTCTCTCACTCTTCTCTCTCTTCTCTCACTCTCCTCTCTCTCTTCTCTCTCTCTTCTCACTCTTCTCTCACTCCTCCTCTCTCTCCTCTCTTCTCTCTCTCTTCCATCACTCTCCTCTCTCTCTCATTCTCTCCCTCTTCTCCTCACTCTTCTCTCACTCTCCTCTCTCTCCTCTCTCTCTCTTCTCTCTCTCTCTTCTCTCTCTCCTCTCTGTCTCTCTCATCTTTCTCTCATCCACTCTTCTCTCTCCTCAGCTCCATCTCTCGTCCTCACTCTTCTCTCTCTCTCTCTCCTCTCACTCTCTCTCTCTCTTCTCTCAACATCTCTCTTTCTCTCCCTCTCTCCTCTCACTCCTCTCTCTCCTCCTCTCTCTTCTCTCCTTCTCTCACTCTCTTCTCACTCTCTCTCTCTTCTCCTTCTCACTCTCCTCTCTCTCTCTCTCTCTCTCTCTTCTCTCTCTCTCACTCGTCTCTCTCCTCTCCTCGTCTCTCTTCTCCCCTCTCTCACTCTCCTCTCCTCTCTTCCTTCTCTCTCTTCTCTCTCTCTTCTCTCTCTCTCCTCTCACTCTCCTCTCTCTTCTCTCACTCTCCTCTCACTCTTCTCTCTCTCTCCTCTCCTCTTCTCTCTCCTCTCTCTCTCTCTCTCCTCTCAACTCTCACTCTCCAACTTCCACTCTCCTCTCTCTCACTCTTCTCCTCTCCTCTCTTCCGCTCTTCTCTTCTCTCTCTCTCTCTTCTCTCTCTCTCGCTCCTCTCTCTCTCTCTCTCTCTCTCCTCTCTCTTCTCTCTCTCCGGTTCTCTCTCTCTTCTCTCTTCTCACATCCTCTCCTCACTCTTCTCTCCTCACTCTCTCTCTCTTCTCTCTCTCCTCTCTTCTCTCTCTCTCCTCTCTCTTCTCTCTCTCTCTCTCTCTTCAACTCTCCTCTCTCTCTCTTCTCTCTCTCCTCTCACTCTTCTCTCACTCTCTCTCTCTCTTCTCCTCTCTGTCTTGTCTCCTCTCCTCTCATCACGCTTAAGATCCTCTTCCCCATCCTCTCTGCCTCTCTCACTCCACACTCTCACTCTCTTCCATCCATCTCTCCAGCTCTCACTCTTCTCCTCGAATAACTCTCTCTCTCTCCCTCTCTCTCAAGATAATCTTCTCGCTCTCTCTTGAAGAAATCTTCTCTCTCGGGCTCTTCTCTCCGGCTGTCTCTCCTGCTCAGCATCCGACTGATCATCTCTCAGTCGGTTTCAGGACTCGGTCTCTCTGAGATCTCTCTGATCAAGGCGACACATCTCCTCACAAGATTTCTCGTGTTGATCTTTCGACTCTTTCCACTGTCCCTCTTCTCTCTCTTCACGGAGACTAGAGGACTGGGAGGGCATCTGAGCCAGAAGCACTGAAAAGTCAATGTCTTTAGAAACCTCAGTTCGGGCTCCGGGCTTAAGATCTAACCTCTGACCCAGTGAAGGAGTCACCACCAGCTCCACAACCGACTGATATTTTCCTAGTCGGTTTTTAGACCCACCACAGACACCTGAGAGACTCTGATCAAGGCGACACATCCTCCTGACACTGATGAACTTCTCAGTGTTGATCCTGTTAGATCTGAGTCTTTGACTCTGTGGATCATGATCCTCTTACAGAGACTAGAGGACTGGGAGGGCATCTGAGCTACTGCACTAAACTGGCTCAAGTGCATCTAGAAAACAGGGAGAACTTTGTTGAAACTGGAAAATGTGTCTCAGATAAAATGTCCTGAGCTGTGGGGTTCCCAGGGGTCAATCCTGGGACCCCTGTTGTTCAAGTCTCTACATGCTGCCCCCTACAGGCCAGGCCAGTTAATAATGTCAGGTGTGTGTCAACACCTCTGCAGACGACCTACCACACCTCTGCAGAGACTCAGATCTATGTGTCACTGCAGCAGGTGAATCTGGACCAGTGGATTCACTCTGACACTGCATCAGACTTCACACATGTGTCTGTGTCAGGTGAAGTACTTCACACATGAACATCTCACACTCTGAGGACTTCAGGGACTGACTCCTGCTGGTCCAGAGTCTGGACTAAACCTGGAGAATCACAGTTTCATTTTTCTGCAGCTAAAACCTGGAACATTCTTCCTGAAGATGTGAGACAGACTCGACTTTGACAAAGTTTAAGTCCAGGCTCAAACGGTTCTGTTTATCTGTGACTGAAAGGTTTTTATTTTTATTCTGCCTCTTTTGTTTTAATGTTTTAATGTTTTAATGTTTTAATGTTCACTTTATGATGGTTATTTGTGATTATTCATGTTTGATTTGTGTGATTTTAATGTCTTTCTTATTCTGTAAAGCACTTTGAATTACCTCGTGTACGAATTGTGCTGTACAAATAAACTTGCCTTGCCTTACAGACACAGGTCCCTTACACACACAGGTCCTTACACACACAGGCCCTTACACACACAGGCCCCTTACACACACAGGCCCTTACACACACAGGTCCCTTACACACAGGCCCTTACACACACAGGTCCCTTACACACACAGGCCCCTTACACACACAGGCCCTTACACACACAGGCCCCTTACACACACAGGCCCTTACACACACAGGCCCTTACAGGCACTTACACACAGGTCCCTACACAGGCCCTTACACACACAGGCCCTTACAGGCACACAGGGTCCCTTACACACACAGGCCCTTACACACACAGGCCCTTACACACACAGGCCCTTACACACACACTATACCAGTGTGATATGGGGGCGGAGCCGTTACAGTTTTAATGTTAAAGGTTAAAGTTGCTGTGTCGTGTGTTTCATGTGAGTCAGGCCCCAGATTATCAAAAGTTCTTTTGATTGTCTAATAATCAGGAAGTGGACTGTTAACATGCTTGTTGTTTTTAGTGTTACCGTGATGTCAAAACTACATGCTTATAAACTCATCGTGGTGAATAATTAGGATATTCAGAATGCATAAGTTAAGTGAGGAGTAACTTTGGACCAAACTGTTTAAAATTATGTTTGAGGTTTTTAAGAAACAGAATCAGACACTGGACCTTTAACCGAATCGACAAAGACAAAAAAACAAGGATCAGTTTGTGTTTTATTCAAAATAAAGTGATTTTTCTTTACATTTCCAGCCGTTTGACACATTTCTGAGAATCACCGTCTGATTAACCCAAAATAAATAAAATACTCATTTTAACCCAATAAATTCTCTGGAGTTCAAACATTTAAATCACACACTGAAGCTCCGCCTCAGGCTCCGCCCATGTTTCAAATCCTCCTTCAGAACTGACATTTTCAGATTTTTGATTTCTACGACGGACCAGTCCGGACCAGCGGCGTCTTCCGAACTCTCTGAAGGCTCAAAAGAAGCCGTACTTTTACTCGAGTACTCGTAAAGTGACTTTTTGAACGCGCTCTGGGTGTTTTTGTCCTTTTTCAAAAGAATGACGTAACATTTGGGAAAAAAGTGACAGCTGAGGATTCCATAATTGGAGATTAAGATGACGACCATCTCCACGGCGGGAAGGTAGACGCCCGACGTGGTGACGTAGATGGGGATAAAGATCAACCAGGAAACGAGGTAAAGCAGCATGCTGAACGTGATGAACCTCGCCTCGTTGTACTGCTGAGGGAGTTTACGACATTTGAATGCGCAGACAAAGCAAATAAAAGCTAGCAGCGCGATGTAGCCTAGCATGACGCCAAACGCAGCGTAGGAGCCCTCGTGACAGTCCTGGAGCAGTGTGGTGGTTTGATTGACGACGTAACTAAAGGGGCTTTTTAGAACGAGCCAGCAGATACACGTAACGACCTGCAGAGCAGCGCTAACGCTAACGATTACGTACGGCTGGAAGAGTTTGCGTAGCGTGTCTTGTTGCGCTGGGTTAAACTGGAACGCTAACAAGATCTGAAGTGTTTTTACCAGGACACACGACACGCAGACGGTGAAGCTGAGCCCATAAAGAACTTGTCTAGCTTTGCACTGGACGCTGTTGGGTTGGCCGACAAATAGCATCGCGCTAACGAAGCTAACGATGAGGGAGTAGAGGATGACTTGGCTCAAGGGCCCCCCGGAGGCGCGCACCACCGGAGTGAGGCGCTGGTGATAGAACAGAGCAGATATGAGGAGCGCGAGTACGATTCCCAGAGCAGAGAACGCCACCAGGACGATGGCGAAGCCGTCGTTCCAGCAGAAGAAGAGCATCTCTTTGGGGATACAGGCCGCACTGCCCTCTGGTGCCCACTCACGGTCGGTGTTACAGCTGAAACACTGGTCCATGTCTGAAACGGGAAAAGCACAGACGTGATCAGAAACAAAGGCGTTATTTCAGTATGAATCATTATGAGCCCTGACCACAGTCCTGCAGATGCTCTACAGACATTTGTGAAAGACTTTGATGTCCTCTTCTGAAGACAGCGCCACCACGAAAATATCAGAGAAAAACTCGATTAATGAAGTGAAGGTCCTGAAAGAGGCATCGTGAAACTGAGCAGAGCCTTTGATCAGCGTTTTATAAAGGACAAAACCTCAGTTCTGGTCAAGTTTCTGGAGCCAGGACATTCATGCTCCTATATCACACCAACCTGGAGTTTAAAAACACAGTGGAGCACTTCCTGTATCACCACATGATGACATCACAAGGTGGAACAGAGTGTTTTCAGTTTGAGAGAAGAACTAAGGTTTGTGTTAAACATGTGAACTCCAGGTCTGTGAGGAGAAACCGCGTCACTGCTTTTTCCATTGTGCATGTTCTCGACACCGGCCCTTTAAGAGGAAAGTGACAAAGTGCAGCTTTAGTCTGACCTGAGCTGTTGGAGTAGTAGTTCTCGGTGCAGTTGATGCACTCATAGCAGCAGGTGTGCTGTCCTTCAGCCGACTTCTTGAACTGACCCGGAGCACAGCTGCTGGAACATCTGGAGACGATGTTCTGAGGAGACACCAGACGAAGCATCAGCTCCACCTGAAGACACCACCTGTGGCATCGTCCAGGTCACTCTCACTCTCACTGTCCACATGGAATATTTATGTAAACGGACAGAGCTAACCCGTTAGCCGCCGCGTTACAAACAGGAAGTGATCAACAGCCTGGCTCCTGATTGGCTGATTGATTCTTGCAGTTCAAATTCCAAATTGGCCCCTATAACTTTAGCCTCATGAGGCTCATTTGACTGGAGCCCTGGTTTATCCCTTTACCTTGAGAGCTGTGAGGGGGTTTGTGGCGCCCCCTCTGGTGAAGGAGAAGCTGTGATTTTGGGGCTGGTACTCGCCGACTGTCTCTCGAACGGTACGTCCAGCCTGGACCCTCCACATGCTCACGTCGTAGCCCAGATTAATGTCTCCTCTCTGGTCAAATCTGTACCGTGCCCCCTCCATCTCAAACTCCTCCATCCACAAAGACTCGAGCAGCTGCCAACAAAACGTCCACTGCACAATCATACTTCACAAAATGAATAAAATGTATGTGTGTGTATATACATATATATATATATATATATATATATATATATATATCACACACACACACACAGTGGGGCAAAATAAGTATGTATTCATCCAGCAGTTGTTCAAGTTCTTCCTCTTAAAAAGACGAGAGGCCTGTGATTTTCATCATAATTTCACTTCAACTATGAGACAGAGGAAAGAATCAGGAAATCACACTGTAGGATTTTTATGAATTAATTGTTAAATTCCTCTGTAAAATAAGTCAGCGTCATTAGCATAAAAGTCAACTTTCAGATACTCATCAAAAATGGCAAAACATAAGGTGGACACTGAGAACCGGGGGTTTCACACCGGGGGAGTCGGATTAAACATGTTCACGGAGGAGGCGGGAAAACCTGTGTCTCTGTGGAGAAAGTGTGGAGGTAATGAAAGAGAATAATCTGAGACGGCATCAGGAAACGAAACACGTGGACACAGACAAGAACATGGACATGGAACAAAGGCCACAGAAGGTGGAAGAATTAAAACGAGGTCTTAAATCTGTCTGAGCGGGACAGAGGAGTTTTTGGAGTTACATCCCACAACTACAGGAGACGATCTGTAGAAGAGGCGAAACATGTGGAATGAGACGGAGCCTCGGGAAAAACTCGTGGGTTTGACAAGACGGAGCACCTGCGATGTGTGGACATACGAGCGGACCGGAGGACATGGGAGTGGAGGACACAGGACTGAAGGACACGGGAGTGGAGGACACGGGACTGAAGGACACAGGACTGGTGGACACGGAAGTGGACTGGAGGACACGGGAGTGGAGGACACAGGACTGGAGGACACAGGACTGGAGGACACAGGACTGGAGGACACAGGACTGGAGGACATGGGACTGGAGGACACAGGACTGGAGGACACGGGACTGGAGGACATGGGAGTGGAGGACACAGGCCTGGAGGACACAGGACTGGAGGACACAGGACTGGAGGACATGGGACTGAAGGACACAGGACTGGAGGACACGGGACTGGAGGACACGGGAGTGGAGGACACGGGATTGGTGGACATGTGTCTGCTCTTGTTAAACCAAAGACTCTGAGACAAACGTTTGTGTGAAATGTGTTTTCTGTGACGAGTCTGAATGTGATGAACCTGCAGCTGCAGGTCGGGGTCGTGTCTCTGAGATGTGCAGGACAGAGAAGTTTAAAAACAAACTGACTCTGTGGGAGGCACAGACAGTGTTTTTCTCTCATCCATAGAGTTTTGCACTTTATTTTATTGTATTTCAATCCAATTATGTTTTAAAAATATTTCAGTTGAGTGACTGATAGAAAATTGCTGATATTATTTATTTATTTGAAGTAAATTGATCCTAGTTTTGTCATTTCTCTGAGAAAATTTACTGATGGAGCCTGAATAATCCACTTCATTCATTTAATGTGCAGGTTTTATTTTTATATAAAGAAGTTTGTCTTTTGTGAAAAAAATACTGACAGAGCCATAAAAATATACTGCTTCATTTATCCAATCATGTAGTGACACAGACACAGAGAGAACAAACTCCACAGACACAGAGAGAACAAACTCCACAGACACAGAGAGAACAAACTCCACAGACACAGAGAGAACAAACTCCACAGACACAGAGAGAACAAACTCCACAGACACACAGAGAGAACAAACTCACACAGACACAGAGAGAACAAACTCCACAGACACAGAGAGAACAAACTCCACAGACACAGAGAGAAACAAACTCCACAGACACAGAGAGAAACAAACTCCACAGACACAGAGAGAACAAACTCCACAGACACAGAGAGAACAAACTCCACAGACACAGAGAGAACAAACTCCACAGACACAGAGAGAACAAACTCCACAGACACAGAGAGAACAAACTCCACAGACACAGAGAGAACAAACTCCACAGACACAGAGAGAACAAACTCCACACAGACACAGAGAGAACAAACTCCACACAGACACAGAGAGAACAAACTCCACAGACACAGCGAGAACAAACTCCACAGACACAGAGAGAACAAACTCCACAGACACAGAGAGAACAAACTCCACACACAGAGGCCTGAGCAGCCTGGAGTTGAACCCGGGACCCGCTCGTTGTTGGGCGTGAGAGCTTAGCCACAGTGTGATTTTACCTGCCAGGGTTGGACGGCTCCTGGGGTTTTGCAGTCGTTATGGCGACACATTTCCACAGCGGCGTGAGCGATGGCGAGCACGGCCATCTGCACACTGAACACGGTGTCTGCGTGAAGCTCCGGCCTCAGACTCCACCCCTCACCTGCACACAGCAAACCTCAGACTCCGCCCCTCACCTGCACACAGCAAACCTCAGACTCCGCCCCTCACCTGCACACAGCAAACCTCAGACTCCGCCCCTCACCTGCACACAGCAAACCTCAGACTCCGCCCCTCACGTGCACACAGCAAACCTTAGACTCCGCCCCTCACCTGCACACAGCAAACCTCAGACTCCGCCCCTCACGTGCACACAGCAAACCTCAGACTCCGCCCCTCACGTGCACACAGCAAACCTCAGACTCCGCCCCTCACGTGCACACAGCAAACCTCAGACTCCGCCCCTCACCTGCACACAGCAAACCTCAGACTCCGCCCCTCACGTGCACACAGCAAAACCTCAGACTCCGCCCCTCACACGTGCACACAGCAAACCTCAGACTCCGCCCCTCACCTGCACACAGCAAACCTCAGACTCCGCCCCTCACGTGCACACAGCAAACCTCAGACTCCCGCCCCTCACGTGCACACAGCAAACCTCAGACTCCGCCCCCTCACGTGCACACAGCAAACCTCAGACTCCGCCCCTCACCTGCACACAGCAAACCTCAGACTCCGCCCCTCACCTGCACACAGCAAACCTCAGACTCCGCCCCTCCACCTGCACACAGCAAACCTCAGACTCCGCCCCTCACCTGCACACAGCAACCTCAGACCTCAGACTCCGCCCCTCACCTGCACACAGCAAAACCTCAGACTCCGCCCCTCACCTGCACACACAGCAAACCTCAGACTCCGCCCCTCACCTGCACACACAGCAAACCTCAGACTCCGCCCCTCACGTGCACACACACAGCAAACCTCAGACTCCGCCCCTCACGTGCACACACACAGCAAACCTCAGACTCCGCCCCTCACGTGCACACACACAGCAAACCTCAGACTCCGCCCCTCATGTGCACACACACAGCAAACCTCAGACTCCGCCCCTCACCTGCACACACACAGCAAACCTTAGACTCCGCCCCTCATGTGCACACACACAGCAAACCTCAGACTCCGCCCCTCACGTGCACACACACAGCAAACCTCAGACTCCGCCCCTCACCTGCACACAGCAAACCTCAGACTCCGCCCCTCACGTGCACACACACAGCAAACCTCAGACTCCGCCCCTCACCTGCACACAGCAAATCTCAGACTCCGCCCCTCACCTGCACACAGCAAACCTCAGACTCCGCCCCTCACATGCACACACAGCAAACCTCAGACTCCGCCCCTCACGTGCACACACACAGCAAACCTCAGACTCCGCCCTCACCTGCACACAGCAAACTCAGACTCCGCCCCTCACCTGCACACAGCAAACCTCAGACTCCGCCCCTCACCTGCACACACACAGCAAACCTCAGACTCCGCCCCTCACGTGCACACACACACAGCAAACCTCAGACTCCGCCCCTCACCTGCACACAGCAAATCTCAGACTCCGCCCCTCACCTGCACACAGCAAACCTCAGACTCCGCCCCTCACATGCACACACAGCAAACCTCAGACCGCCCCTCACGCCCACACAGCAAATCTCAGACTCCGCACCTCACACAGCAAACCTCAGACTCCGCCCCTCACATGCACACAGCAAACCTCAGACTCCGCCCCTCACCTGCACACAGCAAACCTCAGACTCCGCCCCTCACCTGCACACAGCAAACCTCAGACTCCGCCCCTCACCTGCACACAGCAAACCTCAGACTCCGCCCCTCACCTGCACACAGCAAACCTCAGACTCCGCCCCTCATGTGCACACAGCAAACCTCACTGTCTCTAAGCCCCGCCCCTCCATAGCGGCGTTTCACCAGCCTCAACCATGTGACCTTTGAACTCTGTGTGACCTGGACATTTTTCATAATAAATAAATGCAGTAATCTGAGCTGTGGGCGGAGCAGGTCGTCGTGTGGTCGGCGGTCCGCCACCTGCTTGTCTCCATTGTTTTAGCTTTAGCTTTACCTGGAATGTTCCACAGTATGGCATTAAATTCATTGCATTTTATGTAACACATTTTCCTCTCTACCTTTTTCCGCTTTTAACTCCGTGTAAAACCTCTTCAGCTCCGGACTGCTCTCTGGGCCTTCCTCCTCCCCAGACGCTTCCAGTTTGGACAAGAAGTTGGTAAACTGCTCGATGTTTCCCCTTTTGAAGTGAAAGCCCACCACGTGTCCGAGCTCCTCCACGTTTTTAAGGTCCATTGAGGACCAGCTGTCACTGGCGATCCAAACTCGTCTCATGGCGTCCAGGCTGTCCCCGGCCGCGAGCGTCTGCCTCTTCAGCTCCTTAAAGAGAGACTCCATGATGGTCGGCGTAGCGAACGAAACGATCACTTTGACTTTGGGATTGTTGTAGATGGTTAAGGCTGTTTGGCGAATGGCCGCGTGGATGTTCTGGTTGGTGATGGATCCCGGGAGGACAGATTTAAACGCCACACAGATCTGGCTGTCGGCCGTTTGCCAGAGGAAGTTATCGAGAGCAGAGAGTCCGTAGTCTCCGTCTGTAGTGACCACCCCCACCCAGCTCCACCGAAAAGACGAGATGAGGCTCACCATCGCCCCCGTCTGGTACTCGTCGTTTGGGATGGTGCGCAGAAAGGCGGGAAAACGAGACTTGTCACTCAAAATGGACGCCGTGGAGGAGTAGCTGATCTGAAAAGAGGAGGGTTTAAAACAGTGGCACTTCTAAAACATCATATATATGAGAGGAACAGTCGTCCATCAGAGAATCAGAGTCCTGCAGGATGAAGGTTTGATGCCACTGACTGATCCTCACGTTCACCTAAACCCAGTAGAACATCTCAGACTGTCCAGGAGCTCAGTGACGTCCTGGTCCAAATCTGGGAGGAGATCCCCCAAGAACCATCCTCCTCATGAGGAGCCCCGCCGTCGTCAGGCACAAGCACGAGGGCCACACTCACGAGGGCCACACTCTCGAGGGCCACACTCTCGAGGGCCACACTCACGAGGGCCACACTCTCGAGGGCCACACTCACGGGGGCCACACTCACGAGGGCCACACTCACGAGGGCCACACTCTCGAGGGCCACACTCAGGAGGGCCACACTCAGGAGGGCCACACTCAGGAGGGCCACACTCACGGGGGCCACACTCACGGGGGCCACACTCACGAGGGCCACACTCACGAGGGCCACACTCACGAGGGCCACACTCACCACTGAGGAGCATTTTGAGTTGATATGACATTTTGGCAAAACAGACCCATCTGCTGCATCATTTTTTCAGTTTATTTTTGGGGAGTGTTTGGTTTAACTCTCTGTAGGGAGAACATTTTATTTACATAAAATCATGTGGCCTCCTTTTGGTACTATAAATTCTAGATTATTTTTTCCGTCATTTAGATTTAATGTGTTTTCACATGTTCCTCTCATTTTGTGTGTTTATATTTATGAGGCCAGAATCTCGAGTTTAAATGTTTGGACCAATCATATTTTAAACTTTTAAAAATGATCTGAATGTTCTGTCTCTGCCCCCAGAGGAAAGACACAGGCAGAACACAGAACACACACAGAACACACAGAACACACACAGAACACACAGAACACACACAGAACACACACAGAACACACACAGAACACACACAGAACACACAGAAACACACAGAACACACACACACACACAGAACACACACAGAACACACAGAACACACACAGAACACACACAGAACACACACAGAACACAGAACACACACAGAACACACACAGAACACACACAGACACACACAGAACACACAGAACACACACAGAACACACACAGAACACACACAGAACACACAGAACACACACAGAACACACACAGAACACACAGAACACACACAGAACACACAGAACACACACAGAACACACAGAACACACACAGAACACACACAGAACACACACAGAACACACACAACACACACAGAACACACAAAACACACACAGAACACACAAAACACACACAGAACACACACAGAACACACACAGAACACACACACACACAGAACACACACAGAACACACACAGAACACACACAGAACACACACAGAACACACAGAACACACAGAACACACACAGAACACACAGAACACAGAACACACACAGAACACACAGAACACACACAGAACACACACAGAACACACACAGAACACACATAACACACAGAACACACAGAACACACACAAACACAGACCACACAGAACACACAGAACACAGAACACACAGAACACACACACAGAACACACACAGAACACACACAGAACACACAGAACACACACAGAACACACACAACACACAGAACACACAGAAACACACACAGAACACACAGAACACACAGAACACACAGAACACACACAGAACACAGAACACACACAGAACACACACACACACAGAACACACACAGAACACACACAGAACACACACAGAACACACACAGAACACACACAGAACACACACAACACACACAGAACACACACAGAACACACACAGAACACACACACACAACACAGAACACACAGAACACACACAGAACACACACAGAACACACACACACACAGAACACACAGAACACACACAGAACACACAGAACACACAGAACACACAGAACACACACACAGAAACACACACAGAACACACAGAACACACACAGAACACACACAGAACACACACAGAACACACAGAACACACACAGAACACACAGAACACACACAGACACACACAGAACACACACACAGAACACACACAGAACACACACAGAACACACACAGAACACACAGAACACACACAGAACACACACAGAACACACACAGAACACACACAGAACACACACACACACAGAACACACACAGAACACACACAGAACACACAGAACACACACACAGAACACACAGAACACACAACAACACACACAGAACACACACACAGAACACAGAACACACACAGAACACACACAGAACACACAGAACAACACAGAACACAGAACACACACAGACACACAGAACACACACAGAACACACACACACACAACACACACAGACAACACACACACACACAGAACACACACAGAACACACACAGAACACACACAGAACACACACAGAACACACACAGAACACACACACACACAGAACACACACACACACAGAACACACACAGAACACACACAGAACACACACACACAGAACACACAGAACACACAACACACACACAGAACACACAGAACACACACAGAACACACACAGAACACACAACACACACACACACACAGAACACACACAGAACACACACAGAACACACACAGAACACACACACAACACACACACACACACACACAGAACACACACAGAACACACACAGAACACACACAGAACACACACAGAACACACACACACAGAACACACAGAACACACAGAACACACACAGAACACAGGCAAAACATGCAAACACAAACCACTCCCATGTGGTCGTGTACCTGAGGGATCATCTGGAGCGTGAGCCGACGAGCGACGGCGATGGACGTTTCAGACTGACCGGCTCCAATCAGCGCCATGACGGGCCACCTCCTCCCTGTGTGAACATGTACACAGAGTACACAGAGTACACAGAATACACAGAGTACACAGAGTACACAGAGTACACAGAGTACACAGAATACACAGAGTCTGTGTGTGTATATATATATGTGTGTATATAAATATATACATATTATACAGTACATATACACATCTGAAATTCACATGGGGGACCCAGGTTCGAATCCCCCCCAAAGGTGCAATGAGCAATTACCAACAGCCAGTGTGGGTTAGTGGGCAGGACCCTTCAAGCTACTGCCAACCTCATACAGTGATGAGTGAGAATGAAACTTACGAAGGCTAAGTGAAGTACCATCTGAACCTCTCCTCAACCATCACAGAAACCAATGAGCTGATACTTCAGCAGCAGTGATCCTAGAGATGGGAGGCATGAGAAACAAGACCCACCATGGAAACGACGAGTAGAGGCTAAAATCAAGGCAGAGAGAAGTGAGCCAACTGTCAGAGGCCCAGAGAGGTGAAAAAACAAATACCCCGGAGGTACAGCCAGATGCCCATACCTGAAGCACTGGAAACTGCCAAACAAAGGCTCCAAGCCTTGGCCGCCGCCCTAAAGAGGTACACACGAGATATAATGAATCCAGACGAATAAACCGTCTGTTCGCAACACAACCGGCGAAAGTGTACGCTCAGTGGCAGGGTAATAACACCAGAGCAGACCCACCAAGGCTGGAAACCGAACGGTACTGGAAAGGTATATGGGAGAAGGAGGCATCACATAACAGTGATGCACAGTGGCTGGTGGCTCTCAGAGAAGACCACAGCAACTGTCCAGTAACCTGTCTTTTCACAACATAGAAGGTCATGTCATCAGACTAATATAAGTGGGCACATGGATGGAGCCAAACACCTCCCCTGGTACATCCCTCACTGCTGTTCTGCACAGGTCTGAACCCCCTCAGCCAAATCATCAACAACACTGGCTATGGATACGACTCAGGAATGGGGCCACCGTCAGTCACCTCCTCTACATGGACGACATCAAGCTGTACGATAAGAATGAGACATGGACTCACTGATCCACACCAGGATCTACAGCACAGACCCAGGCAATAAACAGCTACGCCCTGAGAGTAATCAGATACCCAGGAGGACTCATAAGCCAAAGGAGGAGATACAGACCTCAGACTTTAAGACCCTGCATGGCAGGTTCCATCCCAAATCCAGCACACTGAGACTGTACGAGCCGTAAGGAAGGAGGCCGAGGACTAGTGAGTGTGAGAGCCACAGTCCAGGATGAAACATCCAAGATCCACAAGTACATCCAAGACAAGGCCCCAACAGATGATCAGTGTCTCAGACAGTGGAGCAGAGGAAGAGGAGCTGGAGGAACCATCATGGAAGGACAAGCCCCTGCATGGGATGTACCACCGGAACAAAACTGAAGTGGATCATATCAAGAAATCCACCAATGTCTTGAGAAAGAGCTGGACTGAAGGACAGAGGCTCATCCTGGAGCACAGGAGCCTTGAGCACCAGAGCGATAGAGGCTCAGATCTACCACCAGACAAGACCCAAGACAAAGAGGCTCCTGAGACAATCCAGCTCATAACTGCAGGTGTAAGATGCTGCAGGGAAAACAAACATGGAGCCACATAACCAAGTGGAGCCATAGTGAACAGAAACATCTGTGCAGAGAACGGACTGGAAACCCCCAGGTCAAGAAACACCTCCAAAGGTCGTGGAGAATGAGCCAAGATCCTGTGGGACTTCAGATACAGACTGACAGATGGAGATGGACCAACCGGACATAGTGGTGGTGGATAAACAACAGAGCAAAGCTGTTGAGGTGGAACATCACAGAACCAAGAGAACATCAGGAAAAAGGAGCATGAGAAACTAGAGAAATACCAGGGGCTCAAAGAAGAGCTGGAGAAGGTCTGGAAGGTGAAGGCCTCAGTGGTGCCCGTGGTCATCGGACTCGGGGCAGTGACCCCCAAACTGGAGGAGAGACTACAGCAGATCCCAGGAGAAACATCAGACACCTCAGTCCAGAAAAGGAACAGCAAAGATACTGAAGAACCATCAAGCTCCAGGCGTCTGGGAGAGGACCCGAGTGAGGAAAAAGGGGGGATAAAAAGACCACCCGCGGAGGGTGAGGATTAGATTTATATACACTGCTCAAAAAAATGAGAGGAACACTCTTTAATCGGAGTATTGCAACCTATCAAACTTGTGGGATATCGATGTGGTCAGTTCAGAAGCTCAGGGGCTTTAATCAGTCTCAGCTGTTTTGTTGTTAATGAAATAAACACCAGCTGCACTAGAGGCAACAGTCAGACCCAAAACAGGACTGGTTTTCCAGGTTGATGCCACAGGTATTTTCCCCCTCATCTCTTCCGGCAGATTTTTTTACTAACTGACTTTTTCCTTTGTCTTGCATCAACATTATTGATGCTTGGTGCGGTACCTGGAGGCTGCAGGTCCAACTCCTCCAGGATGGAACATCAATACAAGAAGGTTTGTGTGTCTCAGCACAAAGAGCATGGACTAGATTCAGAGACAGTTCCTCCAGCAGAGCTGGGCAGGGTCGTAGAAGGTCCTCAAACCCTCGGCAGGATCGGTATCTGCTCCTTTGTGCAGGAGGAACAGGATGAGCCCTGTCAGAGCCCCACAGAATGACCTCCAGCCACTGGTGTGAATGTTTCTGACCAAACAACCAGAAACAGACTCCACGAGGCCTGAGGGCCCCACGTCCTGTAGTGGCCCCTGTGCTCACTGCCCAGCACCGTAGAGCTCCACTGGCATTTGTCATAGACCAACAGAATTGGCAAGTCCTGTGCTCTTCACCGATGAGAGCAGGTTCAACCTGAACACGACACACGTGAAAGGGTCTGGAGACGCCGCGGAGAACGTCATGCTGCCTCAACATCATGAACTGAGCATGATGGTCTGAGGTGGTGGTGGGTCATTGAGGAGGTTTGGGTCAGTGAGGAGGTTTGGTGGTGGGTCAGTGATGGTCTGAGGAGGTTTGGTGGTGGGTCAGTGATGGTCTGAGGAGGTTTGGTGGTGGGTCAGTGATGGTCTGAGGAGGTTTGGTGGTGGGTCAGTGATGGTCTGTGGTTTGGTGGTGGAGTTTTGGTAGTGTCAGAGTCATACCTGTGTCTGTAGTATCTGCAGTAGCAGTATCAGCAGTAGTAGTATCTGCAGTAGTAGTATCTGCAGTAGTAGTACTTCCGCAGTGTCTCTCCTCTTGGGTGAACTCCTCTGTGGCCCTCAGGGCTGTGCTGACGTCGGAGCAGGAGTCCCGGATCCACAGACCCAGAGTCAGGTTAGCGTTAGCCAAAAGAGGAGCGGCGTTAGCCCTCTGCACCGCGTCCACCATCGCTAACGCCCGAACCACGCCACGGTCCAGAAATCTGAAACATGAAACCAGAAACAAGAAACATGAAACCAGAAACAAGAAACATGAAACCAGAAACACAAATGCTTATTTTAACTCAAGTATATTTTTACACTGAAACTGACCCTGAGGTCATTCATAAATATTCAGAGTTTTTGTCAGAGATCGAGTGGCGTCTCAGGCATTTTTCGACTTGTATCTTGACTGAAATTCCTGCCTTGGAGCTGTAACCCACACCTCCACCTCCACCTCCACCTCCACCCCTACACAAAACCTCCACACAACACAATGTGCTAATTATAGATCTGTGAACGGGAACGACATGTGGCCTCATGTCGTTTAACAGGAAACAGGAGGAAGAGCTGCTCATTTACACTGAGACTGAAGGTTCCAGACGGTGGTGGTTCACAGCAGAGGAATTACACAGTACATCTTTAGTTAAGGTTACCACAACTGCTGCAACTTCTATTACTACTACTACTACTACTACTACTACTACTACTACTACTACTACTACTACTACTACTACTACTACTACTACTACTACTACTATTATTATTATTATTATTACCACCACTAACATTACTACAACCTCTTGATACTCCTACCCCACCATCACTACTACATCGACACAGTACTGACACACTGGGTCAGTACTGTGTCAGTACTGTGTCTCCATGTACCTGACACACGGGGTCAGTACTGTGTCTCCGTGTACCTGACACACGGGGTCAGTACTGTGTCAGTACTGCGTCAGTACTGCGTCTCCATGTACCTGACACACTGGGTTAGTACTGCGTCAGTACTGTGTCAGTACTGTGTCAGTACTGCGTCAGTACTGCGTCAGTACTGTGTCAGTACTGTGTCAGTACTGTGTCAGTACTGCGTCAGTACTGTGTCAGTACTGTGTCAGTACTGCGTCTCCATGTACCTGACACATTGGGTTAGTACTGCGTCAGTACTGCGTCAGTACTGCGTCTCCGTGTACCTGACACATGGGGGGATTTTGGGGGCGAAGGATGAGTTTCTCTGGACGTCTTCGTGAAGAGGGAAAATGCCTCCGATCATGATGTCACCGGAGACCACGGCCTGGAGCCCCACAGCGCCACCAACTGGAGACAGGGAGGGAAAACAAAACAAATTATCTGCAAATAAATGTACGTGGATTTCTTTTAAATTGAAACCAGTGGAATTATTAAATATAATCAAAAGCAGAGGGCCCAAAACTGGGGCCTTCACTTCACAAAGTTTGAATCAGATTCAAACCCGTCGGCTTCTTCTGCCCGAGTTTGACATTTTCACGTTTTATGAAAATGGGTTATGTTTGAATACGAGATTCTGAGAGATCTGACCCTCCTCCAGTTCATTCTGTGACTCAGGGTCGGGGGATGTGATGTCAGGCTCATGTCACAGTTACACAGATGAAGGTTCATTTAAATGTTTATACGAGACACATGTGGTAAAGTCCTTCAGACACGTGTCAAGATGTGTGTCTGTGCTTCTCCAGGGCGTCGGGAGGCTGAGGTGATCAACGGCTCCAAAACGGTGTCACAGGAGGATAAACTGATGATCTGGCAGTGTGTGACAGACATGTGCAGAGGGTCTGTCCAGTGTGTGACAGACATGTGCAGAGGGTCTGTCCAGTGTGTGACAGACATGTGCAGAGGGTCTGTCCAGTGTGTGACAGACATGTGCAGAGGGTTTGTCCAGTGTGTGACAGACATGTGCAGAGGGTTTGTCCCGTGTGTGACAGACATGTGCAGAGGGTTTGTCCAGAGGCACTGTAGGTGGTGATGGGCTGCAGCTGAGGAGTGGGTGGTGCCACATGTGAATTGCTATTCACATGTTGTCCACTGTCCCGCTCCCCTCTGGGGAGTGGAACTGTTTCAGACGCCTGGCCGCTGACCGTCCGGTGATGGCTGGACTCTAGATCTTCTTGCTGAATGGACGGCTCGTTGGGCTCTGGCCCTACAGACTTGAACTGGATGCGCCTTAGTCCTGGACACATCTGCAGCCTGTCCGTCCATGGGAGTGGATCTCTCCTTCACTGTGGTTCTCCTCGAGGTTTCTCCTTTTCCCACTGGGTTTTTGGAGTTTTTCCTTTGGAGAAGGAGGGTCTAAGGACAGGGGATGTTCTGGGACAGTTATTCATTGCTTGTTTTCTGTTGATTAATTTGCTTGTCTGTTTCTGTTTCACTGTTGATTTTCTAATTCTGTTGGTTAATCATCTCCATGTTCAGCCCTAAGAGGCGACTGCTGTCGTGATTTTGGGCTCTACAAAAATAAATTGAATTGAATTGAAGGTGGTGCCAGACTCTCTGCCTAGCTCCAGGCACAAACACCAAAGGGAGGGGAAACACTGGAATCCTGACAAACGGCAGACTATAACCCTCAGACCAATTTTTTTTTTGGCCCTCAACCTTCCAGGTGAACTGGCCCATATCACCTTAAACAGGACTTTTTACTGTACATTTCTGAAAATCTACTTTAACAAGATCATATCAGATATGTCACGTGTCCCACTGAGGATGTAGCATGAATAAAGGTTTGTGGTTCAGTCTCACTTTTAATAAACTCACAGATTTGAAGTATTCACTGTGTGACCAGTCTGTGGCCCTCAGTCGACCCTCAGCTTTGTCTGTGTGTTATACGTGGCCCAAAATAATAAAAGTTTGGACACCCCTGCTTTAATATAATCTCATTAACTTTAATATAATCTCGTTCACTTTAATCTCATTCACTTTAATCTCGTTCACTTTAATATAATCTCATTCACTTTAATATAATCTCGTTCACTTTAATATAATCTCGTTCACTTTAATATAATCTCATTCACTTTAATGTAATCTCGTTCACTTTAATCTCATTCACTTTAATATAATCTCGTTCACTTTAATATAATCTCATTCACTTTAATCTCATTCACTTTAATATAATCTCGTTCACTTTAATATAATCTCATTCACTTTAATATAATCTCATTCACTTTAATCTCATTCACTGTAATATAATCTCATTCACTTTAATATAATCTCATTCACTTTAATATAATCTCATTCACTTTAATCTCATTCACTTTAATATAATCTCGTTCACTTTAATATAATCTCATTCACTTTAATCTCGTTCACTTTAATATAATCTCGTTCACTTTAATATAATCTCGTTCACTTTAATATAATCTCATTCACTTTAATGTAATCTCATTCACTTTAATATAATCTCTTTCACTTTAATGTAATCTCGTTCACTTTAATATAATCTCATTCACTTTGATGTAATCTCGTTCACTTTAATGTAATCTCATTCACTTTAATCTCATTCACTTTAATATAATCTCATTCACTTTAATATAATCTCATTCATTTTAATATAATCTCGTTCACTTTAATATAATCTCATTCACTTTAATATAATCTCTTTCACTTTAATCTCGTTCACTTTAATGTAATCTCATTCACTTTAATATAATCTCATTCACTTTGATGTAATCACGTTCACTTTAATGTAATCTCATTCACTTTAATGTAATCTCATTCACTTTAATGTAATCTCATTCACTTTAATATAATCTCATTCACTTTAATATAATCTCATTCACTTTAATATAATTGTATAATCTCATTCACTTTAATATAATCTCATTCACTTTAATATAATCTCATTCACTTTAATATATCTCATTCACTTTAATCTCATTCACTTTAATATAATCTCATTCACTTTAATCTCATTCACTTTAATATAATCTCATTCACTTTAATATAATCTCATTCACTTTGATGTAATCTCGTTCACTTTGATGTAATCTCGTTCACTTTAATGTAATCTCATTCACTTTAATCTCGTTCACTTTAATATAATCTCATTCACTTTAATATAATCGCATTCACTTTAATCTCATGCACTTTAACGTAATCTCATTCACTTTAATATAATCTCGTTCACTTTAATATCTCATTCACTTTAATATAATCTCATTCACTTTAGTATAATCTCGTTCACTTTAATCTCATTCACTTCAATCTTGTTAACTTTAATATAATCTCATTCACTTTAATGTAATCTCATTCACTTTAATCTCGTTCACTTTAATATAATCTCATTCACTTTAATCTCATTCACTTTAATCTCATTCACTTTAATATAATCTCATTCACTTTAATGTAATCTCGTTCACTTTAATCTCATTCACTTTAATATAATCTCGTTCACTTTAATATAATCTCAATCACTTTAATCTCGTTCACTTTAATGTAATCTCGTTCACTTTAATCTCATTCACTTTAATATAATCTCATTCACTTTAATCTCATTCACTTTAATATAATCTCATTCACTTTAGTATAATCTCGTTCACTTTAATCTCATTCACTTCAATCTTGTTAACTTTAATATAATCTCATTCACTTTAATCTCATTCACTTTAATGTAATCTCATTCACTTTAATCTCGTTCACTTTAATATAATCTCATTCACTTTAATCTCATTCACTTTAATCTCATTCACTTTAATGTAATCTCATTCACTTTAATCTCGTTCACTTTAATATAATCTCATTCACTTTAATCTCATTCACTTTAATCTCATTCACTTTAATATAATCTCATTCACTTTAATATAATCTCATTCACTTTAACGTAATCTCATTCACTTTAATCTCGTTCACTTTAATATAATCTCATTCACTTTAATGTAATCTCGTTCACTTTAATATAATCTCATTCACTTTAATATAATCTCATTCACTTTAATGTAATCTTGTTCACTTTAATATAATCTCATTCACTT
>JAIEZT010001227.1:155835-298335 GCA_019594935.1 Periophthalmus modestus
CTTTTAGACCAATCACATTGTTCTTTACTACTCCCAGACCCACCCCTCCTCCACCCACTCTCCCCTTTAGTCCTCCAGACTCCACCCCTCCTCCACCCACTCTCCCTTTAGTCCTCCAGACTCCACCCACTCTCTCCCCCTTTAGTCCTCCAGACTCCGCCCCTCCTCCACCCACTCTCCCCTTTTAGTCCTCCAGACTCCACCCCTCCTCCACCCTCACTCTCCCTCAAGTCCCCAGAGTCCTCCAGACTCCCCCCACTCTCCCCTTTAGTCCTCCAGACTCCGCCCCTCCTCCACCTCACTCTCCCCTTTAGTCCTCCAGACTCCACCCACTCTCCCCTTTAGTCCTCCAGACTCTGCCCCTCCTCCACCTCACTCTCCCCTTTAGTCCCTCCAGACTCCCGCCCCTCCTCCACCCACTCTCTCCTTTAGTCCTCCAGACTCCGCCCCTCCTCCACCCACTCTCACCCCCCTTTAGTCCTCCAGACTCTCTGCCTCCTCCCTCCGCCCCCACTCTCCCCTTTAGTCCTCCAGACTCCGCCCCTCCTCCACCCACTCTCCCCTTTAGTCCTCCAGACTCCGCCCCTCCTCCACCTCACTCTCCCCTTTAGTCCTCCAGACTCTGCCCCTCCTCCGCCCACTCTCCCCTTTAGTCCTCCAGACTCTGCCCCTCCTCCACCTCACTCTCCCCTTTAGTCCTCCAGACTCTGCCCCTCCTCCGCCCACTCTCCCCTTTAGTCCTCCAGACTCCGCCCCTCCTCCACCCACTCTCCCCTTTAGTCCTCCAGACTCCGCCCAAGCCGGTTGTGGGTGGAGTTAGGTGCTGAGTTTAAACTTCTCCGTGTTGCTGTCACCTGGTTGGAGGAGCGGTGGAGGAGCCGGCAGAACCACACCTTGTCTCTGTAAGTGTCGGATTATGTCCAGGATGGAGTCCAGCTCCAGTCTGAAGACGTCCAGCTCCCGAGTTTTGCTCTGAGCCAAACGTTTCCATCGCTCAACCTCCATGTGCAGGTCCCCGCCCCCCGGGAGAGCTGCACCAATCAGCTGCAGCGGACACAGGAAGAGGCGTGGTCAGAGGAGGGAAGAACCAATCATTTAAAGTCTACGAGAAAGACACATCTAGAATAAAGAAAATGTAACAAAACTGAAACTGACACGCCCTCATTCTAACCTGGTGCACCTCTCTGTCTGTGTCGAGGCTCATTCTAACCTGGTGCACCTCTCCGTCTGTGTTGGGGCTCATTCTAACCTGGTGCACCTCTCCGTCTGTGT
Source organism: Periophthalmus modestus (assembly GCA_019594935.1). NCBI lineage: Eukaryota > Metazoa > Chordata > Actinopteri > Gobiiformes > Gobiidae > Periophthalmus > Periophthalmus modestus. The sequence goes on from JAIEZT010001227.1 coordinate 157,108, forward strand.
CGGGGCTCATTCTAACCTGGTGCACCTCTCTGTCTGTGTCGGGGCTCATTCTAACCTGGTGCACCTCTCTGTCTGTGTTGGGGCTCATTCTAACCTGGTGCACCTCTCTGTCTGTGTTGGGGCTCATTCTAACCTGGTGCACCTCTCTGTCTCGGTGCTGTTGTCTTCGCTCCATGTCCTGTACTTTTCTCTCTAAAGTCCAGAGCAGTTTGACCTCAGGACTGTGACCGTCTCGCGCCTCCTTCAGGTCGTCCAGACACTGCGACAGCTACAGGACAAAACAAAAAACTATCAAAACAATAATACTCTTTCACCAACAACTTCACCAACACTTTGATTGATACTTTGCAATGACATCATGCTGGGAGTGTTTTACAAGTATCTCTATGGTGGAATATTCAGTATTCTGACAAAAAGTTTTAAGATCATCTGAAACTGACAGAGACTTAAAGAGCACATTCTGAGGAGCCTGTGATCAACCCGAGTGTTCATGGGCCTGTTTAAGAGTTTGATTTTACACAAAAAGGTGAGAGACTCACTGAAAAACTGTTGGCTAATGCTAATGCTAATGCTAGTTTGTAAATGTAATGTTATTTGAGAGGGACTTGTTTATCAGCTCACCTGTTAGAGTTTAATCTGAGCTTTGTTTTAACACAATCTGTTCATAAAGAACTGACTTATCTGAACTACAACAGGTTCAAACAGAGCAGTGCCTACAGTTAGCATCACACCCCCAGATCATGTTAATATATGCTTCTGAAGAGGGCAGATACAAACTCTGCTTGTTCCTGCTGCTTTCTTTCTTTACTTTCCTTTTTAATTATTTTACCTCTTCCAGTGCTGGGAGATTTGTTTAGTTATGATTTTCTTTTAAGAAAACCAAGACTTTTAAACGGTACGATACAGTGTGTTCTTCAAAACTTTGTAAAGACAAGAATGATAAGCACAACAAGTGAGATAAGCTCACCAATTGAGTTTAAAACAGTTTGGAAAACTGACTTATCAAAAACAGGTTCAAACAGAGCAACAGTTAGCATTGTAAGATCATGTTAATAAATGCTTCTGAAGAGGGCATACACTCTGACTCTGCTTGTTCCTGCTGCTTTCTTTCTTTACTTTCCAAAATTATACAGTTATGATTTTCCATTTAAGAAAAAACAAGACTTTTACCACGGTGTGTTCTTCAGACTGATGTAGATGTGATAATATACAAAGCCAATATAGTTACATCCTCCCAAAATGGATTTTTTTAACACACTGTCACAAAAATATACAAACCGAAGTGAAGTCGTCAAAAAACAAGAGCAGAAGTCGGCAAAAGAGACAGACATGATCTGTGCCAAACGTCGAGGTCAGAGATACTCTGCTGTTAGGAGACGGAGCTCTCAGAGGAATCAAACATGACGTTAGGAGACGGAGCTCTCAGAGATGTGACTCACAGAGGAATCAAACATGACGTTAGGAGACGGAGCTCTCAAAGATGTGAGCCACATGTCTCTGGATGTCTCTAAATGTCTGAATGTCCCTGGATGTCTGTGAATTTCTCTGAATGTCTTTGGATGTTTCTGAATCTCTCTGGATGTCTCTGAACATCTCTGGATGTCTTGTTCTTTTTAAATACTAGTGTGACATGTGTGTGAAGAGTGTGACCTGTGTCTGTAGAGTGTGACCTGTGTCTGCAGAGTGTGACCTGTGTCTGTAGAGTGTGACCTGTGTCTGCAGAGTGTGACCTGTGTCTGCAGAGTGTGACCTGTGTCTGCAGAGTGTGACCTGTGTCTGCAGAGTGTGACCTGTGTCTGCAGAGTGTGTGTCTGCAGAGTGTGACCTGTGTCTGCAGAGTGTGACCTGTGTCTGCAGAGTGTGTCTGCAGAGTGTGACCTGTGTCTGCAGAGTGTGTCTGCAGAGTGTGACCTGTGTCTGCAGAGTGTGACCTGTGTCTGTAGAGTGTGACCTGTGTCTGCAGAGTGTGTCTGCAGAGTGTGACCTGTGTCTGCAGAGTGTGACCTGTGTCTGTAGAGTGTGACCTGTGTCTGCAGAGTGTGACCTGTGTCTGTAGAGTGTGACCTGTGTCTGCAGAGTGTGACCTGTGTCTGTAGAGTGTGACCTGTGTCCTGCAGAGTGTGACCTGTGTCTGTAGAGTGTGACCTGTGTCTGCAGAGTGTGACCTGTGTCTGTAGAGAGTGTGACCTGTGTCTGTAGAGTGTGACCTGTGTCTGCAGAGTGTGACCTGTGTCTGCAGAGTGTGTCTGCAGAGTGTGACCTGTGTCTGCAGAGTGTGACCTGTGTCTGTAGAGTGTGACCTGTGTCTGTAGAGTGTGACCTGTGTCTGTAGAGTGTGACCTGTGTCTGCAGAGTGTGTCTGCAGAGTGTGACCTGTGTCTGCAGAGTGTGACCTGTGTCTGCAGAGTGTGTCTGCAGAGTGTGACCTGTGTCTGCAGAGTGTGACCTGTGTCTGTAGAGTGTGACCTGTGTCTGTAGAGTGTGACCTGTGTCTGTAGAGTGTGACCTGTGTCTGTAGAGTGTGACCTGTGTCTGTAGAGTGTGACCTGTGTCTGCAGAGTGTGACCTGTGTCTGCAGAGTGTGTCTGCAGAGTGTGACCTGTGTCTGCAGAGTGTGACCTGTGTCTGCAGAGTGTGTCTGCAGAGTGTGACCTGTGTCTGCAGAGTGTGACCTGTGTCTGCAGAGTGTGACCTGTGTCTGCAGAGTGTGACGTGTGTCTGCAGAGTGTGACCTGTGTCTGCAGAGTGTGACGTGTGTCTGCAGAGTGTGACGTGTGTCTGCAGAGTGTGACGTGTGTCTGCAGAGTGTGACGTGTGTCTGCAGAGTGTGACGTGTGTCTGCAGAGTGTGACGTGTGTCTGCAGAGTGTGACCTGTGTCTGCAGAGTGTGTGACCTGTGACGTGTGTCTGCAGAGTGTGACGTGTGTCTGCAGAGTGTGACCTGTGTCTGCAGAGTGTGACCTGTGTCTGCAGAGTGTGACCTGTGTCTGCAGAGCTTCCTCTCGGGCCTGGCTCACACTCAGAGCTCGTCTCCAGCTCTGAGCCTCTGAGAGCTGCTCCTGCAGCTGCTGCACCAAAGTCTGAACAGACACAAGAAAAACAAGGAACATTTATTATCAGAGAAAAGAGGGAAAAGTGCAGATTACGTTTGCAGACAGACATGTGCAGACAGACATGTGCAGACAGACATGTGCAAACAGACATGTGCAAACACACATGTGCAGACAGACATGTGCAGACAGACATGTGCAAACAGACATGTGCAAACACACATGTGCAGACAGACATGTGCAAACACACGTGTGCAGACAGACATGTGCAAACAGACATGTGCTAACACACATGTGCAGACAGACATGTGCAAACAGACATGTGCAGACAGACATGTGCAAACAGACATGTGCAGACAGACATGTGCAGACACACGTGTGCAAACAGACATGTGCAGACACACATGTGCAGACAGACATGTGCAAACAGACATGTGCAAACACACATGTGCAGACACACATGTGCAAACAGACATGTGCAAACAGACATGTGCAGACAGACATGTGCAAACAGACATGTGCAAACAGACATGTGCAAACAGACATGTGCAGACAGACATGTGCAGACACACGTGTGCAAACAGACATGTGCAGACAGACATGTGCAGACAGACGTGCAAACAGACATGTGCAGACAGACATGTGCAAACACACGTGTGCAGACAGACATGTGCAAACACACATATGCAGACAGACATGTGCAAACACACGTGTGCAGACAGACATGTGCAAACAGACATGTGCTAACACACATGTGCAGACAGACATGTGCAAACAGACATGTGCAAACACACATGTGCAGACACACATGTGCAAACAGACATGTGCAGACAGACATGTGCAAACAGACATGTGCAAACAGACATGTGCAGACACACATGTGCAAACAGACATGTGCAGACAGACATGTGCAAACAGACATGTGCAAACAGACATGTGCAGACAGACATGTGCAGACAGACATGTGCAGACACACGTGTGCAAACAGACATGTGCAGACAGACATGTGCAGACAGACGTGCAAACAGACATGTGCAGACACTAATGTGCAGACACACATGTGCAGACACTAATGTGCAGACACACATGTGCAGACACTAATGTGCAGACACACGTGTGCAGACAGACATGTGCTAACAGACATGTGCAGACAGACATGTGCAGACAGACATGTGCAAACACACATGTGCAGACAGACATGTGCAGACAGACATGTGTGCAGACAGACATGTGCAGACACACGTGTGCAGACAGACATGTGCAAACAGACATGTGCAAACAGACATGTGCAAACAGACATGCGCAGACAGACATGTGCAGACAGACATGTGCAGACAGACATGTGCAGGCAGACATGTGCAGACAGACATGTGCAAACAGACATGTGCAGGCAGACATGTGCAGACACACATGTGCAAACAGACATGTGCTAACACACATGTGCAGACACTAATGTGCAGACACACATGTGCAAACACTAATGTGCAGACACACGTGTGCAGACAGACATGTGCAGACAGACATGTGCAAACAGACATGTGCAGACACACATGTGCAAACACACGTGTGCAGACAGACATGTGCAAACAGACATGTGCAAACAGACATGTGCAGACACACGTGTGCAGACAGACATGCTGTGTGTTAGTACATGTTGTGTGTTAGTACATGTTGTGTTTTTAGTACATGTTGTGTGTTTGTACCTGTTGTGTTTTTAGTACATGTTGTGTGTTTGTACCTGTTGTGTTTTTAGTACATGTTGTGTGTTTGTACCTGTTGTGTTTTTAGTACATGTTGTGTGTTTGTACCTGTTGTGTTTTTAGTACATGTTGTGTGTTTGTACCTGTTGTGTTTTTAGTACATGTTGTGTGTTTTGTACATGTTTGTTTTTAGTACATGTGTGTGTGTTTGTACCTGTTGTGTTTTTAGTACATGTTGTGTGTTAGTACCTGTTGTATTTTTAGTACATGTTGTGTGTTTGTACATGTTGTGTTTTTAGTACATGTTGTGTGTTTGTACATGTTGTGTTTTTAGTACATGTTGTGTGTTTGTACATGTTGTGTTAGTACCTGTTGTATTTTTAGTACATGTTGTGTGTTTGTACCTGTTGTGTTTTTAGTACATGTTGTGTGTTAGTACCTGTTGTATTTTTAGTACATGTTGTGTGTTTGTACCTGTTGTGTTTTTAGTACATGTTGTGTGTTTGTACCTGTTGTGTTTTTAGTACATGTTGTGTGTTTGTACCTGTTGTGTTTTTAGTACATGTTGTGTGTTTGTACCTGTTGTGTTTTTAGTACATGTGTTGTGTGTGTGTACCTGTTGTGTTTTTAGTACATGTTGTGTGTTTTGTACCTGTTGTGTTTTTAGTACATGTTGTGTGTTTTGTACATGTTGTGTTTTTTTTAGTACATGTTGTGTGTTTGTACCTGTTGTGTTTTTAGTACATGTTGTGTGTTTGTACCTGTTGTGTTTTTAGTACATTGTTGTTTTGTACCTGTTTGTGTTTTTTTAGTACATTGTGTGTTTGTACCTGTTGTGTTTTTAGTACATGTTGTGTGTTTGTACCTGTTGTGTTTTTAGTACATGTTGTGTGTTTGTACCTGTTGTGTTTTTAGTACATGTTGTGTGTTTGTACCTGTTGTGTTTTTAGTACATGTTGTGTGTTTGTACCTCTTGTGAGCGGAGGTGGGCCTGGTCCTTCAGGCTCTGAGCCTGGAGAGAAGACATCTGTAGAGTGTGCTCCTCCTGCAGCCTAATACACACACACAGACACACACAAACACACACACACACACACACACAAAAACACACACACACAGACACACAAACACAGACACACACACACACACACACACACACACACACATCTAGTTTAAACATTTAATCCTTCCTTTTAAGTTAAAAAATCCAAAATTTAAATCTGTCACTGGACAAATCGTTGTAGGAGTGAAGACGTTTGGCTTCGTCCAAGTCTCTTCAGTTCTGTCAGATTTACTGTGGGACACTGACTTATATCTGTCAGGGAGGAGCTGACTACACTGAAACTGGAAACATCTATAGTCTCCAGGTTCAGCCTTTATGGCCTTCATTCAACCTTTAATAGCCCTACTGTCGAGCCCTATTGTTCCTGTTTGCTTTGGGTCTGAGGATGGAGTTGTAGATGGAACTGAACCTCACTCTCTTCAGAGGAGAGGTGAGTGTCTTTGAGATGGAGATCTACAGCAGACTGTGGTCCTGAGCTGCTCTCTCTCGTGTTGGTACATTCTCTTATGTAGATGTACATCAGACTGTGGTCCTGAGCTGCTCTCTCTCGTGTTGGTTCATTCTCTTATGTAGATGAACATCAGACTGTGGTCCTGAGCTGCTCTCTCTTGTGTTGGTACATTCTCTTATGTAGATGTACATCAGACTGTGGTCCTGAGCTGCTCTCTCGTGTTGGTTCATTCTCTTATGTAGATGTATATCAGACTGTGGTCCTGAGCTGCTCTCTCTCGTGTTGGTTCATTCTCTTATGTAGATGTACATCAGACTCTCTCTTATGGAGTGTCTTTTTACTTCTCCAGTGTAACGCTCACTGCACTCTTCAGTTCCTACTTCACTTTTCCCTCTGTGTTCGTGTTCTTGAGCTCTGTGTTTTAGAGGACAGATATAGTTTGTGGTCCAGTAGATTGTGTGAATCAAACAGCAGGTATAGGTCACTCCCTGAACCGCCACCTTAACGTGGTGGAGGGGTTTGAGCCCGAATGATCCTCGGAGCTATGTTGTCGGGGGCTTTATGCCCCTGGTAGGGTCACCCATGGCAAACAGGTCCAGGGGGACGGGTCAGACCAAGAGCGGTTCAGAAGCCCTTTATGAAGAGTGAAAAAGCAAGGCCAGTTACGTCGCCCGGACCGGCGTCACCGGGGCCCCACCCTGGAGCCAGGCCTGGGGTGGGTGCTTGACAGCGAGCGCCTGGTGGCTCAGCCCGAAGGAGCAACGTGGGGCCGTCCTCAGGTGGACCCACCACCCGCGGGAGGATCCATAAGGGGCTGGTGCAGAGTGATCCGGACGGCAGTCGACGGCGGGAGCCCCGACGACCGGATCTCCGGACTTGGAGACTAGCTCTGGGGACATGGAATGTCACCTCGCTGGGGGGAAGGAGCCTGAGCTTGTGCGGGAGGTTGAGTGTTACCGACTAGATATAGTCGACCTCGCCTCCACGCACAGTTTGGGCTCTGGAACCCACTTCTTGAGAGGGGCTGGACTCTCCATTTCTCTGGCGTTGCTCGCGGGGGAGCGGCGGCGAGCTGGTGTGGGCCTGCTCATTGCCCCACAGCTCAGCCGTCACGTGTTGGAGTTCTCCCCGGTGAACGAGAGGGTCGCGTCCCTGCGCCTTCGGGTCGGGGACAGGTCTCTCGCTGATGTGGCAGCCTACGGGCCAAACAGCAGTGCAGAGTACCCGGTCTTCTTGGAGTGCCTGGAGGGATACTAGACAGTGCACCCACCGGGGACTCCGTTGTTCTCCTGGGGGACTTCAACGCCCATGTGGGTAACGACAGTGACACCTGGAGGGGCGTGATTGGGAGGAACGGCCTCCCTGATCTGAACCCGAGCGATGTTCTGTTATTGGACTTCTGTGCTAGTCACAGTTTGTCCATAACAAACACCATGTTCAAGCACAAGGTCCATCAGTGCACGTGGCACCAGGACACCCTAGGTCGGAGGTCGATGATCGACCTTGTAGTCGTGTCATCTGACCTCGCGTGTTTTGGACACTCGGGTGGAGAGAGGGGCAGAGCTGTCAACTGATCACCACCTGGTTGTGAGTTGGATCCGCTGGCGGAGGAGGAAGCCGGATAGACCTGGCAGGCCCAAGTGTATCGTGAGGGTCTGTTGGGAACGTCTGGCGGAGCCTTCTGTCAGGGGGGTCTTCAATTCGCAGCTCCGGGAGAGCTTCTCTCTGATCCCGGGGGAGGTTGGAGCCATGGACTCCGAGTGGGCCATGTTCTCCACCTCTATTATTGATGCGACTGCCCGTAGCTGTGGTCATAAGGTCTGTGGTGCTTGTCACGGCGGCAATCCCCGAACCCGGTGGTGGACACCGGAAGTAAGGGATGCCGTCAGGCTGAAGAAGGAGTCTTATCGAGCCTTGTTGGCTTGTAGGACTCCTGAGGCAGCTGACGGGTACCGGCGGGCCAAGCGTGCCGCGGCTCGTGCTGTCGTGGAGGCAAAAACTCAGGGTTGGGAGGAGTTCGGGGAGGCCATGGAGGAGGACTATCAGACGGCCCCAAAGAAATTCTGGCAAACCGTCTGACGCCTCAGGAGGGGGAAGCAGTGCTTCAACAACACTGTTTACAGTGCGGGTGGAGACCTGCTGACCTCAACTGGGGATGTTGTCGGACGGTCGAAGGAATACTTTGAGGATCTCCTCAATCCCACTGTCACGTCTTCCAAGGAGGAAGCAGAGACTGGGGACCTGGAGGCGGACTCATCTATCACCCTGGCCGTAGTCACTGAGGTGGTTGGCAAGCTCCTCGGCGGCAAGGCTCCAGGCGTTGATGAGATCCGTCACGAGTACCTTAAGTCTCTGGATGTTGTGAGTCTTGGCTGACACGTCTCTACAACATCGCGTGGCGGTCAGGGACAGTACCTCTGGACTGGCAGACCGGGGTGGTGGTCCCTCTGTATAAAAAGGGGGACCGGAGGGTGTGTTCCAACTACAGGGGAATCACACTTCTCAGCCTTCCAGGTAAGGTCTATTCCAGGGACTGGAGAGGAGAGTCCGGCCGATAGTCGAACCTCGGATCCAGGAGGAACAGTGTGGTCTTCATCCTGATTGTGGAACACTGGACCAGCTCTATACTCTCAATCGGGTGCTCGAGGCTCATGGGAGTTTGCCCAACCGGTCCACATGTGCTTTGTGGATCTGGAGAAGGCATTCGACCGTGTCCCTCGTGGTGTCCTTTGGGGGGTGCTCTGGGAGTATGGGGTCCAGGGCCCTTTGCTAAGGGGTGTCCAGTCCCTGTGTGACTGGAGCAGGAGCTGTGTTCTCTGCAGTAAGTCAGATCAGTTCTCGGTGCATGTTGGACTCCGCCAGGGCTGCCCTTTGTCACCGGTTCTGTTCATTATATCAGAATTTCTAGGCGCAGTCAGGGGAAGGAGGGTGTCTGGTTCAGGAACCACAGGATCATCTCTGCTGTTTGCAGATGATGTTGTCCTGATGCTTCTTTGAGCCAGGACCTGCAGCAGGCACTGGGGCGGTTTGCAGCCGAGTGTGAAGCGGCTGGGATGAGAATCAGCTCCTCCAAATCTGAGGCCATGGTTCTCGACCGGAAAAAGGTGGTTTGCCCTCTCCGGGTGGGTGGTGAGCCCTTGCCTCAAGTGGAGGAGTTCAAGTATCTCGGGGTCTTGTTCACGAGTGAGGGAAGGATGGAACGCGAGATTGACAGGCGGATCGGTGCAGCGTCTGCAGTGATGCGGTCGCTGTATCGGTCCGTTGTGGTAAAGAAGGAGCTGAGTCGAAAGGCAAAGCTCTCGATTTACCTCAATCTACGTTCACCTCACCTATGGTCATGAGCTCTGAGTCATGACCGAAAGGATCACGGATACAAGCGGCTGAAATGAGTTTCCTCCACAGAGTGGCTGGGCGCTCCCTTAGAGACAGGGTGAGGAGCTCAGTCACACGGGAGGAGCTCGGAGTAGAGCTGCTGCTCCTTCATGTCAAGAGGAACCAGCTGCGGCTCGGGCATCTGCTCAGGATGCCTCCTGGACGCCTCCCTAGGGAGGTGTTCTGGGCATGTCCCACCGGGAGGAGGCCCCGGGGAAGACCCAGGACACGCTGGAGGGACTATGTCTCTCGGCTGGCCTGGGAACGCCTTGGGGTCCCACCGGAGGAGCTGGAGGACGTGTCTGGGGTGAGGGAAGTCTGGGAGTCCCTGCTTAGACTGCTGCCCCCGCGACCCGGCCCCGGATAAGCGGAAGAAAATGGATGGATGGATGGTATAGGTCAGTGTGTGTGGGTTTCCTGAAGATGTCTACTTGGAGTTCCTGGTCCTCCTCTTCACTCCTTTGAAGATAGTGAAGTTCAGATCTTAGCCAGAGAAAAGAAATGGTTTGAGAGGGGAGTTAAAGAAGATATTTTTGTAGGGAAAGACAATCCTCCCTTAAACAGGAATGGAGCCTGAGACATAATCTCTCCCCCATCTAAAACTCCATCCTCAGACCCAAAGCAAACCAAGGAAACAAGAGAACAATAGAGCGAGCCAGTAGGTCCATTAAAGGTTGAATGGAGGCCATTACGGCTGAAACTGGAGAATATAGCTGTTTACAGTTTCAGTGTAGTTAGCTCCTCCCTTCAGACAGATATAAGGCGGTGTCCAGCAATAATCTGACCAGAACTGAAGAAGTGTCTTGGATGAACAGCGAAACATCTTCTCTCCTACAATGATTTGTCCAGAGACAGATTTAAACTTCGTTTTTTACTGTGAATCAAACCTGGACGACTGAGGGATTACACAGACATCTTTTAAGTAATGTTTAATCTGCTGAAATCTGCTACTAAAGATCAGGATATTAGAGTTATTGATACTCTGCAGCTGATGTCATTAACATGCTCTGGGGGTGTGATGCCAACTGTAGGCACGGCTCTGTCTGAACCTCTGAGACTTTAATCTGAGCTTTCTTTTAACAGTCTAACCATAAAGAACTGACTTAGCTGAATTGATTTGTTGATTTGTGCGGTTAAACAAGTCCCTCTCAAATAACATTACAGTCACAAGCTAGCATTAGCATTAGCATTAGCATTAGCATTAGCATTAGCATTAGCATTAGCATTAGCCAACAGTTTTTCAGTGAGTCACTTTCACCTTTTTGTGTAAAATCAAACTCTTAAACAGGACCATGAGCTGATCACAGGCTCCTCCAAATGTGCTCTTTAAGTCACTTTGGTCTTTTTTCTTGAGTTTTCAGACGATCTTAAATCTTTTTGACACTGTTAACGTCTGCATTGTGTCATCACGGTAAATGCTGAACATTCTGCCATACACATACATGCAGAGCACCCCCGGCGTGATGTCACTGCAAAGTATCAATAAAAAGTCTTTAAAATGTTGTACAGTGAATGCTTTAGTTCATCAAACACATTTGAGCAGATTCTGAACACACACAACTTAACCTAAACCAAAACTTAAACTATTTACCACAAATCTGAACTTTAAACCTTATAGTTGATCTAACATTGAAGACTTTATCACATGGGGACTAGCCTTAAGGGAGTGATTGTATACAGTCCCTACAGCAGTAAAAATACACATAAACACAGTGTGAGACGTGAGCACAGACCTGCTGATCTGCTCCTGTGTTTGGGTCAGAGTCGTCCTCAGCTCCACTTGCTCTCGCTCTGAGGCCTCCTGAACCTGCTGCAGCTTCAGCCTCAGAGCTGCGTTCTCCTGATGCAGCTCCGAGATGTGACTGTCTAAAAGCACACAAATAAACAAATATAAACACAACCAAACATAAGCACACAAATACAACTGTCTACAAACACACAAATACAGATGTTTAACACAAAAACATGAGACGATGTCAACACTTCCATCCTCATCGATCTGAAGACAGAGCCTTCATTATAATATTACACTCTATTCAAAAACATTTATTTATCTGAGGTTTACATTTAAACCTCACCTGGAGGGGGCGCACTCCTGCCCTCACCTGTGAACGCTGTGGGCTGGTAAGTCTTCTCACACACGCTCAGAGCAGGAAACATTTCTGTGGTCACATCCGACTTGGGGGCAGGTTTGTTTGGTGCGACCTGCCTCTTCTCCTCCGCCGCTCTCTCCTCCGCTCTTGGGACAGGCGCAGACAGCATGTTCCTCCTCTCCCTCTGCAGACGGTCCACGGTCCTGGTCAGGTCCTGGATGGTCTTGGACTTTGTGCTCAGCTCCTGGTTCAGACGCTCCAACCGGAGTCGGAACGCTGCATCGGCCTGATGCTGGTGCCGACTCGGACTAGAGTGAGACTGAAAGAAGAAGCAAAGAACCCACAATGACACAGACAGGACAAGTGATCAGGAGTTTAACCTACAAACTCCTCTGAGACATCAGGAGTCAAACCCACAACCTCCTGAGACATCAGGAGTCTAACCCACAACCACCTGAGACATCAGGAGTCAAACCTACAACCTCCTGAGACATCAGGAGTCTAACCCACAACCACCTGAGACATCAGGAGTCAAACCTACAACCTTCTCAGACATCAGGAGTTTAACCTACAAACTCCTCTGAGACATCAGGAGTCAAACCCACAAACTCCTGAGACATCAGGAGTCAAACCCACAACATCCTGAGACATCAGGAGTCAAACCCACAACCACCTGAGACATCAGGAGTCAAACCTACAACCTCCTGAGACATCAGGAGTGTAACCCACAACCACCTGAGACATCAGGAGTCTAACCCACAACCACCTGAGACATCAGGAGTCTAACCCACAACCTCCTGAGACATCAGGAGTCAAACCCACAACCTCCTCTGAGACATCAGGAGTTTAACCTACAAACTCCTGAGACAGCAGGAGTCAAACCCACAACCTCCTCTGAGACATCAGGAGTTTAACCTACAAACTCCTGAGACATCAGGAGTCAAACCCACAACCTCCTCTGAGACATCAGGAGTCAAACCCACAACCTCCTGAGACATCAGGAGTTTAACCTACAACCTCCTGAGACATCAGGAGTTTAACCTACAAACTCCTGAGAGACATCAGGAGTCAAACCCCGCAACCTCCTGAGACATCAGGAGTCAAACCCATAACCTCCTGAGACATCAGGAGTCAAACCCACAACCTCCTGAGACATCAGGAGTTTAACCTACAACCTCCTGAGACATCAGGAGTTTAACCTACAAACTCCTCTGAGACATCAGGAGTCAAACCCGCAACCTCCTGAGACATCAGGAGTCAAACCCATAACCTCCTGAGACATCAGGAGTCAAACCCACAACCTCCTGAGACATCAGGAGTTTAACCTACAACCTCCTGAGACATCAGGGGTCAAACCCACAACCTCCTGAGACATCAGGAGTCAAACCCACAACCACCTGAGACATCAGGAGTCAAACCTACAACCTCCTGAGACATCAGGAGTCAAACCCACAACCACCTGAGACATCAGGAGTTTAACCTACAACCACCTGAGACATCAGGAGTCAAACCCACAACCTCCTCTGAGACAACAGGAGTCAAACCCACAACCACCTGAGACATGAGGAGTCAAACCCACAACCTCCTGAGACATGAGAAGTCTAAGCCACAACCTCCTGAGACATGAGGAGTCAAACCCACAACCTCCTGAGACATCAGGAGTCTAACTCACAACCACCTGAGACATCAGGAGTCAAACCCACAACATCCTGAGACATCAGGAGTCAAATCCACAACCACCTGAGACATCAGGAGTCAAACCTACAACCTCTAGAGACATCAGGAGTCAAACCCACAACCTCCTGAGACATCAGGAGTCAAACCCACAACCTCCTGAGATATCAGGAGTTTAACCTACAACCTCCTGAGACATCAGGAGTCAAACCCACAACCTCCTGAGATATCAGGAGTCTAACCCACAACCTCCTGAGACATCAGGAGTCAAACCCACAACCTCCTGAGATATCAGGAGTCAAACCTACAACCTCCTGAGACCTCCTGAGACATCAGGAGACATCAGGAGTCTAACCCACAACCTCCTGAGACATCAGGAGTCCAAACCTACAACCTCCTGACACATCAGGAGTCTAACCTACAAACCTCCTGAGACATCAGGAGTCAAACCCACAACCTCCTGAGATATCAGGAGTCTAACCCACAACCTCCTGAGACATCAGGAGTCAAACCCACAACCTCCTGAGACATCAGGAGTCAAACCTACAACCTCCTGAGACATCAGGAGTCTAACCCACAACCTCCTGAGACATCAGGAGTCAAACCCACAACCTCCTGAGATATCAGGAGTCAAACCTACAACCTCCTGAGACATCAGGAGTCAAACCCACAACCTCCTCTGAGACATCAGGAGTCAAACCTACAACCTCCTGAGACATCAGGAGTCAAACCCACAACCACCTGAGACATCAGGAGTCAAACCCACAACCTCCTGGAGAGAGGACACAGACCTTGAGTTGTATCTGCTGCTGTAGTTGTCTGAGTTGGTTTTGCAGTGTCGTCTCGTTCTGTCTGTGGGCATCTCTCTCTCTCCTTAGCTCCTCTCGGAGACTCTGGACCAGACCAGGATCTGAACCCTGCTCCTCATGTTTCTGCTCCTCCTCATGTTTCTGCTCCAGCTCAGAGATGCGCTGCTCGTAACGCATCTAAACAAAAACAATCAACCATAACATTATAATATAACATCACAACATTATAATGTTATAAAATAGTAATATATATATATATATATATTAATGTATACACACACACACATATACTGAGCAGCAGTCGAGGGCGGGCGTCTTGTGACCCGGTCCACAGACACAGCATCTGGCTGTAGCTACGTGGAATGTCACCTCACTGGGGGGGAGGAGCCTGAGCTCGTGCTCGAGGTGGAGAGGTACCGGCTAGATATAGTAGGGAGGTTAGCTCAGACACCACGTGTTGGAGTTCACCCCGGTGAACAGAGTACCCGGCCTTCTTGGAGTCCCTGGGGGGGGGGGGGTGTTCCAATTACAGGGGAATCACACTCCTCAGCCTTCACAGTAAGGTCTATTCCAGGGACTGGAGAGGAGAATCTGACCGATAGTCGAACCTCGGATCCAGGAGGAGCAGTGTGGTTTTCGTCCTGGTCGTGGAACACTGGACCAGCTCTATACTCTCCATCGGGTGCTCGAGGCTCATGGGAGTTTGCCCAACCAGTCCACATGTGTTTTGTGAACAGACCTGTTCCTGGTGCATGTTGGACTCCACCAGGGCTGAGCTTTGTCATCGGCTCTGTTCATTGTATTTATGACAGAATTAGGGGGGTCTGGTTCAGGGGCTGGAGGGGGTCTGGTTCAGGGGCCGGAGGGGGTCTAGTTCGGGAACCACAGGATCTCATCTCTGCTGTTTGCAGATGATGTTGTCCTGATGCTTCTTCAGGACCTGCAGCACTGGGGCGGTTTGCAGCCGAGTGTGAAGAGTCTGGGATGAGAATCAGCTCCTCCGAATCCGAGGCCATGGTTTTCGACAGGAGAAAGGTGGCTTGTCCTCTCTGGGTGGGTGGAGAATCTCTGCCTCAAGCTGGGGAGTTCAAGCATCTTAGTGTCTTGTTCACGAGTGAGGGAAGGATGGAGTATGAGATTGACAGGCAAATCGGTGATGTGGTTGCTGTATTGGACTGTGGTGACGAAGAAGGCATCGAAAGGCAGTTGAAACACAAAGCTCTTGATTTACCTGAATCTACGTCTCCTACCCTCACCTATGGTCATGAGCTCTGGGTAATGGCCGAAAGGAGAAGATCGCGGATACAAGCGGCCGAAATGGGCTTCGTCCACAGGATGGCTGGGCACTCTCTTAGAAATAGGGGAGGAGCTCGGAGTAGAGCTGCTGCTCCTCCACGTTGAGAGGAGACAGCTGAGGTGGTTGGGGAATCTGTTCACGATGCCCTCTGGATGCCTCCCTAGGGAGGTGTCCTGGGCATGTCCCACATTGGAGGAAGCCCCAGGGCATTAATATACATTTTGTCCAAAAGCAGTAGCAGTAGCACTAGTAGTAAGAGATGCAGTAATAGCAGCAGTAGTAGTACCAGCAGTAGTATTAATAATAGTAGAAGTAGTAATAGTAGTACCCTGGTGGCCTGAAACTGCTGCTCCATGGCTCTCAGGCTGCGTTTGGCGTCCTCATCGTGAGCCTCCAGCTCTGCCTCCAGTCTCTGAACTCTTCTCTCCAAAAGCTCAGTGACACGGGAGGGGAACGAGGAGGGGCCAGAGGAGGAGTCATATAGGAGGTGGGCGGAGTCTTGTGCACTGGCCGCGGCAAAAATCAGAGCAGGAAGAGAGTTTGGGTTTCTGCTGCGTAAGATCTGCTCGAGCTCCTTCACCTGAACCAAAACAAACATGGAGACACTCCTTCACCTGAACCAAAACAAACATGGAGACACTCCTTCACCTGAAGAACCAAAACAAACATGGAGACAGTCCTTCACCTGAAGAACCAAAACAAACATGGAGACAGTCCTTCACCTGAAGAGGAGACAGTCCTTCACCTGAACCAAAAAACAAACATGGAGACACTCCTTCACCTGAAGAACCAAAACAAACATGGAGACACTCCTTCACCTGAGAAAACAAAACAAACATGAGACACTCCTTCACCTGAAGAACCAAAAACAAACATGGAGACACTCCTTCACCTGAACCAAACAAAACATGGAGACACTCCTTCACCTGAACCAAAACAAACATGGAGACAGTCCTTCACCTGAAGAACCAAAACAAACATGGAGACACTCCTCACCTGAACCAAAACAAACATGGAGACACTCCTTCACCTGAACCAAAACAAACATGGAGACACTCCTTCACCTGAAGAACCAAAACAAACATGGAGACAGTCCTTCACCTGAAGAACCAAAACAAACATGGAGACACTCCTTCACCTGAACCAAAACAAACATGGAGACACTCCTTCAGAACCAAAACAAACATGGAGACACTCCTTCACCTGAAGAACCAAAACAAACATGGAGACACTCCTTCACCTGAACCAAAACAAACATGGAGACACTCCTTCACCTGAACCAAAACAAACATGGAGACACTCCTTCACCTGAAGAACCAAAACAAACATGGAGACACTCCTTCACCTGAACCAAAACAAACATGGAGACACTCCTTCACCTGAACCAAAAGAAACATGGAGACAGTCCTTCACCTGAACCAAAACAAACATGGAGACACTCCTTCACCTGAACCAAAAGAAACATGGAGACAGTCCTTCACCTGAACCAAAAGAAACAAAGACACTCCTTCACCTGAACCAAAAGAAACATGGAGACAGTCCTTCACCTGAAGAACCAAAAGAAACATGGAGACAGTCCTTCACCTGAAGAACCAAAACAAACATGGAGACAGTCCTTCACCTGAACCAAAAGAAACATGGAGACAGTCCTTCACCTGAAGAACCAAAAGAAACATGGAGACAGTCCTTCACCTGAACCAAAAGAAACATGGAGACACTCCTTCACCTGAAGAACCAAAACAAACATGGAGACAGTCCTTCACCTGAACCAAAAGAAACATGGAGACACTCCTTCACCTGAAGAACCAAAAGAAACATGGAGACACTCCTTCACCTGAACCAAAAAGAAACATGGAGACAGTCCTTCACCTGAAGAACCAAAATGGAGACACTCCTTCACCTGAACCAAAAGAAAACATGGAGACACTCCTTCACCTGAACCACACTCCTTCACCTGAGGAACAAAAACAAACATGGAGACACTCCTTCACCTGAAGAACCAAAACAAACATGACATTTGACCTTTTCCTGATACATTTCAGCGAGAGCCTTTCCAAACGGATGTTTCATGTGGTGTTCCCAAAGTAACAGCATTCTAACCTGTCGCTCCAGAGCCTGGCTCCTCTTGGCGTCTGCAGATCTCTCTCTGGTTTTTCGTTGCTGTTCGCTGCTCCGTTTGGTCACCTCCATCTTCAACGTCTCTACCTGAAAAACACATGAACACATCTGAGTTCAAATATGGAAAAATATCACCTCCTAATATGATGTAATGTCTGTGGAAGATGGTCCAGACGTTCTCCAGACATGGTCCAGACGTTCTCCAGACATGGTCCAGACATGGAACAACACATGGTCCAGACGTTCTCCAGACATGGTCCAGACATGGTCCAGACATGGTCCAGACTTGGTCCAGACTTGGTCCAGACATGGTCCAGACATGGTCCAGACATGGAACAACACATGGTCCAGACATGGTCCAGACCTGGTCCAGACTTGGTCCAGACCTGGTCCAGACCTGGTCCAGACCTGGTCCAGACCTGGTCCAGACCTGGTCCAGACCTGGTCCAGACATGGTCCAGGGTTTGGAGGAAATGTCAGGGCTGAGTGAAGATTTACTGGTAACACTTTATAATAACTACACCCTATTTAGCCTTAATAAAGCATGAACAAAGACTTAATAATGCACAAACACTTAATAATGATTCATGCTTAATAACTAATTAATTACAACCTTAATAAACACTTAATTAGCTATTATTTGACTTGTGTTGGGCACAGTTACTCATACTTAATTCACACTTAGTTAATCCTTAACTAACCATGTGTGTGTGTATTTGTAAATGCATATTTATGTATTAACTCAAACACTTGTTAATGATTAATTAGCTATGAGAGAATGATTTACTAATCCTGCAGAGCAGTGATAATTCAGACAGCTATCACAGACCTGTGATAATGATTAATCATTATCACAGGCCTAAATATTGTGAACATTCTGTAATTTCTCTGGAATTTGCTTAATGAAGCATAATTAGTGTTCACTTTAGAAAAGCTCTCAAAAAGACTTAACCAGTAATAGCTGTCTGAATTATCACTGCTCTGCAGGATTAGTAAATCATTCTCTCATAGCTAATTAATCATTAACAAGTGTTTAATTAATACATAAATATGCATTTACAAATACACACACACATGGTTAGTTAAGGATTAACTAAGTGTGAATTAAGTATGAGTAACTGTACCCAACACAAGTCAAATAATAGCTAATTAAGTGTTTATTAAGGTTGTAATTAATTAGTTATTAAGCATGAATCATTATTAAGTGTTTGTTCATTATCAATTAAGTCTTTGTTCATGCTTTATTAAGGCTAAATAGGGTGTAGTTATTATAAAGTGTTACCCATGCACTCATCAAAAGTGATGGAAGTAGTTTAGTCCTGATCTAGTCCTGGTCTAGTCCTGGTCTAGTCCTGGTTTAGTTCTGGTTTAGTTCTGGTTTAGTCCTGGTCTAGTCCTGGTTTAGTCCTGATCTAGTCCTGGTTTAGTCCTGGTCTAGATCTAGGTGAGTCTTGTTTTATTGCAGCTCTACTGGGGTGAGAATGTGTGAGTAGTTATCCAGTCTCCTCCCTCTCACCAGGAGGTTGTGAGTTTTGAAGTTCATGTTCTGACCTGTTCTTTGAGTTGTTGTATTTCTGCTGTAGCCGCTCTGAGTCGGGCCGAGTCTCGACCCAGAAGTTCCTGGTTTTCAGCGAACCATCGCAGCCTCCTCCTCAGCTCCGTCACCTCCTCCTGCAGCTCCATGACCTCCTCCTGGTGCCTCTGCTCCATCACCTCCTCCTGGTGCCTCTGCTCCGTCACCTCCTCCTGGTGCCTCTGCTCCGTCACCTCCTCCTGGTGCCTCTGCTCCGTCACCTCCTCCTGGTGCCTCTGCTCCGTCACCTCCTCCTGGTGCCTCTGCTTCAGTACACGCAGCACACTCTCTATTCACAAACAAATGAAGGAGCAGTTCATTTTAAAGCAGTTCTCCTTTCCAGAGTGTTTTGAGTCTCTCTCTCTTTGCTCTCTGTGCTGAGCCCTCCCCCTTCAGACACTATCACAACAATCAGCTGCATCTAATGAAACTCCTGCACATCAGGTTGTCGAGTTGCGGTGTACGGTTTTGTATGTTTCTTTGTGTGGGACCATGGGTGATGTAGGCTTGTGGGTGGAGCCTTGTACAGACTCGTACTGCTAACTGTAAGGAGGATTTGAATAGGCCCCAGGAGAGATCGCTAGATTATTCAAGCATGTATGGATGACATCTAAAACCTCTTGATACTTTTGATGAGGACTTTGCATGACTTTGCTCAATGCCCCTTCTTTAAACTAATATAGAAGGAGATAGGCCTAGTTCAGAAGCCCTTTATGAAGAGAAACACACAAAGCCAGGCCTGGGGTGGGTGCTTGACAGCGAGCGCCTGGTGGCCGGGCCTTTCCCCACGGGGCCCGGCCGGGCTCAGCCCGAAAGAGCGACGTGGGGCCGTCCTCACGTGGACCCACCACCCGCGGGAGGATCCATAAGGGGCCGGTGCTGAGAGATCCGGGCAGCAGTCGACGGCGGGGGCCCCGACGACCGGATCTCCGGACATGGAGACTAGCTCTGGGGACATGGAATGTCACCTCGCTGGGGGGAAGGAGCCTGAGCTTGTGCGGGAGGTTGAGTGTTACCGAATAGATATAGTCGGCCTCGCCTCCACGCACAGTTTGGGCTCTGGAACCCAACTTCTTGAGAGGGGCTGGACTCTCCATTTCTCTGGCGTTGCTCGCGGGGAGCGGCGGCGAGCTGGTGTGGGCTCATTGCCCCACAGCT
The DNA here is from genome assembly GCA_019594935.1 of Periophthalmus modestus. Taxonomy (NCBI): domain Eukaryota; kingdom Metazoa; phylum Chordata; class Actinopteri; order Gobiiformes; family Gobiidae; genus Periophthalmus; species Periophthalmus modestus. The sequence continues at coordinate 177,466 of JAIEZT010001227.1, forward strand.
CAGCCGTCACGTGTTGGAGTTCACCCCGGTGAACGAGAGGGTCACGTCCCTGCGCCTTCGGGTCGGGGACAGGTCTCTCACTGTTGTGTCGCCTACGGGCCAAACAGCAGTGCAGAGTACCCGGCCTTCTTGGAGTCCCTGGGGGGGTACTAGACAGTGCACCCACCGGGGACTCCGTTGTTCTCCTGGGGGACTTCAACGCCCATGTGGGTAACGACAGTGACACCTGGAGGGGCGTGATTGGGAGGAACGGCCTCCCTGATCTGAACTCGAGCGATGTTCTGTTATTGGACTTCTGTGCTAGTCACAGTTTGTCCATAACGAACCCCATGTTCAAGCACAAGGTCCATCAGTGCACGTGGCACCAGGACACTCTAGGTCGGAGGTCGATGATCGACTTTGTAGTCGTGTCATCTGACCTCAGGCCACGTGTTTTGGACACTCGGGTGAAGAGAGGGGCAGAGCTGTCAACTGATTCACCACCTGGTTGTGAGTTGGATCCGCTGGCGGAGGAGGAAGCCGGATAGACCTGGCAGGCCCAAGCGTATCGTGAGGGTTTGTTGGGAACTTCTGGCGGAGCCTTCTGTCAGGGGGGTCTTCAATTCACACCTCCGGGAGAGCTTCTCTCTGGTCCCGGGGGAGGCTGGGGACATGGACTCCGAGTGGGCCATGTTCTCCACCTCCATTGATGATGCGGCTGCCCGTAGCTGTGGTCATAAGGTCTGCGGTGCTTGTCGCGGCGGCAATCCCCGAACCCGGTGGTGGACACCGGAAGTAAGGGATGCCGTCAGGCTGAAGAAGGAGTCCTATCGAGCCTTGTTGGCTTGTGGGACTCCTGAGGCAGCTGACGGGTACCGGCGGGCCAAGCGTGCCGCGGCTCGTGCTGTCGTGGAGGCAAAAACTCGGGGTTGGGAGGAGTTCGAGGAGGCCATGGACGAGGACTATTGGACGGCCACAAAGAAATTTTGGCAAACCGTCCATTCCTCAGGAGGGGGAAGCAGTGCTTCACCAACACTGTCTACAGTGCGGGTGGAGAGCTGCTGACCACAACTGGGGATGTTGTCGGACGGTGGAAGGAATACTTTGAGGATCTCCTCAACCCCACTGTCACGTCTTCCGAGGAGGAAGCCGAGACTGGGGACTGGGGTGGTTGGCAAGCTCCTCAGTGGCAAGGCTCCGGGAGTGGATGACATCCGTCCTGAGTACCTCAAGTCTCTGGATGTTGTGAGTCTTGGCTGACACGTCTCTACAACATCGCGTGGCGGTCGGGGACAGTACCTCTGGACTGTCAGACCGGGGTGGTGGTCCCTCTGTATAAAAAGGGGGACCGGAGGGTGTGTTCCAACTACAGGGGAATCACACTCCTCAGCCTTCCAGGTAAGGTCTATTCCAGGGACTGGAGAGGAGAGTCCGGCCGATAGTCGAACCTCGGATCCAGGAGGAGCAGTGTGGTTTTCATCCTGGTTGTGGAACACTGGACCAGCTCTATACTCTCCATCGGGTGCTCGAGGCTCATGGGAGTTTGCCCAAACAGTCCACATGTGTTTTGTGGAACTGGAGAAGGCATTCGACCGTGTCCCTCGTGGTGTCCTTTGGGGGGTGCTCCGGGAGTATGGGGTCTGGGGCCCGTTGCTAAGGGCTGTTCGGCCCCTGTGTGACCGGAGCAGGAGCTGTGTTCTCTGCAGTAAGTCAGACTTGTTCCCGGTGCATGTTGGACTCCGCCAGGGCTGCACTTTGTCACCGGTTCTGTTCATTATATTTATGGACAGACTTTCTAGGCGCAGCCAGGGGCTGGAGGGGGTCTGGTTCAGGGGCTGGAAGGGGTCTGGGTCAGGGGCTGGAGGGGGTCTGGTTCAGGGGCTGGAGGGAGTCTGGTTCGGGAACCACAGGATCATCTCTGCTGTTTGCAGATGATGTTGTCCTGATGCTTCTTCGAGCCAGGACCTGCAGCACTGGGGCGGTTTGAGCCGAGTGTGAATTGGCTGGGATGAGAATCAGCTCCTCCAAATCTGAGGCCATGGTTCTCGACTGGGAAAAGGTGGTTTGTCGTCTCCGGGTGGTGAGTCTCTGCCTCAAGTGGAGGAGTTCAAGTATCTCGGGGTCTTGTTCACGAGTGAGGGAAGGACGGAGAGTGAGATTGACAGGCGGATCGGTGCAGCGTCTGCAGTGATGTGTCGCTGTATCGGTCCGTTGAGGTAAAGAAGGAGCTGAGTCAAAAGGCAAAGCTCTTGATTTACCTCAATCTACGTTCACCTCACCTATGGTCATGACTCTGGGTCATGACCGAAAGGACAAGATCACAGATACAAGTGGCCGAAATGAGTTTCCTCCACAGAGTGGCTGGGCGCTCCCTTAGAGACAGGGTGAGGAGCTCAGTCACACGGGAGGAGCTCGGAGTAGAGCTGCTGCTCCTTCACGTCGAGAGGAACCAGCTGAGGCTCGGGCATCTGCTCAGGATGCCTCCTGGACGCCTCCCTAGGGAGGTGTTCTGGGCATGTCCCACCGGGAGGAGGCCCCGGGGAAGACCCAGGACACGCTGGAGGAACTATGTCTCTCTGGCCTGGGAACGCCTTGGGGTCCCACCGGAGGAGCTGGAGGAAGTGTCTGGGGTGAGGGAAGTCTGCGAGTTCCTGCTTAGACTGAGGCCCCCGCGACCCGGCCCCGGATAAGAGGAAGAAAATGGATGGATGGATGGATGGATGGATAGGCCTAGATCTGAGGAGAGGTCTCTGCCCACACTGTAAGAATGTTTTCAATGTATGTTTGAGCAATAAAGACACCTGTAACTGACTACATGCTAGGTGGATATGTTTAATGTCATATTAAGGAACTTTTTTGCAAAGCAAAAACATCTCCAAGGAGACAGGCAGGGAGGAAGGAGGGAGAGGAGCCCTCCACCACATAAGTCTCAACAGGACATTTTATCGTTATTGTTATTTTTATGTTTCTGTTACCAGTCGCAGATGTGGCCTGGTCTTGAACAATTTGGTCTTGATCCTGGTCTTTAGTCTGGTCTCTGGTCCGGTGTTGATCCCGGTCCTGATCCCGGTCTTGATCCTGGTCTCTGGTCCGGTCTCTGGTCTGGTCTCTGGTCTCGGTCTCTGGTCCGGTCTCTGGTCTGGTCTCTGAGGTCTCTGAGCAGCTTTAAGTCAACCTCCAGACCCTGTTTTTCCCGCCTCAGCCTGTGGAGCTCCTCCCTCTGCGTCTCCTCGTTCCTCTGTCCAAAACACAAATATAAACTAGCTACACTGAACTTCTGCAGTGTAAAAAGTATCCGCTTAAATTAAAGGCAACGCGAACATCCCAATGATGTAATTTTATAATCCAGTTTTAACTGTAATCTTCATCGTTTAAAAAACAAAAAAACACTAGTAAATAAGTTAAAGTGTATTTGAACATTTGGGGTTAACTTAATGTCACATTATGGGGAATGATAAATGGTTATGGTTCTATATGGTTCTATATGGTTCTATAGGGTTACACAGGGTTATATAAGGTTATAGTTGCGCTATGGCTCCGCCCGCTTCATTAACCATACGTCACCTGTAGAGCGCTGATTTGGTCCAGCAGGTGTGTGACCCTCTGGGCGTGGCCCACAGAGCACAGGTCAGACACAGGCCTGAGCGCTCTGTCCAGCTGCTCTCTGCACCAGATAAAAAAAGGAATTTATTTTACAGAAGTGTGTTTCACTAACAACAGCTGATATGCTAGTCACGCTAATGCTAACAACAACTGGTATGCTAGTCACGCTAATGCTAACAACAACTGCTATGCTAGTCACGCTAATGCTAACAACAACTGCTATTCTAGTCACGCTAATGCTAACAACAACTGCTATGCTAGTCACGCTAATGCTAACAACAAATGGTATGCTAGTCACGCTAATGCTAACAACTGATATGCTAGTCACGCTAATGCTAACAACAACTGGTATGCTAGTCACGCTAATGCTAACAACAACTGGTATGCTAATCACGCTAATGCTAACAACAAATGGTATGCTAGTCGCGCTAATGCTAAACACAACTGGTATGCTAATCACGCTAATGCTAACAACAAATGGTATGCTAGTCGCGCTAATGCTAACAACAACTGGTATGCTAATCACGCTAATGCTAACAACAACTGGTATGCTAGTCACGCTAATGCTAACAACTGGTATGCTAATCACGCTAATGCTAACAACAAATGGTATGCTAGTCGCGCTAATGCTAAACACAACTGGTATGCTAGCATCTTTCAGACGCCAGAGTTGATCTGAACTGTGTCCAGACTCATTTTACACATGAGGGACTCTTGTTTCATTCAGATGTTTTCTGTGTATTTGTGAAAACTGTCCTGCTCAGTACAGACATATGTATGAGTCAAAATAAGTCCACTGTGTACTGTCTGCTATACAGGAAATGTGCGGTTAGCATGCTATTTGTTGTTAGCATTACCGTCAAGGCAAAACTCTGCTCTGGTCTCTGAGAGTTATAAAAAGTGCTTATAAACTTCTGATGGTGAATAATTAGGATGTTCTGATGCATAAGGTCAGTGAGAAGTAACTTAGAACCTGTTAATTTCAAATTGTTTGCAGTGGTCCAGTTTTCAATGTTTTAAGAGAGTAAAAATGTTTGTGTCCAGTGCTGTTTCCAGCTCTGGTTTAAACAGACCTGGTTGAAACCAACTCGCTGAAAAGTCTCTGGTTCTCTTTAAACATGGCGTCCTCATTGGCTTTGCTCCTCACCTGCTGGACCTTCATCTGCTGGTACAACCGCTCGTTCTCCTGAGGTAAACAAAAGGTCATGTAAATATGGGAAAAGAACTCATCCTTCCTCTTCCCCCTTTTTCCACACTCGGGTCCTCTCCCAGATGCCTGGAGCTTGATGGTTCTTCAGTATCTTTGCTGTTCCTTTTCTGGACTGAGATGTCTGATGTTTCTCCTGGGATCTGCTGTAGTCTCTCCTCCAGTTTGGGGGTCACTGCCCCAAGTCCAATGACCACGGGCACCACTGAGGCCTTCACCTTCCAGACCTTCTCCAGCTCTTCTTTGAGCCCCTGGTATTTCTCTAGTTTCTCATGCTCCTTTTTCCTGATGTTCTCTTGGTTCTGTGATGTTCCACCACGACGGCTTTGCTCTGTTGTTTCTCCACCTCCACTATGTCCGGTTGGTCCATCTCCATCTGTCAGTCTGTATCTGAGTCCCACAGGATCTTGGCTCATTCTCCACGACCTTTGGAGGTGTTTCTTGACCTGGGGGTTTCCAGTCCGTTCTCTGCACAGATGTTTCTGTCACTATGTCTCCACTTGGTTATGTGGCTCCATGTTTGTTTTCCCTGCAGCATCTTACACCTGCAGTTATGAGCTGGATTGTCTCAGGAGCCTCTTTGTCTTGGGTCTTGTCTGGTGGTAGATCTGAGCCTCTATCGCTCTGGTGCTCAAGGCTCCTGTGCTCCAGGATGAGCCTCTGTCCTTCAGTCCAGCTCTTTCTCAAGTCATTGGTGGATTTCTTGATATGATCCACTTCAGTTATGTTCTGGTGGTACATCCCATGCAGGGGCTTGTCCTTCCATGATGGTTCCTCCAGCTCCTCTTCCTCTGCACTCCACTGTCTGAGACACTGATCATTTGTTGGGGCCTTGTCCTGGATGTACTTGTGGATCTTGGATGTTTCATCCTGGACTGTGGCTCTCACACTCACTAGTCCTCGGCCTCCTTCCTTACGGCTCGTACAGTCTCAGGGAGCTGGATTTGGGATGGAACCTGCCATGCAGGGTCTTAAAGTCTGAGGTCTGTATCTCCTCCTTTGGCTTATGATTCCTGCTGGGTATCTGATTACTTGCAGGGCGTAGCTGTTTATTGCCTGGGTCTGTGCTGTAGATCCTGGTGTGGATCAGTGAGTCGATATCGTACAGCTTGATGTCGTCCATGTAGAGGAGGTGACTGACGGTGGCCCCATTCCTGAGTCGTATCCATAGCCAGTGTTGTTGATGATTTGGCTGAGGGGGTTCAGACCTATGCAGAACAGCAGTGAGGACAGTGCATCTCCTTGGTATATGCCACATTTGATGGTCACTTGTGCAAGTGTCTTGCCATTGGCCTCAAGGGTGGTTTTCCACAACCTCATGGAGTTTGCAGTGAAGGCTCTTAGAGTCCTGATGTTGTACAGCTCCATTCAGTGATCCATGTGTGTGGCATTGAGTCGTAGACTTTCTTGTGATCAATCCAGGCCGTGCACAGGTTGGTCTGACGGGTTCTGCAGTCTCGGGAGACTGTTTGGTGGTGAAGGCCTCAGTGGTGCCCGTGGTCATCGGACTCGGGGCAGTGACCCCCAAACTGGAGGAGAGACTACAGCAGATCCCAGGAGAAACATCAGACATCTCAGTCCAGAAAAGGAACAGCAAAGATACTGAAGAACCATCAAGCTCGCTGTGACGTGCATATCATGAGTTTTACTCAAAACTTAAAACTCTCAATTATTTAAAAGTTTTTAAAAGAAAAATGTCAACAATCAGTCCTCCGTGAATAGGAGTAAAAACATGTTTGAACTGTGGATCTATGGACAAACACATCACAAACGTCACAGCTGTGGGTCAGATGAACATATTTACTTCATACGACAAAGATCAAAGGTCTGGACTCACCCTCTAGTTTTATAATCACACAGAAGAAAATCTGTGAAGTAAGATATATGGAATTATGTAGTAAGAAAAATGGGAAATAACTCTCCTAAATATTTTTAATTAAACCAAAGGGCTAAAGGCACAAAGCACAGGGAGGAAACTGAGGATTTGAATATAACATAAAAGTATTTGATGTCTTCTGTTTGATTATAAAATGTAGAAAGTATAAAGATAAATAAAACACTGAATGAGAGAGCACAGGCCTTTAGCTGTAAACAGCCCCTTCATTTAAATTATAAAGGTGTGTTCTGTGTGTGTTCTGTGTGTGTTCTGTGTGTGTTCTGTTTATTCTGTGTGTGTTCTGTGTGAGTTCTCTGTTCTGTTTGTGTTCTGTTTGTTCTGTGTCTGTTCTGTGTGTGTTCTCTGTCTGTTCTGTTTATTCTGTGTGTGTTCTCTGTTCTCTGTTTGTTCTGTGTGTGTTCTCTGTTCTGTGTGTGTTCTGTTTGTTCTGTATTTGTTCTGTTTGTTCTGTGTGTTCTCTGTTTGTTCTGTCTTTGTTCTGTCTGTTCTGTGTGTGTTCTGTTTGTTCTGTGTGTGTTCTCTGTGTGTTCTGTTTGTTCTCTGTTTGTTCTGTGTGTGTTCTGTTTGTTCTGTATTTGTTCTGTTTGTTCTGTGTGTTCTCTGTGTGTTCTGTCTTTGTTCTGTCTGTTCTGTGTGTGTTCTGTTTGTTCTGTGTGTTCTCTGTGCTGTGTGTGTTCTGTTTGTTCTCTGTTTGTTCTGTGTGTGTTCTGTTTGTTCTGTGTGTTCTCTGTGCTGTGTGTGTTCTATGTTTGTTCTGTGTGTGTTCTCTGTGCTGTGTGTGTTCTCTGTTTGTTCTGTGTGTGTTCTGTGTGTGTTCTGTGTGTGTTCTCTGTTCTGTGTGTGTTCTCTGTTCTGTGTGTGTTCTCTGTTTGTTCTGTGTGTGTTCTGTGTGTGTTCTGTGTGTGTTCTGTGTGTGTTCTCTGTTCTGTGTGTGTTCTCTGTTCTGTGTGTGTTCTCTGTTCTGTGTGTGTTCTGTTTGTTCTCTGTTTGTTCTGTGTGTGTTCTCTGTTCTGTGTGTGTTCTCTGTTCTGTGTGTGTTCTGTGTGTGTTCTGTGTGTGTTCTCTGTTCTATGTGTGTTCTCTGTTCTGTGTGTGTTCTCTGTTCTGTGTGTGTTCTCTGTTCTGTGTGTGTTCTGTGTCTGTTCTGTGTGTGTTCTGTGTGTGTTCTCTGTTCTATGTGTGTTCTCTGTTCTGTGTGTGTTCTCTGTTCTGTGTGTGTTCTGTGTGTTCTGTTTGTTCTCTGTTTGTTCTGTGTGTGTTCTGTCTGTTCTGTGTGTGTTCTCTGTTCTGTGTGTGTTCTGTGTGTTCTGTTTGTTCTCTGTTTGTTCTGTGTGTGTTCTGTTTGTTCTGTGTGTGTTCTCTGTTCTGTGTGTGTTCTCTGTTCTGTGTGTGTTCTCTGTTCTGTGTGTGTTCTGTTTGTTCTGTGTGTGTTCTGTCTGTTCTGTGTGTGTTCTCTGTTCTGTGTGTGTTCTGTTTGTTCTCTGTTTGTTCTGTGTGTGTTCTGTCTGTTCTGTTTGTTCTGTGTGTGTTCTGTTTGTTCTGTGTGTGTTCTCTGATTGTTCTGTGTGTGTTCTGTTTGTTGTGTGTGTGTGTGTTGTTCTGTGTGTGTTGTCTGTGTGTGTTCTGTTTGTTCTGTGTGTTCTTCTGTTCTCTGTCTTCTGTGTGTGTTCTGTCTGTTCTGTGTGTGTTCTGTGTGTGTTCTGTGTGTGTTCTGTGTATGTTCTGTTTGTTCTGTGTGTTCTGTTTGTTCTGTGTGTTCTGTTTGTTCTGTGTGTGTTCTGTGTGTGTTCTGTGTGTGTTCTGTTTGTTCTGTGTGTTTCTGTTGTTCTGTGTGTTCTGTGTGTTCTGTTTTGTTCTGTGTGTGTTTCTGTGTGTGTTCTGTTTGTTCTGTGTGTGTTCTGTGTTCTCTGTGTGTTTCTGTTCTGTGTGTGTTCTCTGTGTGTTCTGTGTTCTGTTCTGTGTCTGTTTGTGTTGTGTGTCTGTGTGTTCTGTGTTGTTGTGTGTGTGTTCTGTTTGTTCTGTGTGTGTTCTCTGTTTGTTCTGTGTGTGTTCTCTGTTCTGTGTGTGTGCTGTCTCTGTTCTGTCTGTTCTGTGTGTGTTCTGTGTGTGTTCTGTTTGTTCTGAAGCGTTCCTGACCTGTTGATATCCCTGTATGAGCGTTTCCTGCTCCCTCATCTCTTTGTCCATCTGTTGAAGTTGGTCTGTTCCTCTGGACTCTGAGTTCAGCCTGTTCTTCTGAAGATGCTCCTCTGCACTGTGCAACTACGACACAAAACACTTTAAACTTTCAAATGACTGGAGTCATGTCAGAGCATCCCGGGCAGCAGAGCGAGACTGTTTGGTTTTTTTGCTTTGTCTTTTACCAATAACGGTTAAAATAAAGTTTGAGATTCTGTGTTTTAATTCTCCCAGATTAGTGGGTCTGACACATGGTCTGTAAACAGAAGTGGACTGAGTGAGTGTGGAGTCACCCGCAGCGTTCAGCTCCAAATGAAGCTCATCCACTCGAGAGTTAAAGAGAAGGTTCCATGTTTGGAATTACAACCACAAGTATCATAGCAACCAAAGAGCCAATCAGGAGCCAGGCTGTTGAAGGTTGAACGCCCCTTCTCGCCAACACCGCTGCTGCTTTTTCTCAGAAGAATATATTTATGTCAGAAGAATATATGATGTCTACATATGTTCTCAGAAGAATATATGATGTCTACATATGTTCTCAGAAGAATATATACGATGTCTACATATGTTTCTCAGAAGAATATATGATGTCTACATATAAGAATGATGTTTACTCTCAGAAGAATATACGATGTCTACATATGTTCTCAGAAGAATATATGATGTCTACATATGTTCTCAGAAGAATATATGATGTCTACATATGTTCTCAGAAGAATATACGATGTCTACATATGTTCTCAGAAGAATATATGATGTCTACATATGTTCTCAGAAGAATATATGATGTCTACATATGTTCTCAGAAGAATATATGTCTACATATGTTCTCAGGAGAATATATGTCTACATATGTTCTCAGGAGAATATATGTCTACATATGTTCTCAGAAGAATATACGATGTCTACATATGTTCTCAGAAGAATATATGATGTCTACATATGTTCTCAGAAGAATATATGTCTACATATGTTCTCAGGAGAATATATGTCTACATATGTTCTCAGAAGAATATATGATGTCTACATATGTTCTCAGGAGAATATACGATGTCTACATATGTTCTCAGAAGAATATACGATGTCTACATATGTTCTCAGAAGAATATACGATGTCTACATATGTTCTCAGGAGAATATACGATGTCTACATATGTTCTCAGGAGAACATACGATGTCTACATATGTTCTCAGGAGAACATATGATGTCTACATATGTTCTCACAGTTCTTTCGTACTTTACTCTGCAGGACGTAGTTCTGTTGTTTCAGAGAGTCAACTTCCTCTGAATCCTGTGTGAGTTTTTGGATGAGTTTTTCTTTTTCAAGCAGCTGGATCTTCAGACCCTCCAACCACACGTCCTCTGTCTGAACACAAGAAAAAGACTGGAGAAGACCTGGAAGTAACAATAATGACAGGAATAGTACCAGTGGCACTAGTCAGAGTAAGAGTAGTAGTAGAGTGATAACAGTAGTACACATAGTAGTAACAGTGGTATTCCTCAGAGTAGTAACAGGAGTAGTAACAGTAGTAGTCGCAGTAGTAACAGTAGTACTAATCAGAGTGGTAACAGTAGTAGAGTGGTAACAATAGTAGTAACAGTAGTACTAGTCAGAGTAGTAAGAGTAGTAGTAGAGTAGTAACAGTAGTACTAATCAGAGTGGTAACAGTAGTAGAGTGGTAACAATAGTAGTAACAGTAGTACTAGTCAGAGTAGTAAGAGTAGTAGTAGAGTAGTAACAGTAGTACTAATCAGAGTGGTAACAGTAGTAGAAGTACTAGTCAGAGTAGTAACAGTAGTACTAGTCAGAGTAGTAAGAGTAGTAGTAGAGTGGTAACAGTAGTACTTGTCAGAGTAGTAACAATAGTAGTAGCAGTAGTAACAGTAGTACTAGTCAGAGTAGTAACAGTAGTAGTAGTCATAGTAGCAGCAGTAGTAGCAGCAGTAGTAACAGTGGTACTCGTCAGAGTAGTAACAGTAGTGAAGGCAGTAGTAGGAGCAGTAGTAAGAGTAGTAGTAGTAGTCACAGTAGTAACAGGAGTACTAGTCAGAATAGTAACAGTAGTAGTAGTAGTAGAAATAGTGCTAGTCAGTAGAACTAGTTTGTGTAGTAGCAGTAGTAGTAACTGTAGTACAAGACAGAGTAGTAACTGTAGTAATCGTCAGAGTAGTAACAGTGGTAGTAGCAGGAAGCAATGGCAGTAGCGATAGTAATAGTATCTTTCAGTGTGCCCTTAGGCAAAACACTTGACCGATATCATGTAGCATGAATGCGATGTCCACACTTCTGTCAGTCTGCCCCAGGGCAGCTGTGACTACAATAGTAACTTATCACAGAGTGTGGAGTTAATAATAATGAAAAAAAATTGTACTACTTAGTAGTAGTAGTAGTAGAAGCAATTGCACTAGCAGTGGTAGTAGTCATTTAATTTAATTTAATTTATTTATTGTAATTCAGTTTTTACTTGTTTTAATACGTCAGCTCTCCAAAGACTTCAACTTGTGCAAAACTCTGCTTTGAGGATTTTAACAGGAACTCCCAGAACAGCCCACATCACAGCGGGTTTATCGTCCCTCCACTGGCTGCCGGTGAAATATAGAATAGATTTTAAATTGTGTGTCTTACATATCGGGCAGTACATGGTCAGGCTCCCAGTATCTCGCTGATATGCTGTGACATTTTAACTCTGGTCCTCAGACCAGAACCTGCTCATGGTCCCAGAGACTCGTTTTAAAACTCGTGGGGATCTGTCTTTTCAGTCTGTGGCCCCTGGACTCTGGGCTGCACTGCCTCTGCTCGTCCTCCAGATTCAGTGACTCCTTTAAGAAGCAGCTGAAACGTTGTTATTCAGAAAAGCTTTTAGTGACTAGGTTGATGTCATGTTTTATTCCTCTGTATTTTTGAGCTGTTCTTTCTATGTAAAGAACTTTGTGATTTTTTATCTGTGAAAAGCGCTATATAAATAAAGTTTACTTACTTATTGGTTTATTAGGACAATGTACAATTACATTAAGCACAGTGGCAGATATATTTGTACCAGATTGTAGCTTACAGCTAATTTACATCTGTAATCCTGGGAAGGGGAGACAACACACACACAAAACAACTTTACAATATACAAATATACAATAAAATAAATATTTAATATTTATGTTAAAAGTGCAATGTGTAGTGTAGTGTAGTGTAATGTAATGTAATGTAATGTAATGTAATGTAATGTAATGTAATGTAATGTAATGTAGTAACATTATTAGTTTGGTAATCTGGGAGCCATCAGGTGATACCCACAGGGGTATCATCTGATGGCAAAATACCCGTCCGGTATTGTTCGTGTGAGCATGTTTGGTGCTCCAGGATCCAATTTTTGACGGCTCGTGAAAAGCTGTAAAAATCAGTCATGTTCTTTAGATTGTCTGGAAGCCCATTCCACTCCTTGATGGCTTTATAAGAAAAGGCTGATTGAGAGAGGACAGACTTTCTTTTAGGAACATTACAGTCGCCTCTAGACACAGACCTTAACACTCGTGAGCTGAGAGCGAGGCTGGACGTTGGTCTTCAGAGGAGGTGGGGCGGCGTCATGTAAAACTTTATGGACCAGACGGATATCAGAGAACCTCATCAAGTTGTCGAAACTTAGCATTTCATATTTTTCCAAAACACGGCAATGATGGTGACGCCTTGGCTTTTTCTTGAGAATTTTCAGGGCGTGATTATGTAAAGATCTAAGAGATTTTAGAGCTGTTAGGTTAGCCTGAGACCATGAGACTATGCAACACAAAATATGAGATATGATCATGGCATCAGAGTCAGACTTTGCAGCTTCTAGTGTTAACACGTCCCTAATACGTTTAAAGTTCACAATGTTAAACTTCAAGACATTTCAGGTCTTTTAATATGATTTTTAAAGTTAAATGAGGGGTCCAATATGACACAAAGATATTTAACCTCTTCAATGGTTTTGATTATGCGATTATCCACATAAATATTTGGGAAAACATTTTGAGTTTTTTTGTTCGAGAAATACATAGTGACTGTTTTCTCAGTGTTCAACGCAAGGCAGGAATTGTTAAGCCTCTAGTGCTTTTGCCATTGTGTTGGATAGCTTAGCGGCAACCGAATTAGCATCAGAACCATGCACAAAAAAGACCGTATCATCAGCAGACATTAAGACTTCTACATCACTGCAGATGGAGGGCAGGTCATTATTATATAGACTGAAGAGCAATGGCCCCAGAATGGACCCTTGGGGCACACCTGTAATACAGGCGAGGTACGGTGAGGTTTTATCTTTTATTTTTACGCACTGGTGACGGTCGCTAGGTGTGACTGAAACCAGTTGATAGTATTTGCAGATAAATAAAAGTTTTCGCAGTCGCAGAAGTAGTAGTAGTCATCGTAGTAGTATTTGTGGTAGTGATAGTAGTAATTGCAGTAGTATTTGTTGTAGTGATAGTAGTATTTGTAGTAGTAGTAGTATCTGTTGTATTACTTGAAGTATTTGTAGTATATGCAGTACTCGTAGTACCTGTCTGGTGGGAGAGAGTTGTGTGGCTGGTTCTCTGTGTTTGATGTTGATTTGCTCCTGAAGGACAGACACCAACGACTGGACCGACGCCACCAGATCTCCGCCCTCCTCCACCCTCGTCCGCCCTCTTCCACCCTCCTCCGCCTCTACTCAAAGTAAAACAAAAACATAAAACAGACACCAACGACTGGACCGACGCCACCAGATCTCCGCCTTTCTCCACCATCCTCCACCCTCCTCCGCCTCTGCTCAAAGTAAAACTAAAACCTACAACAAACACCTGGCTGGGTCCTGGTTCTGTCTGGTGCGGTCTTACTGGTCACCTGGCTGGGTCCTGGTTCTGTCTGGTGCGGTCTTAGTGGTCACCTGGCTGGGTCCTGGTTCTGTCTGGTGCGGTCTTAGTGGTCACCTGCCTGGGTCCTGGTTCTGTCTGGTGCGGTCACAGTAGTCACCTGGCTGGGTCCTGGTTCTGTCTGGTGCGGTCACAGTAGTCACCTGGCTGGGTCCTGGTTCTGTCTGGTGCGGTCTTAGTGGTCACCTGGCTGGGTCCTGGTTCTGTCTGGTGCGGTCTTAGTGGTCACCTGGCTGGGTCCTGGTTCTGTCTGGTGCGGTCTTAGTGGTCACCTGGCTGGGTTCTGGTTCTGTCTGGTGCGGTCACAGTAGTCACCTGGCTGGGTCCTGGTCTGGTGCTGTCTGGTGCGGGTCTTAGTGGTCACCTGTAGCTGGGTCCTGGTTCTGTCTGGTGCGGTCTTAGTGGTCACCTGGCTGGGTCCTGGTTCTGTCTGGGGTCTTGGAGAGTCTCCTCTGTGGCTGAGACGCTGAGGGTTTGGATCTGGACTTGGTCTGGTTCTGGATCGTAGGTGGTCCTGGGACAGTGGACCGCTGTGAGGTCATTGCGGTCTTTGAGTCCAGAGACCGACCTCGGGGCTGAGGTGCTGTGGGCCTTGTCAGACGGGACAGAACAGAGCCGGACGTACAGAACAACTACAGGAAGAAGGAAGCACACAGAAAAAAACATTCTTTTAAAGAGGAGGTATTTACTTCTGTGGGGTATTAAAGAGGAGGTATTTACTTCTGTGGGGTATTAAAGAGGAGGTATTTACTTCTGTGGGGTATTAAAGGGGAGCGTAACATATTTAGATCTCCATGTTTACTTTTATTAAAAATGTTCACCCAAAACACGTTTTGGGTGAATAAAGAATTTTCAAAGCAATAAGATTCACTTTTGTTTTTGATGCTAAGTTCTTCCTCTTTACTGACATTATTTAAGTCTAAATACAGCAGAGATGGGTGGAGGTAGGAGGTCAGCGATAGGAGGTCAGAGGTCAGAGGTGGGAGGCGGGAGGCGGGGGAGGAAGAATATAGCATTATGATATTCAGAGAACAATGGGGGAACAAAAGCCCGTGACGTCCCTGTGTGAGGGACCTCCTGCTGCTCCACTAAAACAGTCTCACCTGCTGCGTCTTGGCCCTGTCAGTCTGGGCAGGGGTTGAGTCCTGGTCCTGAATGAGTCTCTCCGCCTGCTCTCGGACGCTCCCTGTCGGCTCCGCCTCCTCTCGGACGATCCCTGTCGGCTCCGCCTCCTCTCGGACGCTGCCTGTCGGGTCTCGGATCATTGGTCCTGAGGGGGGGTCAGCACCTTTCTCCTCCCTGGGGCCAGCAGGTCTCCTCTGGGACGACTCAAACGTGTCTTTGGGTTCTGACGGCCGAGTCTGGGCCAAACTATAACAAAGAGAACACAGGAGGGACATTTTAAACACAGGAGGGACATTTTAAACACAGGAGGGACATTTTAAACACGAGAGGGACATTTTAAACACAGGAGGGACATTTTAAACACGAGAGGGACATTTTAAACACAGGAGGGACATTTTAAACACAGGAGGGACATTTTAAACACAGGAGGGACATTTTAAACACGAGAGGGACATTTTAAACACAGGAGGGACATTTTAAACACAGGAGGGACATTTTAAACACAGAGGGACATTTTAAACACAGGAGGGACATTTTAAACACGAGAGGGACATTTTAACACAGGAGGGGACATTTTAAACACAGAGAGGGACATTTTAAACACGAGAGGGACATTTTAAACACGAGAGGGACATTTTAAACACAGGAGGGACATTTTAAACACAGGAGGGACATTTTAAACACGAGATGGACATTTTAAACACAGGAGGGACATTTTAAACACAGGAGGGACATTTTAAACACGAGAGGGACATTTTAAACACAGGAGGGACATTTTAAACACGAGAGGGACATTTTAAACACAGGAGGGACATTTTAAACACGAGATGGACATTTTAAACACAGGAGGGACATTTTAACACAGAGAGGGGACATTTTAAACACGAGAGGGACATTTTAAACACAGGAGGGACATTTTAAACACACGAGAGGGACATTTTAAACACAGGAGGGACATTTTAAACACGAGAGGGACATTTTAAACACGAGAGGGACATTTTAAACACGAGAGGGACATTTTAAAACACGAGAGGGACAGTTTTTAAACACAGGAGGGACATTTTAAACACGAGAGGGACATTTTAAACACGAGGGACATTTTAAACACAGAGGGACATTTTAAACACACGAGGGGGACATTTTAAACACGAGGGGGACATTTTAAACACAAGAGGGACATTTTAAACACAGAGGGACATTTTAAACGAGAGGGACATTTTAAACACGAGAGGGACAGTTTAAACACAGGAGGGACATTTTAAACACGAGAGGGACATTTTAAACACGAGAGGGACATTTTAAACACGAGAGGGACATTTTAAACACGAGGGGGACATTTTAAACACGAGAGGGACATTTTAAACACAAGAGGGACATTTTAAACACAGGAGGGACATTTTAAACACGAGAGGGACAGTTTAAACACAGGAGGGACATTTTAAACACGAGAGGGACATTTTAAACACGAGAGGGACATTTTAAACACGAGAGGGACATTTTAAACACGAGAGGGACATTTTAAACACGAGAGGGACATTTTAAACACAGGAGGGACATTTTAAACACAGGAGGGACATTTTAAACACAAGAGGGACATTTTAAACACAAGAGGGACATTTTAAACACGAGAGGGACATTTTAAACACAGGAGGGACATTTTAAACACAGGAGGGACATTTTAAACACAGGAGGGACATTTTAAACACAAGAGGGACATTTTAAACACGAGATGGACATTTTAAACATGAGATGGACATTTTAAACACAGGAGGGACATTTTAAACACAGGAGGGACATTTTAAATGCCAGGTCTGATCCATACTAGTTTTACTTTGTCGATTTGTGTCTTGTTCTGGACATATTTAACATGTAAACACAATCTTTAGAATAATTAAAACATAAACCACAGATTTAATCCCAACTGCAGATTTTACGGTTTCACTCACATTTTTATATCAATGTGTTTTAAATGTTTTAACTTTGAATCTGACCTGACGGGCTGAAGACTGAAGCCTCTCAAGTGATTCTCCTCAGGTCGAATTGGCTTCATCAGCTCCTCTGTGGTCGGCAAATCTGGAAAGAGAACATGCAAACATTGTGTGGTCAGGAGTCGGAGCGAGTGGTCAGGAGTCACAATGTGTGGTCAGGAGTCAGAGTGTGTGG
Source organism: Periophthalmus modestus (assembly GCA_019594935.1). Classification (NCBI taxonomy): domain Eukaryota; kingdom Metazoa; phylum Chordata; class Actinopteri; order Gobiiformes; family Gobiidae; genus Periophthalmus; species Periophthalmus modestus. The sequence continues at coordinate 194,497 of JAIEZT010001227.1, forward strand.
TCAGGAGTCACAGCGTGTGGTCAGGAGTCGGAGCGAGTGGTCAGGAGTCACATCGTGTGGTCAGGAGTCAGAGTGTGTGGTCAGGAGTTGGAGTGTGTGGTTAGGAGTCGGAGCGTGTGATCAGGAGTCACAACATGTGGTCAGGAGTCACAACGTGTGGTCAGGAGTCACAACGTGTGGTCAGGACTGGGACCGTGTGGTCAGGAGTCATTGTGTGGTCAGGAGTCGGAGCGTGTGGTCAGGAGTCACAACGTGTGGTCAGGAGTCACATTGTGTGGTCAGGAGTCACAACGTGTGGTCCAGAGTCGGCGCGTGTGGTCAGGAGTCAACGTGCGGTCAGGAGTCATTGTGTGGTCAGGAGTCGGAGCGTGTGGTCAGGAGTCACAACGTGTGGTCAGGAGTCACAACGTGTGGTCAGGACTGGGACTGTGTGGTCAGGAGTCGGAGTGTGTGGTGAGGAGTCACAACATGTGGTCAGGAGTCGGAGCGTGTGGTCAGGAGTCACAACGTGTGGTCAGGAGTCACAACGTGTGGTCAGGACTGGGACTGTGTGGTCAGGAGTCATTGTGTGGTCAGGAGTCGGAGTGTGTGGTCAGGAGTCACAACGTGTGGTCAGGAGTCGGAGTGTGTGGTCAGGAGTCACATCGTGTGGTCAGGAGTCATTGTGTGGTCAGGAGTCGGAGCGTGTGGTCAGGAGTCGGAGCGTGTGGTCAGGAGTCACAACGTGTGGTCAGGACTGGGACTGTGTGGTCAGGAGTCGGAGTGTGTGGTGAGGAGTCACAACATGTGGTCAGGAGTCGGAGCGTGTGGTCAGGAGTCACAACGTGTGGTCAGGAGTCACAACGTGTGGTCAGGACTGGGACTGTGTGGTCAGGAGTCGGAGCGTGTGGTCAGGAGTCACAACGTGTGGTCAGGAGTCACATCGTGTGGTCAGAAGTCACAAAGTGTGGTCAGGAGTCACAACATGTGGTCAGGAGTCACATCGTGTGGTCAGGAGTCACAACGTGTGGTCAGGAGTCATTGTGTGGTCAGGAGTCGGAGTGTGTGGTCAGGAGTCATCGTGTGGTCAGGAGTCACAACATGTGGTCAGGAGTCACAACGTGTGGTCAGGACTGTGACTGTGTGGTCAGGAGTCGGAGTGTGTGGTCAGGAGTCGGAGTGTGTGGTCAGGAGTCGGAGCGTGTGGTGAGGAGTCACAACATGTGGTCAGGAGTCGGAGCGTGTGGTCAGGAGTCACAACATGTGGTCAGGAGTCGGAGCGTGTGGTCAGGAGTCATTGTGTGGTCAGGAGTCGGAGTGTGTGGTCAGGAGTCACAACGTGTGGTCAGGAGTCACATCGTGTGGTCAGAAGTCACAACGTGTGGTCAGGAGTCACAACATGTGGTCAGGAGTCACAACGTGTGGTCAGGAGTCACATCGTGTGGTCAGGAGTCACAACGTGTGGTCAGGAGTCAACGTGCGGTCAGGAGTCATTGTGTGGTCAGGAGTCGGAGCGTGTGGTCAGGAGTCACAACGTGTGGTCAGGAGTCACAACGTGTGGTCAGGACTGGGACTGTGTGGTCAGGAGTCGGAGTGTGTGGGTCAGGAGTGGGAGCGTGTGGTCAGGAGTCGGAGCGCGTGTGGTGAGGAGTCACAACATGTGGTCAGGAGTCACAACATGTGGTCAGGAGTCGGAGCGTGTGGTCAGGAGTCACAACGTGTGGTCAGGAGTCAGAGCGTGTGGTCAAGAGTCGGAGCGTGTGGTGTGGTCAGGAGTTGTCATGTGTGGTCAGGAGTCACACCGTGTGGTCAGGAGTCGGAGCGTGTGGTCCGGAGTCGGAGCATGTGGTCCGGAGTCAACGTGTGGTCAGGAGTCATTGTGTGGTCAGGAGTCAGAGCGTGTGGTCAGGAGTCAGAGCATGTGGTCAGGAGTCGGAGCGTGTGGTCAGGAGTCGGAGCGTGTGGTCAGGAGTCGGAGTGTGTGGTCAGAAGTCAGCGCGTGTGATCAGGAGTCACAACGTGTGGTCAGGAGTCATTGTGTGGTCAGGAGTCAGAGCATGTGGTCAGGAGTCGGAGTGTGTGGTCAGGAGTCGGAGTGTGTGGTCAGGAGTCACAACACGTGGTCAGGAGTCACATCGTGTGGTCAGGAGTCACATCGTGTGGTCAGAAGTCACAAAGTGTGGTCAGGAGTCAGAGCATGTGGTCAGGAGTCGGAGCGTGTGGTCAGGAGTCGGAGCGTGTGGTCAGGAGTCGGAGTGTGTGGTCAGGAGTCGGAGTGTGTGGTCAGAAGTCAGCGCGTGTGATCAGGAAGTCACAACGTGTGGTCAGGAGTCATTGTGTGGTCAGGAGTCAGAGCATGTGGTCAGGAGTCGGAGTGTGTGGTCCGGAGTCGGAGCATGTGGTCCGGAGTCAACGTGCGGTCAGGAGTCATTGTGTGGTCAGGAGTCAGAGCGTGTGGTCAGGAGTCAGAGCATGTGGTCAGGAGTCGGAGCGTGTGGTCAGGAGTCGGAGAGCGTGTGGTCAGGAGTCGGAGTGTGTGGTCAAAGTCAGAGTCAGCGCGTGTGATCAGGAGTCACAACGTGTGGTCAGGAGTCATTGTGTGGTCAGGAGTCAGAGCATGTGGTCAGAAGTCGGAGTGTGTGGTCAGGAGTCGGAGCGTGTGGTGAGGAGTCACAACATGTGGTCAGGAGTCGGAGCGTGTGGTCAGGAGTCACAACGTGTGGTCAGGAGTCAGAGCGTGTGTTCAGGAGTCACAACATGTGGTCAGGAGTCACATCGTGTGGTCAGGAGTCACAACGTGTGGTCAGGAGTCACATCGTGTGGTCAGGAGTCACAACGTGTGTGTCCAGAGTCGGAGCGTGTGGTCAGGAGTCATTGTGTGGTCAGGAGTCGGAGCGTGTGGTCAGGAGTCGGAGCGTGTGGTCAGGAGTCACAACGTGTGGTCAGGACTGGGACTGTGGGTGGTCAGGAGTCGGAGTGTGTGTGGTGAGGAGTCACAACATGTGGTCAGGAGTCGGAGCGTGTGGTCAGGAGTCACAACGTGTGGTGGTCAGGAGTCACAAACGTGTGGTCAGGACTGGGACTGTGTGGTCAGGAGTCACAACGTGTGGTCAGGAGTCACAACGTGTGGTCAGGAGTCACATCGTGTGGTCAGGAGTCAGTGTGGTCAGGAGTCACAACGTGGTGGTCAGTGGTCAGGAGTCACACAACGTGTGGTCAGGAGTCGGAGTGTGTGGTCAGGAGTCGGAGCGTGTGGTGGAGTCACAGGAGTCAGGACATGTGGTCAGGAGTCGGAGCGTGTGGTCAGGAGTCACAAAGTGTGGTCAGGAGTCACAACGTGTGGTCAGGACTGGGACTGTGTGGTCAGGAGTCGGAGTGTGTGGTCAGGAGTCGGAGGTGTGGTGGTCAGGAGTCAGGAGTCAAACATGTGGTCAGGAGTCGGAGCGTGTGGTCAGGAGTCATTGTGTGGTCAGGAGTCGGAGTCGTGTGTGGTCAGGAGTCACAACGTGTGGTCAGGAGTCACAACGTGTGGTCAGGAGTCACATCGTGTGGTCAGAAGTCACAAAGTGTGGTCAGGAGTCACAACATGTGGTCAGGAGTCGGAGCGTGTGGTCAGGAGTCATTGTGTGGTCAGGAGTCGGAGTGTGTGGTCAGGAGTCACAACGTGTGGTCAGGAGTCAGAGCATGTGGTCAGGAGTCACAAAGTGTGGTCAGGAGTCACAACATGTGGTCAGGAGTCACAACGTGTGGTCAGGAGTCACATCGTGTGGTCAGGAGTCACAACGTGTGGTCAGGAGTCAACGTGCGGTCAGGAGTCATTGTGTGGTCAGGAGTCACAACGTGTGGTCAGGAGTCACAACGTGTGGTCAGGACTGGGACTGTGTGGTCAGGAGTCGGAGTGTGTGGTCAGGAGTCGGAGCGTGTGGTGAGGAGTCACAACATGTGGTCAGGAGTCACAACATGTGGTCAGGAGTCGGAGCGTGTGGTCAGGAGTCACAAAGTGTGGTCAGGAGTCACAACATGTGGTCAGGAGTCACATCGTGTGGTCAGGAGTCACAACGTGTGGTCAGGAGTCAGAGCGTGTGGTCAAGAGTCGGAGCGTGTGGTCAGGAGTTGTCATGTGGTCAGGAGTCACACCGTGTGGTCAGGAGTCGGAGCGTGTGGTCCGGAGTCGGAGCATGTGGTCCGGAGTCAACGTGCGGTCAGGAGTCATTGTGTGGTCAGGAGTCGGAGCGTGTGGTCAGGAGTCGGAGTGTGTGGTCAGGAGTCGGAGCGTGTGGTCAGGAGTCACAACAAGGAGTCAGTGTGTGTCAGGAGTCAGAGCGTGTGGTGGAGTCAGGAGTCACAACGTGTGGTCAGGAGTCACAACGTGTGGTCAGGAGTCACAACGTGTGGTCAGGAGTCACAGCGTGTGGTCAGGAGTCACAACGTGTGGTCAGGAGTCACAACGTGGTCAGGAGTCAGGAGTCAGGATTGTGTGGTCAGGAGTTGGAGCGTGTGGTCAGGAGTCACAACGTGTGGTCAGGAGTCACAACGTGTGGTCAGGACTGGGACTGTGTGGTCAGGAGTCACAACGTGTGTGGTCAGAAGTCGGAGTGTGTGGTCAGGAGTCGGAGTGTGTGGTCAGGAGTCACAACATGTGGTCAGGAGTCACAACGTGTGGTCAGGAGTCACATCGTGTGGTCAGGAGTCACAACGTGTGGTCAGGAGTCAACGTGCGGTCAGGAGTCATTGTGTGGTCAGGAGTCAGAGCGTGTGGTCAGGAGTCACAACGTGTGGTCAGGAGTCACAACGTGTGGTCAGGACTGGGACTGTGTGGTCAGGAGTTATTGTGTGGTCAGAAGTCGGAGTGTGTGGTCAGGAGTCGGAGCGTGTGTGGTCAGGAGTGGTCACAATCGTGTGGTCAGGAGTCACAACATGTGGTCAGGAGTCGGAGCGTGGTCAGGAGTCACAACATGTGGTCAGGAGTCGGAGCGTGTGGTGAGGAGTCACAACATGTGGTCAGGAGTCACAACGTGTGGTCAGGAGTCACAACGTGTGGTCAGGACTGGGGAGTCACAACGTGTGGTCAGGAGTCACAACGTGTGGTCAGGACTCGGACTGTGTGGTCAGGAGTCATTGTGTGGTCAGGAGTCGGAGTGTGTGGTCAGGAGTCACAACATGTGGTCAGGAGTCGGAGCGTGTGGTCAGGAGTCACAACGTGTGGTCAGGAGTCACAACGTGTGGTCAGGACTGGGACTGTGTGGTCAGGAGTCATTGTGTGGTCAGGAGTCGGAGTGTGTGGTCAGGAGTCGGAGTCGTGTGTGGTCAGGAGTCACAACATGTGGTCAGGAGTCGGAGCGTGTGGTCAGGAGTCACAACGTGTGGTCAGGAGTCACAACGTGTGGTCAGGAGTCAGAGCGTGTGGTCAGGAGTCAGGAGTCACAACGGAGTGTGTGGTCAGGAGTCACAACGTGTGGTGGTCAGGAGTCACATCGTGTGGTCAGGAGTCACAACGTGTGGTCAGGAGTCACAGCGTGTGTTCAGGAGTCAACGTGTGGTCAGGAGTCATTGTGTGGTCAGGAGTCACAGCGTGTGGTCAGGAGTCACAACGTGTGGTCAGGAGTCACAACGTGTGGTCAGGACTGGGACTGTGTGGTCAGGAGTCATTGTGGGTCAGGAGTCAGGAGTGTGGTCAGGAGTCACAACGTGTGGTCAGGAGTCACAACATGTGGTCAGGAGTCGGGTCAGGAGTCGTGTGGTCAGGAGTCACAACGTGTGGTCAGGAGTCGGAGCGTGTGGTCAGGAGTCACAACGTGTGGTCAGGTGTGTCAGGAGTCACAACGTGTGTGGTCAGGATTGGGGGACTGTGTGGTCAGGAGTCGGAGTGTGTGGTCAGGAGTCGGAGCGTGTGGTGAGGAGTCACAACATGTGGTCAGGAGTCGGAGCGTGTGGTCAGGAGTCACAACATGTGGTCAGGAGTCACAACATGTGGTCAGGAGTCGGAGCGTGTGGTCAGGAGTCACAAAGTGTGGTCAGGAGTCAGAGCGTGTGGTCAAGAGTCGGAGCGTGTGGTCAGGAGTTGTCATGTGGTCAGGAGTCACACCGTGTGGTCAGGAGTCAGAGCGTGTGGTCAGGAGTCAGAGCGTGTGGTCAGGAGTCAGAGCGTGTGTTCAGGAGTCACAACATGTGGTCAGGAGTCACAACGTGTGGTCAGGAGTCACATCGTGTGGTCAGGAGTCACAACATGTGGTCAGGAGTCAACGTGCGGTCAGGAGTCATTGTGTGGTCAGGAGTCGGAGCGTGTGGTCAGGAGTCACAACGTGTGGTCAGGAGTCACAACGTGTGGTCAGGACTGGGACTGTGTGGTCAGGAGTCATTGTGTGGTCAGGAGTCGGAGTGTGTGGTCAGGAGTCGGAGTGTGTGGTCAGGAGTCACATCGTGTGGTCAGGAGTCACATCGTGTGGTCAGAAGTCACAAAGTGTGGTCAGGAGTCACAACGTGTGGTCAGGAGTCAACGTGCGGTCAGGAGTCATTGTGTGGTCAGGAGTTGGAGCGTGTGGTCAGGAGTTATTGTGCGGTCAGGAGTCGGAGTGTGTGGTCAGGAGTCACAACATGTGGTCAGGAGTCGGAGTGTGTGGTCAGGAGTCACAACATGTGGTCAGGTGTCGGAGCGTGTGGTCAGGAGTCACAAAGTGTGGTCAGGAGTCACAACATGTGGTCAGGAGTCACAACGTGTGGTCAGGAGTCAGAGCGTGTGGTCAAGAGTCGGAGCGTGTGGTCAGGAGTTGTCATGTGGGCAGGAGTCACAACGTGTGGTCAGGAGTCACACCGTGTGGTCAGGAGTCGGAGCGTGTGGTCAGGAGTCATCATGTGGTCAGGAGTCATCATGTGGTCAGGAGTCAGAGTGTGTGGTCAGGAGTCAGAGAGTGTGGTCAGGAGTCATCATGTGGTCAGGAGTCAGAGTGTGTGGTCAGGAGTCAGAGAGTGTGGTCAGGAGTTGTCATGTGGTCAGAAGTCAGAGTGTGTGGTCTGGAGTTGGAGCGTGTGGTCAGGAGCTGGAGCGTGTGGTCAGGAGTCGGAGCGTAAGACTCCTGACCACACGCTATGACTCCTGACCACACACTGTGACTCCTGACCACACGCTCCAACTTACAGAGTAAGAAAGACATTGAAATCATACAAATCAAAACACTACAATTCAAACCTGTATACAGGACTTTAACCTGTTTTACTATCAGGACTTTAACCTGAACACGGAACCTTCCTTCGTGAGGGACTCTAACCCCATCACAATATTACGCACCAGTTTGTTCCAGCTTTCAGCTGACACCGGACTGATGCCGACCAGGTGGAAAAAAGCAACTATTATTCCTGTACCAAAAAAACCTTCCCCAAAGGAAAACAATGACTTCAGACCAGTGGCTTTAACATCGGTCACTATGAAAGAGTTTGAACGCATTATGGTTGTTTTTTTAAAGAGGGATGTGAAAGATCATTTAGACCCTTACCAATTTGCATATAATGATAATAAGCATTGATGATGCTCTCATTACAATTTCACACTTAGTTCTAAAGCATCTAGAAAACCCCTCCTCATATGCTAGAATATTATTTATGGACTTCAGTTCAGCGTTCAATACTATTTTACCTAATGTTTTAATTAAACTGTTGCAGATAGGTGTTCACCACTATATATATAACTGGTATCTTGCTTTTCTCACAGATAGACAACAAGTTAAAATCGTCACATGACTGTGACGTGTGAGTCACATGACTGACGTGTTCAGACTGTTCATATTAGAGACAGATCAGATGACAGACGAGTGAGGCCTGAGTCGTTCACACTGACATGAATCAGACACAGGTCACATGGGTTTGGCCTTATACACACCACACTCTACAGCCCACAGAGATTGAACCCTCAACCCGTTTAATAAGAGAGAATAATAATAATAATAATGCCTTACATTTGTAATGCTCTTTATCAAAGCCTCTCAAAGCTCTACACTGAGTCATTATTCGTTCACTCCACACTTGGTGATGGTAAACTACTATTGTAGCCACAGCTGCCCTGGGGCAGACTGACGGAAGCGAGGCTGCCAGTTTGCGCCATCGGCCCCTCCGACCACCACCGATCATTCACGCACACACCACTTTCATACTAGGCAATGTGGGTGAAGTGTCTTGCCTAAGGACACAACGACAGAACTTGGTCCGAGCTGAACTCGATCCTCCGACCTTCGGGTTGGGAGACCAATGCTCTAACCACTGAGCCACTGTCACCCCAGAGAGAGAGAATGTGTTAACCACTCTGCCACTGACCCAACTCGGTAGAAGGCGGTCTCTGGTGTGGAGCAGAGGGAGCAGAGGGAGCAGAGGGAGCAGAGGGAGCAGAGGGAGCAGAGGGAGCAGAGGGAGCAGAGGGAGCAGAGGGAGGAGCACTCTGGAGCTTGTTTTGTTTTGGTGAGGAGGTGACATTTGGGTTGAGTTCTTCTGAGTCTTGCACCACATGGATCTGAAGAGCTTTGTGCAGCGCCTCCAAGTCCGACACTCCGCTCTGAGCAAATGACAGACCTGAGGAGAAAACACAAGACGTGTCTTGGAATGATGCCGGTTAAGTCAGACCCACTCTTTAAACTGTTCTTTTCAGACTTTTTAGCCACGTTCTAGTTGTTTCCTCTCATTGAGCCTCTGAAGTTGTATTTGAAGTTATCATAGACTGTATATACAGTATAAGTGAACGTAGCTAACCTGCCAGCTGCCGCGTTACAACCAGGAAGTGATCACGTGTGCGGTTCCCGTTCCATGGACTCACTCATCAGTTCACTTTCTGTGTAAAATCTGTGTCTCTCTGTCTCTGCTGCTTCAGACTCATGTTGGTCTTAAATGTTCGTATTAACCCTCTACATGATCCTGGGGTTTTTATTTCACGTCTGTGTCTGTAAATCAACATATGAACATTAATAACAGACACATCAGGTCCTTCTTTCCCCGACGTCGCTCCTGTTAGCGTTAGCAACAGGTTTGATTGACAGTGTTGCTAAGCACCTGCTCACGGCTAAACCAGCGGTGTGGGCAGCAAAGAGCGTTGCCTTCAACAGCTTTTGGCTCTCTGGTTGCTATGATACTCGCGGTCAGAATTCCAAATATGGAGCCTGGTCTCCACACCTGCTCCAGCCTCGATGAGCTTCACTTGGAGCTGAACACTGTGGGTGACGTCATACTTTCTTACTCCACTTCTTTACACCAACTATGGGAGTGATTCTTTCTTCTTTTCTTTAATCTCTTATTTTCAAGACGCCGTTTTGCCGATCTACCCATTTTCACCTCCACTGGTACACGCCCACTGTGACGTACACGCCCACTGTGACGTACACGCCCACTGTGACGTACACGCCCACTTCTGTTACTTGGACTTTATACTTAATAGTGAGAAATTTTCACATTGAAAACATCAAGTTTTTTTTTGTTTTAAGTTAAAGCTGAAGCTCATGATTAAAGTCCATGAAACATGCTCTTGACGTTACCTTTGTCCAGTGAAGAAGACGAGGTTCTGTTCCTCTCTTCTCTGGTGTCGTCCAGTGAATCGTACAAACAAACTGAAACATCAGATGAAGTCAGATCATATAAAACAAAGAAGCTCACATGAAAAGGGACATCTACATGAAACAAGACGTCAAGACAAGACGTATAGTCGGCCTCACTTCCACGCACAGCTTGGGCTCCTGAACCCAACTCCTCGAGAGGGGCTGGACTCTCACTGTTGTGTTGGACTACGGGCCAAACAGCAGTGCAGAGTAGCCAGCTTTCTTGGAGTCCCTGGAAGGTGTACTACATGGTGCACCGAACGGGGACTCCGTTGTTCTCCTGAGGGACTTCAATGCCCACATGGTCAACGACAGTGACACTTGGAGCAGCGTGATTGGGAAGAACGGCCTCCCTGATCTGAACCCAAGTGAGGTTCTGATGTTGGACTTCTGTTCTAGTCACAGTTTGTTCATAAAGAACACCATGTTCTAGCACAAGGGTGTCCATCAGTGCACGTGTCATCTGACCAATAACAAACTGGCGTTGATGAGATCAGTCCCGAGTACCTCAAGTCTCTGGATGTTGTGGGGCTGTCTTGGTTGACACGTTTCTGCTACATCACAGGGTAGTCCGGGACAGTACCTCTGGACTGACAGACCGGGGTGGTGGTCCCTCTGTATAAGAAGGGGGACCGGAGGGTGTGTTCCAACTACAGGGGAATCACACTCCTCAGTCTTAAGGGTAAGGTCTATTCCAGTCCACGTGTTTTGTGTCCCTCGTGGTGTCCTTTGGGGGGTGCTCCGGGAGTATGGGGTCTGGGGCCCTTTGCTAAGGGCTGTCCAGTCCCTGTGTGACCGGAGCAGGAGCTGTGTTTTCTGCAGTAAGTCAGATCTGTTCCTGGTGCATGTTGTACTCCACCAGGGCTGCCCTTTGTCACCGGTTCTGTTCATTATATTTATGGACAGAATTTCTAGGTGCAGCCAGGAGTTGGCGGGAGTCCAGTTTGGGAACCACAGGATCTCATCTCTGCTGTTTGCAGATGATGTTGTCCTGATGTTTCTTTGAGCCAGAACCTACAGCACTGGGGCGGTTTGCAGTCGAGTGTGAAGTGGATGGGATGAGAATCACCTCCTCCAACTCCAAGGGCATGGTCCCACTGGAGGAGCTGGAGGACGTGTCTAGGGTGAGGGAAGTCTGGGAGTCCCTGCTTAGACTGTTGCCCCCACGACCCATTTTCTGGATAAGCGGAAGAAGATGGGAGATGGAGACAACAACGTGGATAATGCTAACCCAAAGGCTAAAGAAATATTAACTCGAAAGCTAAAGAAATGCTAATACGAATGCAAAACAAATGCTAGCCCGAGGGTAAAGAAATGCGGCTAGCATAGGCTAAAGAAATGCTAGCCCAAAGGCTAAAGTAAATGTATCCAACATCTGTAAACAACAGAATATTGTTGATTGAATGTGTCAAACATTTACCACTTTTATGTGATAAGCACATAAACGTGTTTGACCTCAGGTCAAAGTGGGTCTGAGGTTATTACCACATAAACGTGTCTGACCTCAGGTCAAAGTGGGTCTGAGGTTATTACCACATAAACGTGTCTGACCTCAGGTCAAAGTGGGTCTGAGGTTATTACCACATAAACGTGTCTGACCTCAGGTCAAAGTGGGTCTGAGGTTAACTATCACATAAGCGTTTACCACATTTCTGTGGCGTAAACCTCAGATCCACTTTTTCTGGTGATTATTGTAATTCCAAGGAAACTATGATTCCAGTTCCAGTTGTGTTAAATTTAATACAGTTCTTACCTTTAGACAGAATAGGAGACATCTTTGTCTTCTGAAAGAAAAGACATTTTGAACAGAATCAACCAGTCTTATTCAGTAAAAACTGTTTTTAACTGTCTAACTAGTTCAGAGCTGTGAACTGGCACAAATCTGGAAGGAATTTTAAAACAAGCAATTTCATAAAACCCAAACCTGTTCTTGTTCTGGTTCCTTCTCTCCTTCCTCTTCAAAGTCGTCGCTGTAGTGTGGGGAACCTGGGCAGAAGTTTAGTTCTAGTTTAGTCCTGGTTGAGCACATATATCACTCTTGGTTAAGATCTGTCTTAGCCCTGACATAGACGCGGTTTAGTCTGGTTTTAGTCCTGGTTTAGTCTGGTTTTAGTCCTGGTTTAGTCTGGTTTTAGTCCTGGTTTAGTCTGGTTTTAGTCCTGGTTTAGTCTGGTTTTAGTCCTGGTTTAGTCTGGTTTTAGTCCTGGTTTAGTCTGGTTTCAGTCCTGGTTTAGTCTGGTTTTAGTCCTGGTTTTAGTCCTGGTTTTAGTCCTGGTTTAGTCTGGTTTTAGTCCTGGTTTAGTCTGGTTTTAGTCTGGATTAGTGTGGTTTTAGTCCTGGTTTAGTCTGGTTTTAGTCCTGGTTTAGTCTGGTTTTAGTCCTTGTTTAGTCTGGTTTTAGTCCTGGTTTAGTCTGGTTTCAGTCCTGGTTTAGTCTGGTTTCAGTCCTTGTTTAGTCTGGTTTCAGTCCTGGTTTAGTCTGGTTTTAGTCCTGGATTAGTCTGGTTTTAGTCCTGGTTTAGACTGGTTTTAGTCCTGGATTAGTCTGGTTTCAGTCCTTGTTTAGTCTGGTTTCAGTCCTGGTTTAGTCTGGTTTCAGTCCTGGATTAGTCTGGTTTCAGTCCTGGTTTAGTCTGGTTTCAGTCCTGGTTTAGTCTGGTTTCAGTCCTGGATTAGTCTGGTTTCAGTCCTTGTTTAGTCTGGTTTCAGTCCTGGTTTAGTCTGGTTTCAGTCCTGGTTTAGTCTGGTTTCAGTCCTTGTTTAGTCTGGTTTCAGTCCTTGTTTAGTCTGGTTTCAGTCCTTGTTTAGTCTGGTTTCAGTCCTGGTTTAGTCTGGTTTCAGTCCTGGATTAGTCTGGTTTCAGTCCTTGTTTAGTCTGGTTTCAGTCCTGGTTTAGTCTGGTTTCAGTCCTGGTTTAGTCTGGTTTCAGTCCTGGTTTAGTCTGGTTTTAGTCCTTGTTTAGTCTGGTTTTAGTCCTTGGTTAGTCTGGTTTTAGTCCTGGATTAGTCTGGTTTCAGTCCTTGTTTAGTCTGGTTTTAGTCCTTGTTTAGTCTGGTTTAAGTCCTGGTTTAGTCTGGTTTCAGTCCTTGTTTAGTCTGGTTTCAGTCCTGGTTTAGTCTGGTTTCAGTCCTGTATTAGTCTGGTTTCAGTCCTTGTTTAGTCTGGTTTCAGTCCTTGTTTAGTCTGGTTTCAGTCCTTGTTTAGTCTGGTTTCAGTCCTGGATTAGTCCGGTTTCAGTCCTTGTTTAGTCCGGTTTTAGTTCTTGTTTAGTCTGGTTTTAGTCCTTGTTTAGTCTGGTTTTAGTCCTGGTTTAGTCTGGTTTTAGTCCTGGTTTAGTCTGGTTTTAGTCTGGATTAGTCTGGTTTTAGTCCTGGTTTAGTCTGGTTTCAGTCCTTGTTTAGTCTGGTTTTAGTCCTGGTTTAGTCTGGTTTCAGTCCTTGTTTAGTCTGGTTTCAGTCCTGGTTTAGTCTGGTTTTAGTCCTGGTTTAGTCTGGTTTTAGTCCTGGATTAGTCTGGTTTTAGTCCTGGTTCAGTCAGGTTTTAGTCCTGGATTAGTCTGGTTTTAGTCCTGGTTTAGTCTGGTTTTAGTCCTGGATTAGTCTGGTTTTAGTCCTGGTTCAGTCAGGTTTTAGTCCTGGATTAGTCTGGTTTTAGTCCTGGTTTAGTCTGGTTTTAGTCCTGGATTAGTCTGGTTTTAGTCCTGGTTTAGTCTGGTTTTAGTCCAGGTTTTAGTCCTGGTTTATTCTGGTTTCAGTCCTGGTTTAGTCTGGTTTCAGTCCTGGATTAGTCTGGTTTCAGTCCTGGTTTAGTCTGGTTTCAGTCCTGGTTTAGTCTGGTTTCAGTCCTGGTTTAGTCTGGTTTCAGTCCTTGTTTAGTCTGGTTTCAGTCCTGGTTTAGTCTGGTTTCAGTCATTGTTTAGTCTGGTTTCAGTCCTTGTTTAGTCTGGTTTCAGTCTGGTTTCAGTCCTTGTTTAGTCTGGTTTTAGTCCTTGTTTAGTCTGGTTTTAGTCCTGGATTAGTCTGGTTTCAGTCCTTGTTTAGTCTGGTTTTAGTCCTGGTTTAGTCTGGTTTTAGTCCTGGTTTAGTCTGGTTTTAGTCCTTGTTTAGTCTGGTTTTAGTCCTTGTTTAGTCTGGTTTTAGTCCTTGTTTAGTCTGGTTTTAGTCCTTGTTTAGTCTGGTTTTAGTCCTTGTTTAGTCTGGTTTTAGTCCTTGTTTAGTCTGGTTTTAGTCCTTGTTTAGTCTGGTTTTAGTCCTGGATTAGTCTGGTTTTAGTCCTGGTTTAGCCTGGTTTCAGTCCTGAATTAGTCTGGTTTTCAGTCCTTGTTTAGTCTGGTTTAGTCCTGGTTTCAGTCCTTTCAGTCCTTTTAGTCTGGTTTCAGTCCTGGTTTAGTCTGGTTTCAGTCCTTGTTTAGTCTGGTTTCAGTCCTGGTTTAGTCTGGTTTCAGTCCTTGTTTAGTCTGGTTTTAGTCCTGGTTTAGTCTGGTTTTAGTCCTGGTTTAGTCTGGTTTTAGTCCTGGATTAGTCTGGTTTTAGTCCTGGATTAGTCTGGTTTCAGTCCTTGTTTAGTCTGGTTTTAGTCCTTGTTTAGTCTGGTTTCAGTCCTGGTTTAGTCTGGTTTCAGTCCTGGATTAGTCTGGTTTCAGTCCTTGTTTAGTCTGGTTTTAGTCCTTGTTTAGTCTGGTTTCAGTCCTGGTTTAGTCTGGTTTCAGTCCTTGTTTAGTCTGGTTTTAGTCCTTGTGTAGTCTGGTTTCAGTCCTTGTTTAGTCTGGTTTCAGTCCTTGTTTAGTCTGGTTTTAGTCCTGGTTTAGTCTGGTTTCAGTCCTGGATTAGTCTGGTTTCAGTCCTTGTTTAGTCTGGTTTTAGTCCTTGTTTAGTCTGGTTTTAGTCCTGGTTTAGTCTGGTTTTAGTCCTGGATTAGTCTGGTTTCAGTCCTGGATTAGTTTGGTTTAAGTCCTGGATTAGTCTGGTTTCAGTCCTTGTTTAGTCTGTTTTTAGTCCTTGTTTAGTCTGGTTTCAGTCCTGGTTTAGTCTGGTTTCAGTCCTGGATTAGTCTGGATTCAGTCCTGGATTAGTCTGGTTTCAGTCCTGGTTTAGTCTGGTTTCAGTCCTGGATTAGTCTGGTTTCAGTCCTGGATTAGTCTGGTTTCAGTCCTGGATTAGTCTGGTTTCAGTCCTTGTTTAGTCTGGTTTCAGTCCTTGTTTAGTCTGGTTTCAGTCCTGGATTAGTCTGGTTTCAGTCCTTGTTTAGTCTGGTTTTAGTCCTGGTTTAGTCTGGTTTCAGTCCTGGATTAGTCTGGTTTCAGTCCTTGTTTAGTCTGGTTTCAGTCCTTGTTTAGTCTGGTTTTAGTCCTGGATTAGTCTGGTTTCAGTCCTTGTTTAGTCTGGTTTCAGTCCTGGTTTAGTCTGGTTTCAGTCCTTGTTTAGTCTGGTTTCAGTCCTCGTTCAGTCTGGTTTTAGTCCCCGTTTAGTCTGGTTTTAGTCCTGGATTAGTCTGGTTTTAGTCCTTGTTTAGTCTGGTTTTAGTCCTGGTTTAGTCTGGTTTTAGTCTTTGTTTAGTCTGGTTTTAGTCCTGGTTTAGTCTGGTTTCAGTCCTTGTTTAGTCTGGTTTTAGTCCTGGTTTAGTCTGGTTTCAGTCCTTGTTTAGTCTGGTTTCAGTCCTGGTTTAGTCTGGTTTCAGTCCTTGTTTAGTCTGGTTTTAGTCCTGGATTAGTCTGGTTTCAGTCCTTGTTTAGTCTGGTTTTAGTCCTTGTTTAGTCTGGTTTTAGTCCTGGTTTAGTCTGGTTTTAGTCCTGGTTTAGTCTGGTTTTAGTCCTGGTTTATTCTGGATTCAGTCCTTGTTTAGTCTGGTTTTAGTCCTTGTTTAGTCTGGTTTTAGTCCTGGTTTAGTCTGGTTTTAGTCCTTGTTTAGTCTGGTTTTAGTCCTTGTTTAGTCTGGTTTTAGTCCTGGTTTAGTCTGGTTTTAGTCCTGGTTTAGTCTGGTTTTAGTCCTTGTTTAGTCTGGTTTTAGTCCTGGTTTAGTCTGGTTTTAGTCCTTGTTTAGTCTGGTTTTAGTCCTGGTTTAGTCTGGTTTCAGTCCTGGATTAGTCTGGTTTTAGTCCTTGTTTAGTCTGGTTTCAGTCCTGGTTTAGTCTGGTTTTAGTCCTGTTTAGTCTGGTTTAGTCCTCGTTCAGTCTGGTTTAGTCCCCGTTTAGTCTGGTTTTAGTCCTGGATTAGTCTGGTTTTAGTCCTTGTTTAGTCTGGTTTTAGTCCTGGATTAGTCTGGTTTTAGTCCTTGTTTAGTCTGGTTTTAGTCCTGGATTAGTCTGGTTTCAGTCCTGGATTAGTCTGGTTTCAGTCCTTGTTTAGTCTGGTTTCAGTCCTGGTTTAGTCTGGTTTCAGTCCTTGTTTAGTCTGGTTTTAGTCCCCGTTCAGTCTGGTTTCAGTCCTGGTTTAGTCTGGTTTTAGTCCTGGTTTAGTCTGGTTTTAGTCCTTGTTCAGTCTGGTTTTAGTCCCCGTTAAGTCTCCTTGATTAAAGCTCTTCTGACCTGCAGACTCTCTGGGAGTGTTCTTGTCGTCTTTGTCAGATCCATGTGGCTCCTCCTCAGTTTGTCTGTGACAAAAGTATTTTTATTGGAGCAGTTTGATAAAAAAATATATACATATAATCAGGATTATGGGTCAGAACTGAACCATGAAGATCTGAAAAAGTTTGGACCCAATCAAACTGATCAGAGACTCACTCTGGACCTGCTCATCACAAAAGGACTAAATATATCAAATGTCAGTGAGGTGGATGTTGCTCTGATCATTTCTGTGTCTTTTTTGACCTGTGATTCCCAAACCAGCGGCTGGTCCTGTTGTTCAGAGGAGACACATAAATGATAAAACAGGTGAACTGTTCATGAAATGATTCACTTTGAAAATGCCTCATGTTCTAATGTTGATGATGTGTTGAATCTGTGACGTCGAGTGTTTTGAATGTTCTGGACCATTGACCTGATGAAGGTTAAAATGGTTAAAGATCAGCAGAAAACTCCACGAGGAATGACTCAGGCTCAGAAAAGAGAGGAGGGCCGAGCGGGAAAGAAGTCAAAGCTCCAGGTTCATTATGAGATTTACAGAGAAAAAAAGAACATGAACAAACCACAGTTTATGTAGAACAAGGAGAGGGATTTTTCTGACAGTAACACCTCTGTGTCCTGTGTGCAACAGTGAACAGATTAACAAACCTCCAGCCTCGCTGCCGTTAGAACTAATCTCCACATCTAAGTGCAGAGTTTGCAGTTTTCTTTAATGACAAGGTTCAGAGCATTAAAAATGCATCAATCCCACAAAGCAAATAACACCCAGCTCCACCTGGACACTTAGAGCTGACTCACTCTGCTCCTGTAACTGACAAAACTGTCCCAGAGATGGTCACAGTTTGAGTTCATCTACCTGCTGCCTCCATGTGTCACATTTATAAAGTCTGAGCTCAGTTTGTGTCACTCGTTTGTAAAGTTAATATGTCACTTCAATCTGGAACATTCCCAAGAGCTTTGAAAACTGCAGTTATCAAGTCTGTCCTAAAGAAGAACAGTCCTGATGACACAATATTGAACAATTATCGACCAATCTCAAATCTGCCGTTTTTAGGCAAAGTCCTTGAAAAAGTTATTAACTTCCTCCAAATGAACATCTCTGATATTTTCCAGTCGGTTTTAGACCCACCACAGACTGAGATGCTCTGATCGAGGCGACACATCCTCCTGACACTGATGAAGTCTCAGTGTTGATCCTGTTAGATCTGAGTCTTTGACTCTGTGGATCATGATCCTCTCACAGAGACTAGAGGACTGGGAGGGCATCTGAGCTACTGCACTAAACTGGCTCAAGTCCATCTAGAAAACAGGGAGAACTTTGTTGAAATTGAAAATGTGTCTCAGATAAAATGTCCCTGAGCTGTGGGGTGCCCCAGGGGTCAATCCTGGGACCCCTGTTGTTCAGTCTCTACATGCTGCCCCCTACAGGCCAGTTAATACACAGCAATAATGTGTCACACCTCTGCAGAGACTCAGATCTATGTACTTCACACATGTGTCCTGTGTCAGGTGAAGTACTTCACACGTGTGTCCTGTGTCAGGTGAAGTACTTCACACATGTGTCCTGTCTCAGGTGAAGTACTTCACACATGTGTCCTGTGTCAGGTGAAGTACTTCACACATGTGTCCTGTGTCAGGTGAAGTACTTCACACATGTGTCCTGTGTCAGGTGAAGTACTTCACACATGTGTCCTGTGTCAGGTGAAGTACTTCACACATGTGTCCTGTGTCAGGTGAAGTACTTCACACACGTGTCTGTGTCAGGTGAAGTACTTCACACATGTGTCTGTGTCAGGTGAAGTACTTCACACATGTGTCCTGTGCTCAGGTGAAGTACTTCACACATGTGTCCTGTGTCAGGTGAAGTACTTCACACGTGTGTCCTGTGTCAGGTGAAGTACTTCACACATGTGTCCTGTGTCAGGTGAAGTACTTCACACATGTGTCCTGTGTCAGGTGAAGTACTTCACACATGTGTCCTGTGTCAGGTGAAGTACTTCACACATGTGTCCTGTGTCAGGTGAAGTACTTCACACATGTGTCCTGTGTCAGGTGAAGTACTTCACACATGTGTCCTGTGTCAGGTGAAGTACTTCACACATGTGTCTGTGTCAGGTGAAGTACTTCACACATGTGTCTGTGTCAGGTGAAGTACTTCACACATGTGTCTGTGTCAGGTGAAGTACTTCACACACGTGTCTGTGTCAGGTGAAGTACTTCACACATGTGTCCTGTGTCAGGTGAAGTACTTCACACATGTGTCCTGTGCTCAGGTCAAGTACTTCACACATGTGTCCTGTGTCAGGTGAAGTACTTCACACATGTGTCCTGTGTCAGTAAGTACTTCACACATGTGTCCAGGTGTGTGTGAAGTAGTACCACAGGATGTGTCCTGTGTCAGGTGAAGTACTTCACACATGTGTCTGTGTCAGGTGAAGTACTTCACACATGGTCTGTGTCAGGTGAAGTACTTCACACATGTGTCTGTGTCAGGTGAAGTACTTCACACATGTGTCCTGTGTGTGTGAAGTACTTCACACAGTGTCCTGTGTCAGGTGAAGTACTTCACACATGTGTCTGTGTCAGGTGAAGTACTTCACACATGTGTCCTGTGTCAGGTGAAGTACTTCACACATGTGTTCTGTTGAGCTGTGCATTTGACTGAACGGGTTTGATTCTGCCTCTTCTCTTTTAATATACATCTTATGATGATTATTTGTAATTATTTATGTTTTAATTTGTTGTAATGAGACTTTGAATGCAGGTGAAGTCCAGGTCTGTGTGTGTGTCGTACCTGTAGGTGGAGGAGGTGGAGTCCAGGTCTGTGTGTGTGTCGTACCTGTAGGTGGAGGAGGTGGAGTCCAGGTCTGTGTGTGTGTCGTACCTGTAGGTGGAGGAGGTGGAGTCCAGGTCTGTGTGTGTGTGTCGTACCTGTAGGTGGAGGAGGTGGAGTCCAGTCTCTGTGTGTGTGTGTCGTACCTGTAGGTGGAGGAGGTGGAGTCCAGGTCTGTGTGTGTGTCGTACCTGTAGGGAGGAGGAGGAGGTGGAGTCCAGGTCTGTGTGTGGAGGTACCTGTAGGTGGAGGAGGTGGAGTCCAGGTCTGTGTGTGTGTCGTACAGTACAAATGTAGGTGGAGGAGGTGGAGTCCACGTCTGTGTGTGTAGGTCGTACCTGTAGGTGGAGGAGGTGGAGTCCACGTCTGTGTGTGTGTCGTACCTGTAGGTGGAGGAGGTGGAGTCCAGGTGTGTGTGTAGGTCGTACCTGTAGGTGGAGGAGGTGGAGTCCACGTCTCTGTTGAGTTTGGCGTAGTCGATGGTGGATGACACTCCAGCCTCAAGTTCAGCAAAAAACTGGTCCTTCTCCTGCTCCTCCTCCAGAGTGTCCAGCCCCAAGATGGAGGACAGCACCGGGGTCACGCCTCACAACACACAATACACACAAATATATAACAGACAAATATTAGACACAATACACACACATTTAACACACAAATATATAACACGCACAAATATAACACAAAAATATATAACACACAAATATATAACACACACAAATATATTTTTGTCTGAGTCTCGTTTGTGGGCGTCTCGTTTGTGGGAGTCTCGTTTGTGGGCGTCTCGTTTGTGGGCGTCTCGTTTGTGGGCGTCTCGTTTGTGTGAGTCTCGTTTGTGGGGCGTTTGTCTGAGTCTCGTTTGTGTGAGTCTCGTTTGTGTGAGTCTCGTTTGTGTGAGTCTCGTTTGTGTGAGTCTCGTTTATGTGAGTCTCGTCTGTGGCCGTCTCGTTTGTGTGAGTCTCGTTTGTGTGAGTCTCGTTTGTGTGTGGCCGTCTCGTTTGTGGGCGTCTCGTTGTGTGTGAGTCTCGTTTGTGTGAGTCTCGTTGTGGGCGTCTCGTTTGTGGCCGTCTCGTTTGTGGCCGTCTCGTTTGTGGCCGTCTCGTTTGTGGCCGTCTCGTTTGTGGCCGTCTCGTTTGTGGCCGTCTCGTTTGTGGCCGTCTCGTTTGTGGGCGTCTCGTTTGTGTGAGTCTCGTTTGTGGGCGTCTCGTTTGTGGGCGTCTCGTTTGTGGGAGTCTCGTTTGTGGGAGTCTCGTTTGTGGGCGTCTCGTTTGTCTGAGTCTCGTTTGTCTGAGTCTCGTTTGTCTGAGTCTCGTTTGTGGCCGTCTCGTTTGTGGCCGTCTCGTTTGTCTGAGTCTCGTTTGTCTGAGTCTCGTTTGTGGCCGTCTCGTTTTGTGGCCGTCTCGTTTGTGGCCGTCTCGTTTGTGGGCCGTCTCGTTTGTGGGCGTCTCGTTTGTCTCTGAGTCTCGTTTGTCTGAGTCTCGTTTGTGGGCGTCTCGTTTGTGGGCGTCTCGTTTGTGGGCGTCTCGTTTGTGGGCGTCTCGTTTGTGGGCGTCTCGTTTGTGTGAGTCTCGTTTGTGTGAGTCTCGTTTATGTGAGTCTCGTTTGTGGCCGTCTCGTTTGTGGCCGTCTCGTTTGTGGCCGTCTCGTTTGTGTGAGTCTCGTTTATGTGAGTCTCGTTTGTGTGAGTCTCGTTTGTGGCCGTCTCGTTTGTGGCCGTCTCGTTTGTGGCCGTCTCGTTTGTGGCCGTCTCGTTTGTGTGAGTCTCGTTTATGTGAGTCTCGTTTGTGGGCGTCTCGTTTGTGGGAGTCTCGTTTGTGGGAGTCTCGTTTGTGGGCGTCTCGTTTGTGGGCGTCTCGTTTGTGGGCGTCTCGTTTGTGGCGTCTCGTTTGTGGGCGTCTCGTTTGTGGGCGTCTCGTTTGTGGGCGTCTCGTTTGTGTGAGTCTCGTTTGTGGGCGTCTCGTTTGTGTGAGTCTCGTTTGTGTGAGTCTCGTTTGTGTGAGTCTCGTTTATGTGAGTCTCGTTTATGTGAGTCTCGTCTGTGGCCGTCTCGTTTGTGTGAGTCTCGTTTGTGTGAGTCTCGTTTGTGTGAGTCTCGTTTGTGGGCGTCTCGTTTGTGTGAGTCTCGTTTGTGTGAGTCTCGTTTGTGGCCGTCTCGTTTGTGGCCGTCTCGTTTGTGGCCGTCTCGTTTGTGGGCGTCTCGTTTGTGTGAGTCTCGTTTGTGGGCGTCTCGTTTGTGTGGGCGTCGTTTGTGTGTGGAGTCTCGTTTGTGGGAGTCTCGTTTGTGGGCGTCTCGTTTGTCTGAGTCTCGTTTGTCTGAGTCTCGTTTGTCTGAGTCTCGTTTGTGGCCGTCTCGTTTGTGGCCGTCTCGTTTGTCTGAGTCTCGTTTGTCTGAGTCTCGTTTGTGGCCGTCTCGTTTGTGGCCGTCTCGTTTGTGGCCGTCTCGTTTGTGGCCGTCTCGTTTGTGGGCGTCTCGTTTGTCTGAGTCTCGTTTGTCTGAGTCTCGTTTGTCTGAGTCTCGTTTGTGGGCGTCTCGTTTGTGGGCGTCTCGTTTGTGGGCGTCTCGTTTGTGGGCGTCTCGTTTGTGGGCGTCTCGTTTGTGGGCGTCTCGTTTGTGTGAGTCTCGTTTGTGTGAGTCTCGTTTGTGTGAGTCTCGTTTGTGGTCTCGTTTGTGGCCGTCTCGTTTGTGGCCGTCTCGTTTGTGGCCGTCTCGTTTGTGTGAGTCTCGTTTATGTGAGTCTCGTTTGTGTGAGTCTCGTTTGTGTGAGTCTCGTTTGTGGCCGTCTCGTTTGTGGCCGTCTCGTTTGTGGCCGTCTCGTTTGTGTGAGTCTCGTTTATGTGAGTCTCGTTTGTGGGCGTCTCGTTTGTGGGAGTCTCGTTTGTGGGAGTCTCGTTTGTGGGCGTCTCGTTTGTGGGCGTCTCGTTTGTGGGCGTCTCGTTTGTGGGCGTCTCGTTTGTGGGCGTCTCGTTTGTGGGCGTCTCGTTTGTGGGAGTCTCGTTTATGTGAGTCTCGTTTGTGTGAGTCTCGTTTGTGTGAGTCTCGTTTGTGGGCGTCTCGTTTGTGGGAGTCTCGTTTGTGTGAGTCTCGTTTGTGTGAGTCTCGTTTGTGTGAGTCTCGTTTGTGGGCGTCTCGTTTGTGTGAGTCTCGTTTGTGTGAGTCTCGTTTATGTGAGTCTCGTTTATGTGAGTCTCGTTTGTGGCCGTCTCGTTTGTGGCCGTCTCGTTTGTGTGAGTCTCGTTTGTGTGAGTCTCGTTTGTGTGAGTCTCGTTTGTGGGCGTCTCGTTTGTGGGCGTCTCGTTTGTGGGCGTCTCGTTTGTGGGCGTTTGTGTGAGTTTGTGTGAGTCTCGTTTGTGGGAGTCTCGTTTGTGGGAGTCTCGTTTGTGGCCGTCTCGTTTGTGGCCGTCTCGTTTGTGGGAGTCTCGTTTGTGGAGTCTCGTTTGTGGGAGTCTCGTTGTGTGGAGTCTCGTTTGTGGGAGTCTCGTTTGTGTGAGTCTCGTTTGTGGCGAGTCTCGTTTGTGGAGTCTCGTTTGTGTGAGTCTCGTTTGTGTCTGAGTCTCGTTTGTGGAGTCTCGTTTGTGTGAGTCTCGTTTGTGGCGAGTCTCGTTTGTGAGTCTCGTTTCGTTTGTGGTGTGTTTGTCTGAGTCTCGTTGTGTGGCCGTCTCGTTTGTGGCCGTCTCGTTTGTGGGAGTCTCGTTTGTGGGCGTCTCGTTTGTGTGAGTCTCGTTTGTCTGGTCGTCTCGTTTGTCTGAGTCTCGTTTGTGGCCGTCTCGTTTGTGGCCGTCTCGTTTGTGGGCGTCTCGTTTGTGGGTCCTCGTTTGTGGGCGTCTCGTTTGTGTGGCGTCTCGTTTGTGGGAGTCTCGTTGTGTGTGAGTCTCTGTGTCTCGTTTATGTGTCTCGTTTCGTGAGTTCGTTTGTGGCCGTCTCGTTTGTGTGCCGTCTCGTTTGTGGGAGTCTCGTTTGTGTGAGTCTCGTTTGTGTGAGTCTCGTTTGTGGGCGTCTCGTTTGTGGGCGTCTCGTTTTGTGGGCGTCTCGTTTGGGCGTCTCGTTTGTGTGAGTCTCTCGTGTGGAGTCTCGTTTGTGTGAGTCTCGTTTGTGTGAGTCTCGTTTGTGGGCGTCTCGTTTGTGAGTCTCGTTTGTGTGAGTCTCGTTTGTGTGAGTCTCGTTTGTGGCCGTCTCGTTTGTGGTCGTCTCGTTTGTGGCCGTCTCGTTTGTTGTGAGTCTCGTTTGTGTGAGTCTCGTTTGTGTGAGTCTCGTTTGTGTGGCCGTCTCGTTTGTTGTGTGAGTCTCGTTTTTGTGAGTCTCGTTTGTGTGAGTCTCGTTTGTGGCCGTCTCGTTTGTGGGAGTCTCGTTTGTGTGAGTCTCGTTTTATGTGAGTCTCGTTTGTGTGAGTCTCGTTTGTGGCCGTCTCGTTTGTGTGAGTCTCGTTTGTGTGAGTCTCGTTTGTGGCCGTCTCGTTTGTGTGAGTCTCGTTTGTGTGAGTCTCGTTTATGTGAGTCTCGTTTGTGGCCGTGTCCTTACCGTCCATCTCGTTGCTGCGTGTCTCTGTGTTCTCGTCGTTTCGCTTTTGGATTCTGGATTCTTCTTGTCGAATTGTTTGAGATTTACGAAGAGATTTGAGAAAACTCTTTCCTGATCCCACAAGCCCTGGAAGAAGAACAAATACTACGTGTCAGATGCCCTCCCATCCTTCTGTATGTCTGTGTGTCAGATGCCCTCCCATCCTTCTGTATGTCTGTGTGTCAGATGCCCTCCCATCCTTCTATATGTCTGTGTGTCAGATGCCCTCCCATTTCCTATATCCCCGTGAGAGATGTCTTGTTTGAGGACAACCTGGTTTAGCTCTATTAGAACCCTGGTTTAGACCTGGTTTAGACCTGGCTTAGACCTGGTTTAGACCTGGTTTAGACCTGGTTTAGACCTGCTTTAGACCTGCTTTAGACCTGGTTTAGACCTGGTTTAGACCTGGTTTAGTCCTGGTTTAGACCTGGTTTAGTCCTGGTTTAGACCTGGTTTAGTCCTGGTTTAGTCCTGGTTTAGACCTGGTTTAGACCTGGTTTAGACCTGGTTTAGACCTGGTTTAGACCTGGTTTAGACCTGGTTTAGATCTGGTTTAGTCCTGGTTTAGTCCTGGTTTAGACCTGGTTTAGTCCTGGTTTAGACCTGGTTTAGACCTGGTTTAGACCTGGTTTAGACCTGGTTTAGAGCTGGTTTAGTCCTGGTTTAGTCCTGGTTTAGACCTGGTTTAGTCCTGGTTTAGACCTGGTTTAGACCTGGTTTAGACCTGGTTTAGACCTGGTTCAGACCTGGTTTAGTTCTGATTTAGACCTGGTTTAGTCCTGGTTTAGCTCTCACCTGCGTCATGGTACTCCTCCCTCCAGGAGGCGCTCTCACCTGCGTCATGGTCCTCCTCCCTCCAGGAGGCGCTCTCACCTGCGTCATGGTCCTCTTCTCTCCAGGACACTGAGGGCTTCGGGGCTGATTTTTGACTTTTGTCTCTGGCTCCCGTTGACTTCTCCAAACTCCCCAAATCCACAGAATCATCAGAGACGGACTAAGAAAACCGGGAGAAATGAAACAGGTGAGATTCAGGTGAAAGACACGCCCACAGTCACCTGGTGTGTCCAGGTGAACAGTGTTTTATTTCTGAGAGTCTGAATGGTTTAGATTTATAAACCGTTGGTAACTCCGTCAAATGTTATTCACATAATGGTTAGAGCTGTCAAAGGTATCGACCCTCAGACAGTAAAAACAGATCCTGCTGTAGGTTCTCGGGGAGTTTACAATAAACACAAGAGCCGTTCAGACTTTACACTAAACACAAGAGCCGTTCAGACTTTACACTAAACACAAGAGCCGTTCAGACTTTACACTAAACACAAGAGCCGTTCAGACTTTACACTAAACACAAGAGCCGTTCAGACTTTACACTAAACACAAGAGCCGTTCAGACTTTACACTAAACACAAAGAGCCGTTCAGACTTTACACTAAACACAAGAGCCGTTCAGACTTTACACAAAACACAAGAGCCGTTCAGACTTTACACTAAACACAAGAGCCGTTCAGACTTTACACTAAACACAAGAGCCGTTCAGACTTTACACTAAACACAAGAGAGCCGTTCAGACGTTACACGAAACACAAGAGCCGTTCAGACTTTACACTAAACAAGAGCCCGTTCAGACTTTACACTAAACACAAGAGCCGTTCAGACTTTACACTAAACACAAGAGCCGTTCAGACTTTACACTAAACACAACAAGAGCCGTTCAGACTTTACACTAAACACAAGAGCCGTTTAGACTTTACACTAAACACAACAAGAGCGTTCAGACTTTACACTAAACACAAGAGCCGTTCAGACTTTACACTAAACACAACAAGAGCCGTTCAGACTTTACGCTAAACACAACAAGAGCCGTTCAGACTTTACACTAAACACAAGAGCCGTTTCAGACTTTACACTAAACACAAACAAGAGCCGTTCAGACTTTACACTAAACACAACAAGAGCCGTTCAGACTTTACACTAAACACAAGAGCCGTTCAGACTTTACACTAAACACAACAAGAGCCGTTCAAACTTTACACTAAACACAACAAGAGCCGTTCAGACTTTACACTAAACACAAGAGCCGTTCAGACTTTACACTAAACACAAGAGCCGTTTCAGACTTTACACTAAACACAAGAGCCGTTCAGACTTTACACTAACACAAGAGCCGTTCAGACTTTACACTAAACACAACAAGAGCCGTTCAGACTTTACACTAAACACAAGAGCGTTCAGACTTTACACTAAACACAACAAGAGCCGTTCAGACTTTACACTAAACACAAGAGAGCCGTTCAGACTTTACACTAAACACAAAGAGCCGTTCAGACTTTACACTAAACACAACAAGAGCCGTTCAGACTTCACACTAAACACAAGAGCCGTTCAGACTTTACAGTAAACACAACAAGAGCCGTTCAGACTTTACACTAAACACAAGAGAGCCGTTCAGACTTCACACTAAACACAAGAGCCGTTCAGACTTTACACTAAACACAAACAAGAGCCGTTCAGACTTTACACTAAACACAAGAGCCGTTCTCACTTTACACTAAACACAACAAGAGCCGTTCAGACTTTACACTAAACACAAGAGCCGTTCAGACTTTACACTAAACACAAGAGCCGTTCAGACTTTACACTAAACACAACAAGAGCCGTTCAGACTTTACACTAAACACAAGAGCCTTCAGACTTTACACTAAACACAAGAGCCTTCAGACTTTACACTAAACACAAGAGCCGTTCAGACTTTACACTAAACACAAGAGCCGTTCAGACTTTACACTAAACACAAGAGCCGTTCAGACTTTACACTAAACACAAGAGCCGTTCAGACTTTACACTAAACACAACAAGAGCCGTTCAGACTTTACACTAAACACAAGAGCCGTCCAGACTTTACACTAAACACAAGAGCCGTTCAGACTTTACACTAAACACAAGAGCCGTTCAGACTTTACACTAAACACAAGAGCCGTTCAGACTTTACACTAAACATAAGAGCCGTTCAGACTTTACACTAAACACAAGAGCCGTTCAGACTTTACACTAAACACAAGAGAGCGTTCAGACTTTACACTAAACACACAAGAGCCGTTCAGACTTTACACTAAACACAACAAGAGCCGTTCAGACTTTACACTAAACACAACAAGAGCCGTTCAGACTTTACACTAAACACAAGAGCCGTTCAGACTTTACACTAAACACAACAAGAGCCGTTCACACTTTACACTAAACACAACAAGAGCCGTTCAGACTTTACACTAAACACAAGAGCCGTTCAGACTTTACACTAAACACAACAGAGCCGTTCAGACTTTACACTAAACACAAGAGCCGTTCAGACTTTACACTAAACACACAAGAGCCGTTCAGACTTTACACTAAACACAAGAGCCGTTCAGACTTCACACTAAACAAAGAGCCGTTCAGACTTCACACTAAACACAAGAGCCGTTCAGACTTTACACTAAACACAACAAGAGCCGTTCAGACTTTACACTAAACACAACAAGAGCCGTCTCACTTTTACACTAAACACAACAAGAGCCGTTCAGACTTTACACTAAAAACACAAGAGCCGTTCAGACTTTACACTAAACACAAGAGCCGTTCAGACTTTACACTAAACACAACAAGAGCCGTTCAGACTTTACACTAAACACAAGAGCCTTCAGACTTTACACTAAACACAAGAGCCGTTCAGACTTTACACTAAACAACAAGAGCCGTTCAGACTTTACACTAAACACAAGAGCCGTTCAGACTTTACACTAAACACAAGAGCCGTTCAGACTTTACACTAAACACAAGAGCCGTTCAGACTTTACACTAAACACAACAAGAGCCGTTCAGACTTTACACTAAACACAAGAGCCGTTCAGACTTTACACTAACACAACAAGAGCCGTTCAGACTTTACACTAAACACAACAAGAGCCGTTCAGACTTTACACTAAACACAAGAGCCGTTCAGACTTTACACTAAACACAACAAGAGCCGTTCAGACTTTACACTAAACACAACAAGAGCCGTTCAGACTTTACACTAAACACAACAAGAGCCGTTCAGACTTTACACTAAACACAAGAGCCGTTCAGACTTTACACACTAAACACAACAAGAGCCGTTCAGACACTTTACACTAAACACAACACAAGAGCCGTTCAGACTTTACACTAAACACAAGAGCCGTTCAGACTTTACACTAAACACAACAAGAGCCGTTCAGACTTCACACTAAACACAAGAGCCGTTCAGACTTTACAGTAAACACAACAAGAGCCGTTCAGACTTTACACTAAACACAAGAGCCGTTCAGACTTCACACTAAACACAAGAGCCGTTCAGACTTTACACTAAACACAACAAGAGCCGTTCAGACTTTACACTAAACACAAGAGCCGTTCTCACTTTACACTAAACACAACAAGAGCCGTTCAGACTTTACACTAAACACAAGAGCCGTTCAGACTTTACACTAAACACAAGAGCCGTTCAGACTTTACACTAAACACAACAAGAGAGCCGTTCAGACTTTACACTAAAACACAAGAGCCGTTCAGACTTTACACTAAACACAAGAGCCGTTCAGACTTTACACTAAACACAAGAGCCGTTCAGACTTTACACTAAACACAAGAGCCGTTCAGACTTTACACTAAACACAAGAGCCGTTCAGACTTTACACTAAACACAAGAGCCGTTCAGACTTTACACTAAACACACAAGAGCCGTTCAGACTTTACACTAAACACAAGAGCCGTTCAGACTTTACACTAAACACAACAAGAGCCGTTCAGACTTTACACTAAACACAACAAGAGCCGTTCAGACTTTACACTAAACACAAGAGCCGTTCAGACTTTACACTAAACACAACAAGAGCCGTTCACACTTTACACTAAACACAACAAGAGCCGTTCAGACTTTACACTAAACACAAGAGCCGTTCAGACTTTACACTAAACACAACAAGAGCCGTTCAGACTTCACACTAAACACAAGAGAGCCGTTCAGACTTTACAGTAAACACAACAAGAGCCGTTCAGACTTTACACTAAACACACAAGAGCCGTTCAGACTTCACACTAAACACAAGAGCCGTTCAGACTTTACACTAAACACAACAAGAGCCGTTCAGACTTTACACTAAACACAAGAGCCGTCAGACTTTACACTAAACACAACAAGAGCCGTTCAGACTTTACACTAAAACACAAGAGCCGTTCAGACTTTACACTAAACACAAGAGCCGTTCAGACTTTACACTAAACACAAGAGAGCCGTTCAGACTTTACACTAAACACAACAAGAGCCGTTCAGACTTTACACTAAACACACAAGAGCCTTCAGACTTTACACTAAACACAAGAGCCTTCAGACTTTACACTAAACACAAGAGCCGTTCAGACTTTTACACTAAACACAAGAGCCCGTTCAGACTTTACACTAAACACAAGAGCCGTTCAGACTTTACACTAAACACAAGAGCCGTTCAGACTTTACACTAAACACAACAAGAGCCGTTCAGACTTTACACTAAACACAAGAGCCGTCCAGACTTTACACTAAACACAAGAGCCCGTTCAGACTTTACACTAAACACAAGAGCCGTTCAGACTTTACACTAAACACAAGAGCCGTTCAGACTTTACACTAAACACAAGAGCCGTTCAGACTTTACACTAAAACACAAGAGCCGTTCAGACTTTACACTAAACACAAGAGCCGTTCAGACTTTACACTAAACACAAGAGCCGTTCAGACTTTACACTAAACACAAGAGCCGTTCAGACTTTACACTAAACACAAGAGCCGTTCAGACTTTACACTAAACACAACAAGAGCCGTTCAGACTTTACACTAAACACAAGAGCCGTTCAGACTTTACACTAAACACAACAAGAGCCGTTCAGACTTTACGCTAAACACAAGAGCCGTTCAGACTTTACACTAAACACAAGAGAGCGTTCAGACTTTACACTAAACACAACAAGAGCCGTTCAGACTTTACACTAAACACAACAAGAGCCGTTCAGACTTCACACTAAACACAAGAGCCGTTCAGACTTTACACTAAACACAAGAGCCGTTCACACTTTACACTAAACACAAGAGCCGTTCAGACTTTACACTAAATACAACAAGAGCCGTTCAGACTTTACACTAAACACAAGAGCCTTCAGAGTTTACACGAAACACAACAAGAGCCGTTCAGACTATACACTAAACACAAGAGCCGTTCAGACTTTACACTAAACACAAGAGCCGTTTAGACTTTACACTAAACACAAGAGCCGTTTAGACTTTACGCTAAACACAACAAGAGCCGTTCAGACTCTACACTAAACACAAGAGCCGTTCAGACTTTACACTAAACCCAAGAGCCGTTTAGACTTTACACTAAACTCAACAAGAGCCGTTCAGACTTTACACTAAACACAACAAGAGCCGTTCAGACTTTACACTAAACACAAGAGCCCGTTCAGACTTTACACTAAACACAAGAGAGCGTTCAGACTTTACACTAAACACAACAAGAGCCGTTCAGACTTTACACTAACACAAGAGCCGTTCAGACTTTACACTAAACACAAGAGCCGTTCAGACTTTACACTAAACACAAGAGCCGTTCAGACTTTACACTAAACACAAGAGCCGTTCAGACTTTACACTAAACACAAGAGCCGTTCAGACTTTACACTAACTAAAGACAACAGACTTTACACTAAACAGAGCCGTTACACTTTACACTAAACACAAGAGCCGTTCAGACTTTACACTAAACACCGTTCAGACTTTACACTAAACACAAGAGCCGTTCAGACTTTACACTAAACACAAGAGCCGTTTAGACTTTACACTAAACAACAAGAGCCGTTCAGACTTTACACTAAACACAAGAGAGCCGTTCAGACTTTACACTAAACACAACAAGAGCCGTTCAGACTTCACACTAAACACAAGAGCCGTTCAGACTTTACAGTAAACACAACAAGAGCCGTTCAGACTTACACTAAACACAAGAGCCGTTCAGACTTTACACTAAACACAAGAGCCGTTCAGACTTTACACTAAACACAACAAGAGCCGTTCAGACTTTACACTAAAAACACAACAAGAGCCGTTCAGACTTTACACTAACACAACAAGAGCCGTTCAGACTTTACACTAAACACAAGAGCCGTTCAGACTTTACACTAAACACAAGAGCCGTTCAGACTTTACACTAAACACACAGAGCCGTTCAGACTTTACACTAAACACAAGAGCCGTTCAGACTTTACACTAAACACAAGAGCCTTCAGACTTTACACTAAACACAAGAGCCTTCAGACTTTACACTAAACACAAGAGCCGTTCAGACTTTACACTAAACACAAGAGCCGTTCAGACTTTACACTAACACACAAGAGCCGTTCAGACTTTACACTAAACACAAGAGCCGTTCAGACTTTACACTAAACACAACAAGAGCCGTTCAGACTTTACACTAAACACAAGAGCCGTTCAGACTTTACACTAAACACAAGAGCCGTTCAGACTTTACACTAAACACAAGAGCCGTTCAGACTTTACACTAAACACAAGAGCCCGTTCAGACTTTACACTAAACACAACAAGAGCCGTTCAGACTTTACACTAAACACAAGAGCCGTTCAGACTTTACACTAAACACAAGAGCCGTTCAGACTTTACACTAAACACAAGAGCCGTTCAGACTTTACACTAAACACAAGAGCCGTTCAGACTTTACACTAAACACAAGAGCCGTTCAGACTTTACACTAACACAACAAGAGCCGTTCAGACTTTACTAAACACTAAACACAAGAGCCGTTCAGACTTTACACTAAACACAACAAGAGCCGTTCAGACTTTACACTAAACACAAGAGCCGTTCAGACTTTACACTAAACACACAGAGCCGTTCAGACTTTACACTAAACACAACAAGAGCCGTTCAGACTTTACACTAAACAACAAGAGCCGTTCAGACTTTACACTAAACACAACAAGAGCCGTTCAGACTTCACACTAAACACAAGAGCCGTTCAGACTTTACACTAAACACAAGAGCCGTTCACACTTTACACTAAACACAAGAGCCGTTCAGACTTTACACTAAACAACAAGAGCCGTTCAGACTTTACACTAAACACAAGAGCCTTCAGAGTTTACACGAAACACAACAAGAGCCGTTCAGACTATACACTAAACACAAGAGCCGTTCAGACTTTACACTAAACACAAGAGCCGTTCAGACTTTACACTAAACACAAGAGCCGTTTAGACTTTACACTAAACACAACAAGAGCCGTTCAGACTTTACACTAAACACAAGAGCCGTTCAGACTTTAACTAAACACAAGAGCCGTTCAGACTTTACACTAAACACAAGAGCCGTTCAGACTTTACACTAAACACAAGAGCCGTTCAGACTTTACACTAAACAACAAGAGCCGTTCAGACTTTACACTAAACACAAGAGCCGTTCAGACTTTACACTAAACACAAGAGCCGTTCAGACTTTACACTAAACACAAGAGCCGTTCAGACTTTACACTAAACACAAGAGCCGTTCAGACTTTACACTAAATACAACAAGAGCCGTTCAGACTTTACACTAAAAACACAAGAGCCGTTCAGACTTTACACTAAACACAAGAGCCGTTCAGACTTTACACTAAACACAAGAGAGCGTTCAGACTTACACACTAAACACAAGAGCCGTTCAGACTTTACACTAAACACAAGAGCCGTTCAGACTTTACACTAAACACCGTTCAACACTAAACACAAGAGCCGTTCAGACTTTACACTAAACACAAGAGCCGTTCAGACTTTACACACTAAACCCAAGAGCCGTTTTTACACTAAACACAAGAGCCGTTCAGACTTTACACTAAACACAAGAGCCGTTCAGACTTTACACTAAACACAAGAGCCGTTCAGACTTTACACTAAACACAAGAGCCGTTCAGACTTTACACTAAACACAAGAGCCCGTTCAGACTTTACACTAAACACAAGAGCCGTTTCAGACTTTACACTAAACACAACAAGAGCCGTTCAGACTTTACACTAAACACAAGAGCCGTTCAGACTTTACACTAAACACAAGAGCCGTTCAGACTTTACACTAAACACAAGAGCCGTTCAGACTTTACACTAAACACAAGAGCCGTTCAGACTTTACACACCTAAACACAAGAGCCGTTCAGACTTTACACTAAACACAAGAGCCTTTCAGACTTTACACTAAACACTAAACACAAGAGCCGTTTAGACTTTACACTAAACACAACAGAGCCGTTCAGACTTTACACTAAACACAAGAGCCGTTCAGACTTTACACTAAACACAAGAGCCGTTCAGACTTTACACTAAACACAAGAGCCGTTCAGACTTTACACTAAACACAACAAGAGCCGTTCAGACTTTACACTAAACACAAGAGCCGTTCAGACTTTACACTAAACACAAGAGCCGTTCAGACTTTACACTAAACACAACAAGAGCCGTTTAGACTTTACACTAAACACAAGAGCCGTTCAGACTTTACACTAAACACAAGAGCCGTTCAGACTTTACACTAAACACAAGAGCCGTTCAGACTTTACACTAAACACAAGAGCCGTTCAGACTTTACACGAAACACAAGAGCCGTTCAGACTTTACACTAAACACGAGCAGAGAGTCGGGCTTCATCACAGGCCCTCTCTGTGTCAGGGGCCCTCTCTGTGTGTCATGGGGCCCTCTCTGTGTCAGGGGCCGTCTCTGTGTGTCTTATTGTGCATATAAATGTCTAACCCTGTAGATCTGATCAGTTCTGAAATGTGATTCTTGTTTAAATATGAACTTTGACAGATGAGACCAGATGAGGTCTCATCTGTCAAAGTTCATCCCGCTCTCTACATAAACATCATTGGTTGAGTGGTTAGATCCACTGACTTGAAGGTTGGCGGTGCAATTCCAACCCTCACAGATGAATGCTGTCGTTGTGTCCTTGGGCAAGACACTTAACCCACCTCGCCCCCAGTGTCTGTGTGCACTGGTGTATGAATGTGTGTGTGGATGGGTGACTGGTTCCTTGTTGTAAAGCGCTTTGAGTGACTTGAAAGGTGGAAAAGTGCTATAAAAATGTGACCATTTACCATTTACCATCAGCCCCTGGTCTCGTGTTTGTTCTCATGTTAACCTCATGTTTACTCTGATATTTCCTCTGATGTTTACTCTCATGTTAACCTCATGTTTACTCTCATGTTACTCTCATGTTAACCTCATGTTTACTCTCATGTTACTCTCATGTTAACCTCATGTTTACTCTGATGTTACTCTCATGTTTACTCTCATGTTAACCTCGTGTTTTAGTGTTGTTACCTCTTTGAGAAAAAGCTCAAACTGTTGGTCCAGCTCCTGTTCGCTCAGTCTGCGGCTCATTCTGCGGCGCATAAACTCACAATAACTGCGCAAAATCCGGGTTTAAACGTGTTTTTGAGCCGTGTTATGATCACTGTTATAACACATTTATCATTTTAAAACATAAAAACAGGTTTAACTCGGGCTAAATCACGTCAAACAGCAGAGTAAACGCGTCCAGGCTGAACTCCTAAAGCGAGAAAACTGAGAACAAAACTGCCCCAAACCCGCGACACAAACTGAAAAACCCGCCTGTGTGCGTCAGAAAAGCTCCGGGTTTAAAGTTCACTCTGATGCCGCAGAAAACCACAGTGTCCCACATTTCGCTCTTGTTTTGTGGCGCTGTTCCGCGGAGTTTCCCGGGGTTGCCAGATCTGCGGCGGACTTCCGCTCACAACAGAAAACACCGCCGCCATCTGGTGAAAACGAGTCATTACAGCTCCACAAGAAAATGTAAAGAAGAAAAGAATCTATAACTCTGAATAGAATAAAAACTTACTCTGATACAGTTACTCTGGTACAGTTACTCTGATACAGTTACTCTAATACAGTTACTCTGATATAGTTACTCTGGTACAGTTACTCTGATACAGTTACTCTGATACAGTTACTCTGGTACAGTTACTCTGATACAGTTACTCTGGTACAGTTACTCTGGTACAGTTACTCTGATACAGTTACTCTGATACAGTTACTCTGATACAGTTACTCTGATACAGTTACTCTGATACAGTTACTCTGATACAGTTACTCTGATACAGTTACTCTGATATAGTTACTCTGATATAGTTACTCTGGTACAGTTACTCTGATACAGTTACTCTGGTATAGTTACTCTGATACAGTTACTCTGGTATAGTTACTCTGATATAGTTACTCTGGTACAGTTACTCTGATACAGTTACTCTGGGACAGTTACTCTAATACAGTTACTCTGATACAGTTACTCTGGTATAGTTACTCTGATATAGTTACTCTGATACAGTTACTCTGATATAGTTACTCTGATACAGTTACTCTGATACAGTTACTCTGATATAGTTACTCTGATACAGTTACTCTGATACAGTTACTCTGGTACAGTTACTCTGATACAGTTACTCTGATACAGTTACTCTGATACAGTTACTCTGGTACAGTTACTCTGATACAGTTACTCTGATACAGTTACTCTGATATAGTTACTCTGGTACAGTTACTCTAATACAGTTACTCTGATACAGTTACTCTGATACAGTTACTCTGTGACAGTTACTCTAATACAGTTACTCTGATACAGTTACTCTGGGACAGTTACTCTAATACAGTTACTCTGATACAGTTACTCTGGTATAGTTACTCTGATATAGTTACTCTGATACAGTTACTCTGATACAGTTACTCTGATACAGTTACTCTGGTATAGTTACTCTGATATAGTTACTCTGATACAGGTACTCTGATACAGTTACTCTGATATAGTTACTCTGATACGGGTACTCTGATACAGGTACTCTGATACAGTTACTCTGATACAGTTACTCTGATACAGTTACTCTGGTATAGTTACTCTGATATAGTTACTCTGATACAGGTACTCTGATATAGTTACTCTGGTACAGTTACTCTGATATAGTTACTCTGATATAGTTACTCTGGTACAGTTACTCTGATATAGTTACTCTGATACAGTTACTCTGATACAGTTACTCTGGGACAGTTACTCTGATACAGTTACTCTGATACAGTTACTCTGATACAGTCACTCTGGTACAGTTACTCTGATACAGTTACTCTGATACAGTTACTCTGATACAGTTACTCTGGTACAGTTACTCTGATATAGTTACTCTGATACAGTTACTCTGATACAGTTACTCTGGGACAGTTACTCTAATACAGTTACTCTGATACAGTTACTCTGATACAGTCACTCTGGTACAGTTACTCTGATACAGTTACTCTGATACAGTTACTCTGGTACAGTTACTGTGGTACAGTTACTCTGATACAGTTACTCTGATACAGTTACTCTGGTATAGTTACTCTGATACAGTTACTCTGATACAGTTACTCTGATATAGTTACTCTGATACAGTTACTCTGATATAGTTACTCTGGTACAGTTACTCTGGTACAGTTACTCTGATATAGTTACTCTGATACAGTTACTCTGATACAGTTACTCTGGGACAGTTACTCTAATACAGTTACTCTGATACAGTTACTCTGGGACAGTTACTCTAATACAGTTACTCTGATACAGTTACTCTGATATAGTTACCCTGATACAGTTAGTCTGATATAGTTACTCTGATACAGTTACTCTGATACAGTTACTCTGATATAGTTACTCTGATACAGTTACTCTGATATAGTTACTCTGATACAGTTACTCTGATACAGTTACTCTGATACAGTTACTCTGATACAGTTACTCTGATACAGTTACTCTGATACAGTTACTCTGATACAGTTACTCTGATACAGTTACTCTGGTATACAGTTACTCTGATACAGTTACTCTGATACAGTTACTCTGATACAGTTTACTCTCTGATACAGTTACTCTGATACAGTTACTCTGATACAGTTACTCTGATACAGTTACTCTGATACAGTTACTCTGATACAGTTACTCTGATACAGTTACTCTGATATAGTTACTCTTATACAGTTACTCTGATATAGTTACTCTGATACAGTTACTCTGATACAGTTACTCTGATACAGTTACTCTGATACAGTTACTCTGATACAGTTACTCTGATACAGTTACTCTGATACAGTTACTCTGATACAGTTACTCTGATACAGTTACTCTGATACAGTTTACTCTGATACAGTTACTCTGATATAGTTACTCTGATACAGTTACTCTGATACAGTTACTCTGATACAGTTACTCTGATACAGTTACTCTGATACAGTTACTCTGATACAGTTACTCTGGTACAGTTACTCTGATACAGTTACTCTGATACAGTTACTCTGATATAGTTACTCTGATACAGTTACTCTGATACAGTTACTCTGATATAGTTACTCTGACAGTTACTCTGATACAGTTACTCTGATACAGTTACTCTGATACAGTTACTCTGATACAGTTACTCTGATATAGTTTACTCTGATACAGTTACTCTGATACAGTTACTCTGATACAGTTACTCTGATACAGTTACTCTGATACAGTTACTCTGGTATAGTTACTCTGGTATAGTTACTCTGATACAGTTACTCTGATATAGTTACTCTGATACAGTTACTCTGATACAGTTACTCTGATACAGTCACTCTGGTACAGTTACACTGATACAGTTACTCTGATACAGTTACTCTGATACAGTTACTCTGGGACAGTTACTCTAATACAGTTACCCTGATACAGTTACTCTGATACAGTTACTCTGATACAGTTACTCTGGTATAGTTACTCTGATATAGTTACTCTGGTACAGTTACTCTGATATAGTTACTCTGATACAGTTACTCTGATATAGTTACTCTGATACAGTTACTCTGATACAGTTACTCTGGTATAGTTTCTCTGATATAGTTACTCTGATACAGTTACTCTGGGACAGTTACTCTAATACAGTTACCCTGATACAGTTACTCTGATACAGTTACTCTGATACAGTTACTCTGATACAGTTACTCTGGTACAGTTACTCTGATAGTTACTCTGATACAGTTTACTCTGATATAGTTACTCTGATACAGTTACTCTGATACAGTCTGATACAGTTACTCTGGTATAGTTACTCTGATATAGGTACTCTGATACAGTTACTCTGGTACAGTTACTCTGATACAGTTACTCTGATACAGTTACTCTAATACAGTTACTCTGATACAGTTACTCTGATACAGTCACTCTGGTACAGTTACTCTGATACAGTTACTCTGGTACAGTTACTGTGGTACAGTTACTCTGATACAGTTACTCTGATACAGTTACTCTGGTATAGTTACTCTGATACAGTTACTCTGATACAGTTACTCTGATATAGTTACTCTGATACAGTTACTCTGATATAGTTACTCTGGTACAGTTACTCTGGTACAGTTACTCTGATATAGTTACTCTGATACAGTTACTCTGATACAGTTACTCTGGGACAGTTACTCTAATACAGTTACTCTGATACAGTTACTCTGATATAGTTACCCTGATACAGTTAGTCTGATATAGTTACTCTGATACAGGTACTCTGATATAGTTACTCTGATATAGTTACTCTGATATAGTTACTCTGATACAGTTACTCTGATATAGTTACTCTGATACAGTTACTCTGATACAGTTACTCTGATACAGTTACTCTGGTACAGTTACTCTGATACAGTTACTCTGATACAGTTACTCTGGTACAGTTACTCTGATATAGTTACTCTTATACAGTTACTCTGATATAGTTACTCTGATACAGTTACTCTGATACAGTTACTCTGATACAGTCACTCTGATATAGTTACTCTGGTACAGTTACTCTGATACAGTTACTCTGATACAGTTACTCTGATATAGTTACTCTGATACAGTTACTCTGATACAGTTACTCTGATATAGTTACTCTGTTACAGTTACTCTAATACAGTTACTCTGATATAGTTACTCTGATATAGTTACTCTGATACAGTTACTCTGATACAGTTACTCTGATATAGTTACTCTGATACAGTTAGTCTGATATAGTTACTCTGATACAGTTACTCTGATACAGTTACTCTGATACAGTTACTCTGGTATAGTTACTCTGGTATAGTTACTCTGATACAGTTACTCTGATACAGTTACTCTGATACAGTTACTCTGATACAGTTACTAGATATACTCTGGTACAGTTACTCTGATACAGTTACTCTGATACAGTTACTCTGATACAGTTACGCTGGTACAGTTACACTGATACAGTTACTCTCTGATACAGTTACTCTGATACAGTTACTCTGGGACAGTTACTCTGATACAGTTACTCTGATACAAGTTACTCTGATACAGTTACTCTGATACACAGTTACTCTGATATAGTTACTCTGGTACAGTTACTCTGATATAGTTACTCTGATACAGTTACTCTGATATAGTTACTCTGATACAGTTACTCTGATACAGTTACTCTGGTATAGTTACTCTGATATAGTTACTCTGATACAGTTACTCTGGGACAGTTACTCTAATACAGTTACCCTGATACAGTTACTCTGATACAGTTACTCTGATACAGTTACTCTGATATAGTTACTCTGGTACAGTTACTCTGATATAGTTACTCTGATACAGTTACTCTGATATAGTTACTCTGATACAGTTACTCTGATACAGTTACTCTGGTATAGTTACTCTGATACAGGTACTCTGATATAGTTACTCTGGTACAGTTACTCTGATATAGTTACTCTGATATAGTTACTCTGATACAGGTACTCTGATATAGTTACTCTGATACAGTTACTCTGATACAGTTACTCTGATATAGTTACTCTGATACAGTTACTCTGATATAGTTACTCTGATACAGTTACTCTGATATAGTTACTCTGATACAGTTACTCTGATACAGTTACTCTGATATAGTTACTCTGATACAGTTACTCTGATACAGTTACTCTGGTATAGTTACTCTGATATAGTTACTCTGATACAGGTACTCTGATATAGTTACTCTGGTACAGTTACTCTGATATAGTTACTCTGATATAGTTACTCTGATACAGTTACTCTGATATAGTTACTCTGATACAGTTGCTCTGATACAGTTACTCTGATATAGTTACTCTGATATAGTTACTCTGATACAGTTACTCTGATATAGTTACTCTGATACAGTTACTCTGATATAGTTACTCTGATATAGTTACTCTGATACAGTTACTCTGATATAGTTACTCTGATACAGTTACTCTGATACAGTTACTCTGATACAGTTACTCTGGATACAGTTACTCTGATACAGTTACTCTGATACAGTTACTCTGATACAGTTACTCTGGTACAGTTACTCTGATACAGTTACTCTAATGATACAGTTACTCTGATACAGTTACTCTGATACAGTTACTCTGATATAGTTACTCTGATACAGTTACTCTGATATAGTTACTCTGATACAGTTACTCTGATATAGTTACTCTGATACAGTTACTCTGATACAGTTACTCTGGTATAGTTACTCTGATACAGTTACTCTGATACAGTTACTCTGATATAGTTACTCTGAGTACAGTTACTCTGATACAGTTACTCTGATACAGTTACTCTGATACAGTTACTCTGATACAGTTACTCTGATACAGTTACTCTGATACAGTTACTCTGATATAGTTACTCTGATACAGTTACTCTGATACAGTTACTCTGATACAGTTACTCTGATACAGTTACTCTGATACAGTTACTCTGATACAGTTACTCTGATACAGTTACTCTGATACAGTTACTCTCTGATACAGTTACTCTGATACAGTTACTCTGATACAGTTACTCTGATACAGTTACTCTGATACAGTTACTCTGATACAGTTACTCTGGTATAGTTACTCTGATATAGTTACTCTGATACAGTTACTCTGATATAGTTACTCTGATACAGTTACTCTGATATAGTTACTCTGATATAGTTACTCTGATACAGTTACTCTGATTACTCTTACAGTTACTCTGATACAGTTACTCTGGGACAGTTACTCTAATACAGTTACTCTGATACAGTTACTCTGATACAGTTACTCTGATACAGTTACTCTGATACAGTTACTCTGATACAGTTACTCTGATACAGTTACTCTGATACAGTTACTCTGATATATAGTTACTCTGATACAGTTACTCTGATACAGTTACTCTGGGACAGTTACTCTGATACAGTTACTCTGATACAGTTACTCTGATACAGTACTCTGATACAGTTACTCTGATACAGTTACTCTGATACAGTTACTCTGTACTTACTGATACAGTTACTCTGATACAGTTACTCTGATACAGTTACTCTGGTATACTCTGATATACTCTGATACAGTTACTCTGATACAGTTACTCTGATACAGTTACTCTGTATAGTTTACTCTGATACAGTTACTCTGATACAGTTACTCTGATACAGTTACTCTGATACA
The DNA here is from genome assembly GCA_019594935.1 of Periophthalmus modestus. Classification (NCBI taxonomy): domain Eukaryota; kingdom Metazoa; phylum Chordata; class Actinopteri; order Gobiiformes; family Gobiidae; genus Periophthalmus; species Periophthalmus modestus. The sequence continues at coordinate 235,523 of JAIEZT010001227.1, forward strand.
GTTACTCTGATACAGTTACTCTGATACAGTTACTCTGATACAGTTACTCTGATACAGTTACTCTGATACAGTTACTCTGATACAGTTACTCTGATACAGTTACTCTGATACAGTTACTCTGATATAGTTACTCTGATACAGTTACTCTGATACAGTTACTCTGATACAGTTACTCTGATACAGTTACTCTGATACAGTTACTCTGATACAGTTACTCTGTATAGTTACTCTGATATAGTTACTCTGATACAGTTACTCTGATACAGTTACTCTGATACAGTTACTCTGATACAGTTACTCTGATACAGTTACTCTGATACAGTTACTCTGATATAGTTACTCTGATACAGTTACTCTGATACAGTTACTCTGATATAGTTACTACTCTGATACAGTTACTCTGATACAGTTACTCTGATATAGTTACTCTGATACAGTTACTCTGATACAGTTACTCTGATATAGTTACTCTGATACAGTTACTCTGATACAGTTACTCTGGTACAGTTACTCTGATACAGTTACTCTGATACAGTTACTCTGATACAGTTACTCTGATACAGTTACTCTGATACAGTTACTCTGGTACAGTTACTCTGATATAGTTACTCTGATACAGTTACTCTGATACATACTCTGGTACAGTTACTCTGATACAGTTACTCTGATACAGTTACTCTGGTACAGTTACTCTGATATAGTTACTCTGATACAGTTACTCTGTTACTCTGGGACAGTTACTCTGATACAGTTACTCTGATACAGTTACTCTGATACAGTTACTCTGATACAGTTACTCTGATACAGTTACTCTGATACAGTTACTCTGATACAGTTACTCTGATACAGTTACTCTGATATAGTTACTCTGATACAGTTACTCTGATACAGTTACTCTGATACAGTTACTCTGATACAGTTACTCTGATACAGTTACTCTGATACAGTTACTCTGATACAGTTACTCTGATACAGTTACTCTGATACAGTTACTCTGGTACAGTTACTCTGATACAGTTACTCTGATACAGTTACTGATACAGTTACTCTGATACAGTTACTCTGATACAGTTACTCTGATACAGTTACTCTGATATAGTTACTCTGATACAGTTACTCTGATATAGTTACTCTGATACAGTTACTCTGGTACAGTTACTCTGATATAGTTACTCTGATACAGTTACTCTGATACAGTTACTCTGGGTACAGTTACTCTGATACAGTTACTCTGATACAGTTACTCTGGGACAGTTACTCTGATACAGTTACTCTGATACAGTTACTCTGATATAGTTACCCTGATGATAGTCAGTTACTCTGATACAGTTACTCTGATACAGTTACTCTGATATAGTTACTCTGATACAGTTACTCTGATACAGTTACTCTGATATAGTTACTCTGATACAGTTACTCTGATACAGTTACTCTGATACAGTTACTCTGATACAGTTACTCTGATACAGTTACTCTGATACAGTTACTCTGATATAGTTACTCTGATACAGTTACTCTGATACAGTTACTCTGATACAGTTACTCTGATACAGTTACTCTGATACAGTTACTCTGATACAGTTACTCTGATACAGTTACTCTGATACAGTTACTCTGATATAGTTACTCTGATACAGTTACTCTGATACAGTTACTCTGATACAGTTACTCTGATATAGTTACTCTGATATAGTTACTCTGATACAGTTACTCTGATATAGTTACTCTGATACAGTTACTCTGATACAGTTACTCTGATACAGTTACTCTGGTACAGTTACTCTGAGTTACTCTGATACAGTTACTCTGATACAGTTACTCTGGGACAGTTACTCTGATACAGTTACTCTGATACAGTTACTCTGATACAGTTACTCTGATACAGTTACTCTGATACAGTTACTCTGATATAGTTACTCTGATACAGTTACTCTGATACAGTTACTCTGATACAGTTACTCTGATATAGTTACTCTGATACAGTTACTCTGATACAGTTACTCTGGTACAGTTACTCTGATACAGTTACTCTGATACAGTTACTCTGATACAGTACTCTAGTACAGTTACTCTGATACAGTTACTCTGATACAGTTACTCTGATACAGTTACTCTGATATAGTTACTCTGATACAGTTACTCTGATATAGTTACTCTGATACAGTTACTCTGATACAGTTACTCTGATACAGTTACTCTGATGATACAGTTACTCTGATACAGTTACTCTGATATAGTTACTCTGATAGGTAGTTACTCTGATACAGTTACTCTGGTACAGTTACTCTGATATAGTTACTCTGATACAGTTACTCTGATACAGTAGTTTACTCTGATACAGTTACTCTGATACAGTTACTCTGATACAGTTACTCTGATACAGTTACTCTGATACAGTTACTCTGATACAGTTACTCTGGTACAGTTACTCTGATACAGTTACTCTGATACAGTTACTCTGATACAGTTACTCTGATACAGTTACTCTGATACAGTTACTCTGATACAGTTACTCTGATATAGTTACTCTGATACAGTTACTCTGATATAGTTTACTCTGATACAGTTACTCTGATACAGTTACTCTGATACAGTTACTCTGATACAGTACTCTGATACAGTTACTCTGGGATACAGTTACTCTGATACAGTTACTCTGATACAGTTACTCTGATACAGTTACTCTGATACAGTTACTCTGATATAGTTACTCTGATACAGTTACTCTGATACAGTTACTCTGATACAGTTACTCTGATATAGTTACTCTGATACAGTTACTCTGATACAGTTACTCTGATATAGTTACTCTGATACAGTTACTCTGATATAGTTACTCTGATACAGTTACTCTGATACAGTTACTCTGATATAGTTACTCTGATACAGTTACTCTGATACAGTTACTCTGATACAGTTACTCTGATACAGTTACTCTGATACAGTTACTCTGGGACAGTTACTCTGGTACAGTTACTCTGATACAGTTACTCTGATATAGTTACTCTGATACAGTTACTCTGATATAGTTACTCTGATACAGTTACTCTGATACAGTTACTCTGATATAGTTACTCTGATACAGTTACTCTGATACAGTTACTCTGATACAGTTACTCTGATACAGTTACTCTGATACAGTTACTCTGATACAGTTACTCTGATATAGTTACTCTGATACAGTTACTCTGATACAGTTACTCTGATATAGTTACTCTGTACTCTCTGATACAGTTACTCTGATATAGTTACTCTGATACAGTTACTCTGATACAGTTACTCTGATACAGTTACTCTGATACAGTTACTCTGATACAGTTACTCTGATACAGTTACTCTGATACAGTTACTCTGATACAGTTACTCTGATACAGTTACTCTGATACAGTTACTCTGATACAGTTACTCTGGTATAGTTACTCTGATACTCTGATACAGTTACTCTGATACAGTTACTCTGATACAGTTACTCTGATACAGTTACTCTGATACAGTTACTCTGATACAGTTACTCTGATACAGTTACTCTGATACAGTTACTCTGATACAGTTACTCTGATACAGTTACTCTGATACAGTTACTCTGATACAGTTACTCTGATACAGTTACTCTGATACAGTTACTCTGATATCGTTACTCTCTGATATAGTTACTCTGGTACAGTTACTCTGATATAGTTACTCTGATACAGTTACTCTGATATAGTTACTCTGATACAGTTACTCTGATACAGTTACTCTGGTATAGTTACTCTGATATAGTTACTCTGATACAGTTACTCTGATACAGTTACTCTGATACAGTTACTCTGATACAGTTACTCTGATACAGTTACTCTGATACAGTTACTCTGATATAGTTACTCTGATACAGTTACTCTGATATAGTTACTCTGATACAGTTACTCTGATATAGTTACTCTGATACAGTTACTCTGATACAGTTACTCTGATACAGTTACTCTGATATAGTTACTCTGACTCTGATACAGTTACTCTGATACAGTTACTCTGATATAGTTACTCTGATACAGTTACTCTGATACAGTTACTCTGATACAGTTACTCTGATACAGTTACTCTGATACAGTTACTCTGATACAGTTACTCTGATACAGTTACTCTGATACAGTTACTCTGGTACAGTTACTCTGATACAGTTACTCTGATACAGTTACTCTGATACAGTTACTCTGATATAGTTACTCTGATACAGTTACTCTGATACAGTTACTCTGATATAGTTACTCTGATACAGTTACTCTGATATAGTTACTCTGATACAGTTACTCTGGTACAGTTACTCTGATATAGTTACTCTGATACAGTTACTTTGATACAGTTACTCTGATACAGTTACTCTGATACAGTTACTCTGATACAGTTACTCTGATACAGTTACTCTGATACAGTTACTCTGATACAGTTACTCTGATACAGTTACTCTGATATAGTTTACTCTGATATAGTTACTCTGATATAGTTACTCTGATACAGTTACTCTGATACAGTTACTCTGATACAGTTACTCTGATACAGTTACTCTGATACAGTTACTCTGATACAGTTCTGGTACAGTTACTCTGATACAGTTACTCTGATACAGTTACTCTGATACAGTTACTCTGATACAGTTACTCTGATACAGTTACTCTGATATAGTTACTCTGATACAGTTACTCTGATACAGTTACTCTGATACAGTTACTCTGATATAGTTACTCTGGTACAGTTACTCTGATACAGTTACTCTGATACAGTTACTCTGATATAGTTACTCTGATACAGTTACTCTGATACAGTTACTCTGATATAGTTACTCTGTTACAGTTACTCTAATACAGTTACTCTGATATAGTTACTCTGATATAGTTACTCTGATACAGTTACTCTGATACAGTTACTCTGATATAGTTACTCTGATACTCTCTGATATAGTTACTCTGATACAGTTACTCTGATACAGTTACTCTGATACAGTTACTCTGGTATAGTTACTCTGATATAGTTACTCTGATACAGTTACTCTGATACAGTTACTCTGATACAGTTACTCTGATACAGTTACTCTGATATATAGTTACTCTGGTACAGTTACTCTGATACAGTTACTCTGATACAGTTACTCTGATATAGTTACTCTGATACAGTTACTCTGATACAGTTACTCTGATACAGTTACTCTGATACAGTTACTCTGATACAGTTACTCTGATACAGTTACTCTGATACAGTTACTCTGATACAGTTACTCTGATACAGTTACTCTGATACAGTTACTCTGATATAGTACTCTGGTACAGTTACTCTGATATAGTTACTCTGATACAGTTACTCTGATATAGTTACTCTGATACAGTTACTACAGTTACTCTGTCAGTTACTCTGATACAGTTACTCTGATACAGTTACTCTGGTACAGTTACTCTGATATAGTTACTCTGATATAGTTACTCTGATACAGTTACTCTGATACAGTTACTCTGATACAGTTACTCTGATACAGTTACTCTGATATAGTTACTCTGATACAGTTACTCTGATATAGTTACTCTGATACAGTTACTCTGATATAGTTACTCTGATATAGTTACTCTGATACAGTTACTCTGATATAGTTACTCTGATACAGTTACTCTGATACAGTTACTCTGATATAGTTACTCTGATACAGTTACTCTGATACAGTTACTCTGATATAGTTACTCTGGTACAGTTACTCTGATACAGTTACTCTGATATAGTTACTCTGATACAGTTACTCTGATATAGTTACTCTGATACAGTTACTCTGATACAGTTACTCTGATACAGTTACTCTGATACAGTTACTCTGATACAGTTACTCTGATACAGTTACTCTGATACAGTTACTCTGATACAGTTACTCTGATACAGTTACTCTGATACAGTTACTCTGATACAGTTACTCTGATACAGTACTCTGATACAGTTACTCTGATATAGTTACTCTGATACAGTTACTCTGATACAGTTACTCTGATACAGTTACTCTGATACAGTTACTCTGATACAGTTACTCTGATACAGTTACTCTGATACTTACTCTGATATAGTTACTCTGATACAGTTACTCTGATATAGTTACTCTGATACAGTTACTCTGATATAGTTACTCTGATACAGTTACTCTGATACAGTTACTCTGGTACAGTTACTCTGATACATAGTTACTCTGATACAGTTACTCTGATACAGTTACTCTGATACAGTTACTCTGATACAGTTACTCTGATATAGTTACTCTGATATAGTTACTCTGATACAGTTACTCTGATACAGTTACTCTGATACAGTTACTCTGATACAGTTACTCTGATACAGTTACTCTGATACAGTTACTCTGATATAGTTACTCTGATACAGGTTACTCTGATATAGTTACTCTGATATAGTTACTCTGATACAGTTACTCTGATACAGTTACTCTGATACAGTTACTCTGATACAGTTACTCTGATACAGTTACTCTGATACAGTTACTCTGATACAGTTACTCTGGTATAGTTACTCTGATACAGTTTACTCTGATACAGTTACTCTGATATAGTTACTCTGGTACAGTTACTCTGATATAGTTACTCTGATATAGTTACTCTGATACAGTTACTCTGATATAGTTACTCTGATACAGTTACTCTGATACAGTTACTCTGATACAGTTACTCTGATACAGTTACTCTGATACAGTTACTCTGATACAGTTACTCTGATACAGTTACTCTGATACAGTTACTCTGATATAGTTACTCTGATACAGGTACTCTGTATAGTTACTCTGGTACAGTTACTCTGATATAGTTACTCTGATACAGTTACTCTGATACAGTTACTCTGATATAGTTACTCTGATACAGTTACTCTGATACAGTTACTCTGATATAGTTACTCTGATACAGTTACTCTGATACAGTTACTCTGATACAGTTACTCTGATACAGTTACTCTGATACAGTTACTCTGGTACAGTTACTCTGATACAGTTACTCTGATACAGTTACTCTGATACAGTTACTCTGATACAGTTACTCTGATACAGTTACTCTGATACAGTTACTCTGATACAGTTACTCTGATATACAGTTACTCTGATACAGTTACTCTGATACAGTTACTCTCTGTACAGTTACTCTGATACAGTTACTCTGATACAGTTACTCTGATACAGTTACTCTGATACAGTTACTCTGATACAGTTACTCTGATACAGTTACTCTGATACAGTACTCTGATATAGTTTACTCTGATACAGTTACTCTGATACAGTTACTCTGATCTGATACAGTTACTCTGATATACAGTTTACTCTGATACAGTACTCTGATACAGTTACTCTGATACAGTTACTCTCTGATACAGTTACTCTGATACAGTTACTCTGATACAGTTACTCTGATACAGTTACTCTGATACAGTTACTCTGATACAGTTACTCTGATACAGTTACTCTGATACAGTTACTCTGATACAGTTACTCTGATATAGTTACTCTGATACAGTTACTCTGATACAGTTACTCTGATATAGTTACTCTGATACAGTACTCTGATACAGTTACTCTGATACAGTTACTCTGATACAGTTACTACAGTTACTCTGATACAGTTACTCTGATACAGTTACTCTGATATAGTTACTCTGATACAGTTACTCTGATACAGTTACTCTGATATAGTTACTCTGATACAGTTACTCTGATACAGTTACTCTGATACAGTTACTCTGATATAGTTACTCTGATACAGTTACTCTGATACAGTTACTCTGATATAGTTACTCTGATACTTACTCTGATACAGTTACTCTGATACAGTTACTCTGATACAGTTACTCTGATATAGTTACTCTGATACAGTTACTCTGATACAGTTACTCTGATACAGTTACTCTGATATAGTTACTCTGATACAGTTACTCTGATACAGTTACTCTGATACAGTTACTCTGACAGTTACTCTGATACAGTTACTCTGATATAGTTACTCTGATATAGTTACTCTGATACAGTTACTCTGATATAGTTACTCTGATACAGTTACTCTGATATAGTTACTCTGATACAGTTACTCTGATACAGTTACTCTGATATAGTTACTCTGATACAGTTACTCTGATACAGTTACTCTGATACAGTTACTCTGATATAGTTACTCTGATACAGTTACTCTGATACAGTTACTCTGATATAGTTACTCTGATACAGTTACTCTGATACAGTTACTCTGATACAGTTACTCTGATATAGTTACTCTGATACAGTTACTCTGATACAGTTACTCTGATACAGTTACTCTGATATAGTTACTCTGATACAGTTACTCTGATACAGTTACTCTGATATGTTACTCTGATACAGTTACTCTGATACAGTTACTCTGATATAGTTACTCTGATATAGTTACTCTGATACAGTTACTCTGATATAGTTACTCTGATATAGTTACTCTGATACAGTTACTCTGATATAGTTACTCTGATACAGTTACTCTGATACAGTTACTCTGATACAGTTACTCTGATATAGTTACTCTGATACAGTTACTCTGATACAGTTACTCTGATATAGTTACTCTGATACAGTTACTCTGATACAGTTACTCTGATACAGTTACTCTGGTATAGTTACTCTGATATAGTTACTCTGATACAGGTACTCTGATATAGTTACTCTGATATAGTTACTCTGATACAGTTACTCTGATATAGTTACTCTGATACAGTTACTCTGATACAGTTACTCTGATACAGTTACTCTGGGACAGTTACTCTAATACAGTTACTCTGATATAGTTACTCTGATACAGTTACTCTGATATAGTTACTCTGATACAGTTACTCTGATATAGTTACTCTGATACAGTTACTCTGATACAGTTACTCTGGTATAGTTACTCTGATATAGTTACTCTGATACAGTTACTCTGGGACAGTTACTCTAATACAGTACTCTGATACAGTTACTCTGATACAGTTACTCTGATACAGTTACTCTGATACAGTTACTCTGGTACAGTTACTCTGATATAGTTACTCTGATACAGTTACTCTGATATAGTTACTCTGATACAGTTACTCTGATACAGTTACTCTGATACAGTTACTCTGATATAGTTACTCTGGTACAGTTACTCTGATATAGTTACTCTGATACAGTTACTCTGATATAGTTACTCTGATACAGTTACTCTGATACAGTTACTCTGGTATAGTTACTCTGATATAGTTACTCTGATACAGGTACTCTGATATAGTTACTCTGGTACAGTTACTCTGATATAGTTACTCTGATACAGTTACTCTGATACAGTTACTCTGATACAGTTACTCTGATACAGTTACTCTGATATAGTTACTCTGATACAGTTACTCTGATAGTAGTCTGATACAGTTACTCTGATACAGTTACTCTGATACAGTTACTCTGATACAGTTACTCTGGTTACAGTTACTCTGATATAGTTACTCTGATACAGTTAGTGATACAGTTACTCTGATACAGTTACTCTGATACAGTTACTCTGATACAGTTACTCTGATATAGTTACTCTGGTACAGTTACTCTGATACAGTTACTCTGATACAGTTACTCTGATATAGTTACTCTGATACAGTTACTCTGGTACAGTTACTCTGATACAGTTACTCTGATACTCTGATTACTCTGATACAGTTACTCTGATACAGTTACTCTGATACAGTTACTCTGATACAGTTACTCTGATATAGTTACTCTGATACAGTTACTCTGATACAGTTACTGATATAGTTACTCTGATACAGTTACTCTGATACAGTTACTCTGATATAGTTACTCTGATATAGTTACTCTGATACAGTTACTCTGATATAGTTACTCTGATACAGTTACTCTGATATAGTTACTCTGATACTCTGATACAGGTACTCTGATATAGTTACTCTGATACAGTTACTCTGATATAGTTACTCTGATACAGTTACTCTGATACAGTTACTCTGATATAGACTCTGATATAGTTACTCTGATACAGGTACTCTGATATAGTTACTCTGATATAGTTACTCTCTGATACAGTTACTCTGATAGTTTACTCTGATACAGTTACTCTGATATAGTTACTCTGATATAGTTACTCTGATACAGTTACTCTGATATAGTTACTCTGATACAGTTACTCTGATACAGTTACTCTGATATAGTTACTCTGATACAGTTAGTCTGATACAGTTACTCTGATATAGTTACTCTGATACAGTTACTCTGATACAGTTACTCTGGTATAGTTACTCTGATATAGTTACTCTGATACAGTTACTCTGATATAGTTTACTCTGATATAGTTACTCTGATACAGTTACTCTGATACAGTTACTCTGATACAGTTACTCTGGTACAGTTACTCTGATACAGTTACTCTGATACAGTTACTCTGATACAGTCACTCTGGTACAGTTACACTGATACAGTTACTCTGATACAGTTACTCTGGGACAGTTACTCTAATACAGTTACTCTGATACAGTTACTCTGATACAGTCACTCTGGTACAGTTACACTGATACAGTTACTCTGATACAGTTACTCTGATACAGTTACTCTGGGACAGTTACTCTAATACAGTTACCCTGATACAGTTACTCTGATACAGTTACTCTGATATAGTTACTCTGATACAGTTACTCTGATATAGTTACTCTGATACAGTTACTCTGATACAGTTACTCTGGTATAGTTACTCTGATATAGTTACTCTGATACAGGTACTCTGATATAGTTACTCTGGTACAGTTACTCTGATATAGTTACTCTGATACAGTTACTCTGATACAGTTACTCTGATATAGTTACTCTGATACAGTTACTCTGATATAGTTACTCTGATACAGTTACTCTGATACAGTTACTCTGATATAGTTACTCTGATACAGTTACTCTGGTACAGTTACTCTGATATAGTTACTCTGATACAGTTAGTCTGATACAGTTACTCTGATATAGTTACTCTGATACAGTTACTCTGGTATAGTTACTCTGATACAGTTACTCTGATACAGTTACTCTGATATAGTTACTCCTTGTTCTGTTCACTTCTCTCATTCTTGTGTCTGGTTTGTCTCTTTTCCTCCTCAGAGGTTCACTTTCACAGGAGCTGGTTTGAATGAGAAAACTGAAGTAAAACGAGTGTGTTTTAAATGACTCGTCTCTCCTGGTGACAGGTGTCTCCCTCTCGGACACTGCTCATTATTATAATTTTTAAATGAAAGATAAATATGTGCTTGACCTGGTTTGACCAGAACCTCGTGACGTGTGACCAGTTTATAATTGTGAGTTATTAAAGAGACGTAACATGACGCCAACGTGATTCTGGGAGGATTTCTCTAAACTCTCAGGACAAACGTCTCATCCACACGTCACATCTTTTTATTCTCATTTATTACTGACAAACCACAGGAGAGTTTTACACATGTGCATTAAAGTCGTGTACAGCTCTGTCTGAAAACCCTTCACACGACGGTTCGGATTTAGTAAAGTGATATTTACAAAAGCCAAAAGTACTTTACTGCTGTAAAAACATAAGACCGTCCGTTCTTCAAAAAGTCCACGTCACATTATTGGCACGACTCAAATCTGTAGAAGATGGAACCAAAAGAAAGACACTTTTTCCAAACATCTCTGTTTTTGAACTCTTCCATTTGTGTCACACTGATTAAACAGAAAAAGACTTTTATCTGAGTTATATCCCTCATTATGAAACATGTTTTATACATTTAGCCCAACACCAAAAGCCCATGAACAGTATTTCACAATGAGACCTGCAGAGTTAGTGTCGAGTCTCGTGTTTCTCTGGTTCTGATGCTGTTTTTCTGAGACTGTCCCGAGACTGTCCCGAGTCCAGTTTAAGTCCGGGACAGACCAGGATCAAAATGGCGTCCGGCTGTGACCGTTGACGAGGTTATTTCAGTTTAAGGAAACGTGCCGTAGATACAAACCCGACGAGGACCCCGGCGTGTAGAGCCTGAGTGAAGCGGGTCTGGACCCTGTGGAGCAGCCTCATGGTTTCACCCTGAACACTGTAGAAGGACAGTGCCCCTGCGCTGTGGTCCAAGAAAACCCCAATTCTTCTGGACCGGACCGGACCTGAGATCTCAGACCGGACTTTGTTGAACCAAAATGAGTAACTTTTGCTCTGACAGTCCAAGGCCCAGGATTTCCCATTATCTCCAAACTCACAGTCTCTCTCAGTGTTTCCGTAAGCAGCTGCTATTAGAACCATCCCGTCCCACTCCAGCTCCCAGTAACAGCGGCCCGTCAGCGCCTCTCGGCTCAGGACCTGGTACACGCGACTGAATCTGTCTGGAGGATCTGGAGAACGCTGCTTTTCAAACACAAACGTAGCTCTTGTGTTTCCATCAGACAGAGACACGTGTGGGTCTGCGCGGTGTCCGGATCCAGGGTGATGTCACGTGCGTATCTGAGGAAGTCTTCTCTGGAGCTGGGCTCAGGGTCTTGAACTATGACCTTCCCCAGAATGCGCTGCAGTTTGTCCCTGAGCGCAGACACAGCTCTGCACACGTCCTCAAAGTCCTTCCTTGGTTCGGTCTGGATCCTGGACTCTATGTGCTGTGTGTCTGTGGCCAGAGGGGGGCAGCACTGGTTATGGTCCTGGGTGAGGGCCTGAGCGTCCAGCTCAGAGAGGCTCCTCTTCATCTCACTCAGGTCCTCCTGCAGTTGGTTCTGGAGCCGTTGGACTCGGCTCAGTTGAGTCTGCTCCTGGGTGCGGATCCACTGCTCCCACTTCAGAGCGTCTTTGCTCCAGGAGAGGGCCACGTCTCTGAAGTTGTCCCCGCTGTGGCGCAGCGCTCTCTGGGCAGAGCGGCTGATGTCCTGGGCCTCCTGTTGGAGCCTCTGGAGGTCTGTCTCTTTCTGCTGGAGGCTCTGGAGCAGCAGCGCCGTCCTGGCCGGCAGCCCCTCCTGCCCGTGGGCCCTCTCTGGGGAAGAGGACCCGGTGTGACGGGCCTTGTGTCGGTCCATGCAGCAGACCGCACACGGGAGCTGTCCGTCGGTGCAGCAGCAGAACCTCTTCCTCGCCTTATCCTGGTGTCTGTGGATGCAGCTGCTGCAGTAGCTGTGTCCACAGGGAAGAGTGTGACCGGCTCCTTCAGGTCCTCCAAACACAAGGAGCAGGTCAGAGCCGTCGGGTCCACTGCGCTCTGAGCCATTTGTGCCTCTGAGAGATAGAGTCACTTCCTCATAACAAACTCAGAGAGAGGGAGGGGCCTGAGAACAGCAAGAAGTGACTGTACAGTGTGATCCTCACATGTGACTGAGGAGGGAGGGGCTTATGGGACAAACAGGTTTGTTCAGCTCGTCTCCACAGAGAAACACAAACTGAAGAGTTTAGATATGATCTCCAACACCTGAGGACTCCACCTCCTCACTCACCTGTCACCAGAGACAAGGCAAAGGGCAAAGGGCAAAGGTCGTGCACCAAAACCTCCTGTGGGTAATAAACCATCAAATTAAGTTTATTAAGGAGTGTTCCCTTGTAATTACACACTGAGCCAGGCTAGTTCACTGTAAAGGTCACAGTGTAAAGGTCACAGTGTAAAGGTCACAGTGTAAAGGACACACTGTAAAGGTCACACTGTAAAGGACACACTGTAAAGGACGCACTGTAAAGTACACACTGTACAGGTCACACTGTAAAGGACACACTGTAAAGGTCACACTGTAAAGGTCACAGTGTAAAGGACACACTGTTAAGGTCACAGTGTAAAGGACACACTGTAAAAGTCACACTGTGAAGGTCACAGTAAAGGTCACACAATAATGGTCACAGTGTAAAGGTCACACTGTGAAGGTCACAGTGTAAAGGACACACTGTAAAGGACACACTGTAAAGGTCACACTGTAAAGGACACACTGTACAGGTCACACTGTAAAGGTCACACTGTAAAGGTCACACTGTAAAGGTAATGCTATAAAGGACACACTGTATAGGACACTGTAAAGGACACACTGTAAAGGTCACACTGTAAAGGTCACACTGTAAAGGACACACTGTAAAGATCACACTGTAAAGGACACACTGTACAGGTCACACTGTAAAGGACACACTGTAAAGGGCACACTGTAAAGGTCACACTGTAAAGGACACACTGTAAAGGTCACAGTGTAAAGGACACACTGTATAGGACAAACTGTAAAGGTCACACTGTAAAGGTCACACTATAAAGGTCACACTGTAAAGGACACACTGTAAAGGACAAACTGTAAAGGTCACAGTGTAAAGGACACACTGTATAGGACAAACTGTAAAGGTCACACTGTAAAGGTCACACTATAAAGGTCACACTGTAAAGGACACACTGTAGAGGTCACACTGTAAAGGTCACACTATAAAGGTCACACTGTAAAGGTCACACTGTAATTGTCACACTGTAAAGGACGCACTGTAAAGGTCACACTGTTAAGGACACACTGTAAAATACACTGTAGAGATCACACTGTAAAGGTCACACTGTAAAGGACAAACTGTAAAGGTCACAGTGTAAAGGTCACAGTGTAAAGGACAAACTGTAAAGGCACTTTCTGGTCTCAAAAGGATCTTCAGAGGTCCTTTGGTCTCCTGAGGCCAGTCCAGTCCTCATATTTGTGGATAGTCCTGGTCTGGACCTGGTTCAGACTCGGATCTTTTCCAGTTCTAAGTTTTGTGGTTAGTCCTTGAACAATGAGTTGGATCTAGGTCAGTGAGTCTCCCACAGAGGCCTGCTGTAGGTCCAGCCATCGCCCTGAGGAAACAAGAGAGAGTGCAAATTAGAGCTGTATCTGTCAACTTCAGTGAGAGTTTTTACCTTTGTGTCTGCGCAGACTGAGTTTTTACCTTTGTGTCTGCGCAGGCTGAGTTTTTACCTGTGTGTCTGCGCAGACTGAGTTTTTACCTGTGTGTCTGCGCAGACTGAGTTTTTACCTGTGTGTCTGCGCAGACTGAGTTTTTACCTGTGTGTCTGCGCAGACTGAGTTTTTACCTGTGTGTCTGCGCAGACTGAGTTTTTACCTGTGTGTCTGCGCAGACTGAGTTTCATACCACACTATGAGAATAAAGTCATAGTACAACGAGAATAGAGTCGTAAAATTACGAGAATAAAGTCGTAGTTTTATGAGAATAAAGTCGTAGTTTTATGAGAATAAAGTCGTAGTTTTATGAGAATAAAGTCGTAGTTCTATTAGAATAAAGTCGTAGTTTTATTAGAATAAAGTCGTAGTTTTATGAGAATAAAGTCGCAGTTATATTAGAATAAAGTCGTAGTTATATTAGAATAAAGTCGTAGTTTTATGAGAATAAAGTCGTAGTTCTATTAGAATAAAGTCGTAGTTTTATGAGAATAAAGTTGTAGTTTTATGAGAATAAAGTCCTAGTTTTATGAGAATAAAGTCGTAGTTATATTAGAATAAAGTCGTAGTTTTATGAGAATAAAGTCGTAGTTTTATGAGAATAAAGTCGTAGTTTTATGAGAATAAAGTCGTAGTTCTATTAGAATAAAGTCGTAGTTTTATGAGAATAAAGTCCTAGTTTTATGAGAATAAAGTCGTAGTTATATTAGAATAAAGTCGTAGTTTTATGAGAATAAAGTCGTAGTTTTATGAGAATAAAGTCGTAGTTTTATGAGAATAAAGTCGTAGTTCTATTAGAATAAAGTCGTAGTTTTATGAGAATAAAGTCCTAGTTTTATTAGAATAAAGTCGTAGTTTTATTAGAACAATACAACGGTGTTCTACTGCCAGCAAAAAAAAATATATATTCTGCCGGCGCTACGAGAATAAAGTCGTAGCATTTCGACATTAAAGTCGTAATTTTACGAGAATAAAGTCGTAGTCAGAAAAGTCGAGTCGAGCACGAGAGGGCACGCACGAGAGCGCGCCATGGATAGACAACCGATTTATACAGCGACCAGCCACGCCCCAAAACAAGCATAAATACAGAATACACCTAGGATAATGGGGCAAAGGGGCGTCAGCAGTAACAGGTACAGAACATTCACACGCGACATGCAGCGGTTCATGTGCAGAGATCAAAGCTTCACCTATGGATGCAGCACCGTCAGTCAATGAACAGAGTCTGGGTGGGGAGTCCTGCATAAACGCTTCAGTTTTGGATGGACGTCTTTCAAACTCTTAAGGAACAAACAACAACAAATCCTCTCTGGATATCCTCCTCCTCCATAACGCATCACGCACTAGTCTCACGCACAGGAGCCTTTATTCTCATAAAATTATGACTTTATTCTCATAAAATTACAACTTTATTCTCGTAATTTTACGACATTATTCTCGTTGTACTATGAGTTTATTCTCGTAAAATTAGGACTTTTTGTGACTATGACTTTATTCTCCTAAAATTACGACTTTAATGTCAAAATGCTACGACTTTATTCTCGTAGCGCCTGCAGAATTAAAATTTTTTGCTGGCAGTAGAACGCCTTCGTAGAATAAAGTCGTAGTTTTATGAGAATAAAGTCGTTATATGAGAATAAAGTCGTAGTTTTATTAGAATAAAGTTAATTAATTAGAATAAAGGCTCCTGTGTGAGTGAGACGAGTGCGTTCTGTTCTGGAGGAAGAGGAAGTGTCTTTGTGTCGCTGCAGACGGATCAGTGGGTAGAGTCAGTGCAGCGTGAGGACCAACCGCTGTGAGACGACTGTGATTCAGTCTCAACGTCTGTGGATGAGGCTCGTTAATGATCCACAGTAAATATGGATTTACTGTCTCCACAGAGACTCGTGTCGGAGGGAGTCACAGAGACTCGTCAGAGTCACAGAGACTCGTGTCGGAGGGAGTCACAGAGACTCGTCAGAGTCACAGAGACTCGTGTCGGAGGGAGTCACAGAGACTCGTCAGAGTCACAGAGACTCGTCAGAGTCACAGAGACTCGTCAGAGCCACAGAGACTCGTGTTGGAGGGAGTCACAGAGACTCGTGTGTGAGTCACAGAGACTCGTGTGTGAGTCACAGAGACTCGTGTGTGAGTCACAGAGACTCGTGTGTGAGTCACAGAGACTCGTCAGAGCCACAGAGACTTGTGTTGGAGGGAGTCACAGAGACTCGTGTGTGAGTCACAGAGACTCGTGTGTGAGTCACAGAGACTTGTGTTGGAGGGAGTCACAGAGACTTGTGTTGGAGGGAGTCACAGAGACTCGTCAGAGTCACAGAGACTTGTGTGTGAGTCACAGAGACTCGTGTCAGAGGGAGTCACAGAGACTCGTGTGTGAGTCACAGAGACTCGTGTGTGAGTCACAGAGACTCGTGTGTGAGTCACAGAGACTTGTGTTGGAGGGAGTCACAGAGACTCGTGTGTGAGTCACAGAGACTCGTGTGTGAGTCACAGAGAGTCGTGTGTGAGTCAATGAGACTCGTGTGTGAGTCACAGAGACTCGTGTTGGAGGGAGTCACAGAGACTCGTGTGTGAGTCACAGAGACTCGTGTGTGAGTCACAGAGACTCGTGTTGGAGGGAGTCACAGAGACTCGTGTGTGAGTCACAGAGACTCGTGTTGGAGGGAGTCACAGAGACTCGTGTGTGAGTCACAGAGACTCGTGTGTGAGTCGCAGAGAGAGACTCGTGTTGTGAGTCGCAGAGACTCGTGTGTGAGTCACAGAGACTCGTGTGAGTCACAGAGAGTCGTGTGTGAGTCACAGAGACTCGTGTGAGTCACAGAGAGTCGTGTGTGAGTCACAGAGACTCGTGTGTGAGTCACAGAGATTCGTGTTGGAGGGAGTCACAGAGACTCGTGTGAGTCACAGAGTCGTGTGTGAGTCGCAGAGAGTCGTGTCAGAGGGAGTCACAGAGAGTCGTGTGTGAGTCACAGAGACTCGTGTTGGAGGGAGTCACAGAGACTCGTGTGTGAGTCACAGAGACTCGTGTGTGAGTCACAGAGAGTCGTGTGTGAGTCGCAGAGAGTCGTGTCGGAGGGAGTCACAGAGACTCGAGTGTGAGTCACAGAGACTCCTGTGTGAGTCACAGAGAGTCGTGTGTGAGTCACAGAGACTCGTGTGTGAGTCACAGAGACTCGTGTGAGTCACAGAGAGTCGTGTGTGAGTCGCAGAGAGTCGTGTCGGAGGGAGTCACAGAGACTCGAGTGTGAGTCACAGAGACTCCTGTGTGAGTCACAGAGAGTCGTGTGAGTCACAGAGACTCGTGTGTGAGTCACAGAGACTCGTGTGTGAGTCACAGAGAGACTCGTGTTGGAGGGAGTCACAGAGACTCGTGTGTGAGTCACAGAGACTCGTGTTGGAGGGAGTCACAGAGACTCGTGTGTGAGTCACAGAGACTCGTGTGTGAGTCGCAGAGACTCGTGTGTGAGTCGCAGAGACTCGTGTGTGAGTCACAGAGACTCGTGTGAGTCACAGAGAGTCGTGTGTGAGTCACAGAGACTCGTGTGAGTCACAGAGAGTCGTGTGTGAGTCACAGAGACTCGTGTGTGAGTCACAGAGATTCGTGTTGGAGGGAGTCACAGAGACTCGTGTGAGTCACAGAGTCGTGTGTGAGTCGCAGAGAGTCGTGTCAGAGGGAGTCACAGAGAGTCGTGTGTGAGTCACAGAGACTCGTGTTGGAGGGAGTCACAGAGACTCGTGTGTGAGTCACAGAGACTCGTGTGAGTCACAGAGAGTCGTGTGTGAGTCGCAGAGAGTCGTGTCGGAGGGAGTCACAGAGACTCGAGTGTGAGTCACAGAGACTCCTGTGTGAGTCACAGAGAGTCGTGTGAGTCACAGAGACTCGTGTGAGTCACAGAGACTCGTGTGTGAGTCGCAGAGACTCGTGTTGGAGGGAGTCACAGAGAGTCGGGCGGATCCAGGTTGTTATGGCCCGGATGGATCAAACATATTAAAGAGGAAACAGGAGTCAAACGGTAATGAAAAGTTTAATCGTTTATTGTAAATTCATTTTTACTTTAAAATGCCCCAACCGCGCACAGGGCCCACCCGCACAGGGCCCACCCCGGACAGGGCCCACCCCGCACAGGGCCAACCCCGCACAGGGCCCACCCCATACAGGGCCCACCCCATACAGGGCCCACCCCGCACAGGGCCCACCCCCACACAGGGCCCACCCCGGACAGGGCCCACCCCGCACAGGGCCCACCCCGGACAGGGCCCACCCCGCACAGGGCCCACCTCATACAGGGCCCACCCCGCACAGGGCCAACCCCACACAGGGCCCACCCCATACAGGGCCCACCCCGCACAGGGCCCACCTCATACAGGGCCCACCCCGCACAGGGCCCACCACATACAGGGCCCACCCCGCACAGGGCCAACCCCACACAGGGCCCACCCCGGACAGGGCCAACCCCACACAGGGCCCACCCCGGACAGGGCCCACCCCGGACAGGGCCCACCCCGCACAGGGCCCACCTCATACAGGGCCCACCCCGCACGGGGCCCACCCCACACAGGGCCCACCCGGACAGGGCCCACCCCGCACAGGGGCCCACCTCATACAGGGCCCCCCCGCACAGGGCCAACCCCACACAGGGGCCACCCCCATACAGGGCCCACCCCGCACAGGGCCCACCTCATACAGGGCCCACCCCGCACAGGGCCCACCTCATACAGGGCCCACCCCGCACAGGGCCAACCCACACAGGGCCCACCCCGGACAGGGCCAACCCCACACAGGGCCCACCCCGGACAGGGCCCACCCCGGACAGGGCCCACCCCGCACAGGGCCCACCTCATACAGGGCCCACCCCGCACGGGGCCAACCCCACACAGGGCCCACCCCGGACAGGGCCCACCCCGCACAGGGCCCACCTCATACAGGGCCCACCCCGCACAGGGCCAACCCACACAGGGGGCCACCCCATACAGGGCCCACCCCGCACAGGGCCCCCCTCATACAGGGCCCACCCCGCACAGGGCCCACCTCATACAGGGCCCACCCCGCACAGGGCCAACCCCACACAGGGCCCACCCCGGACAGGGCCAACCCCACACAGGGCCCACCCCGGACAGGGCCCACCCCGGACAGGGCCCACCCGCGCACAGGGCCCACCTCATACAGGGCCCACCCCGCACGGGGCCCAACCCCACACAGGGCCCACCCCCATATACAGGGCCCACCCCGCACAGGGCCCACCTCATACAGGGCCCACCCCGCACAGGGCCAACCCCACACAGGGCCCACCCCGCACAGGGCCCACCCCACACAGGGCCCACCTCATACAGGGCCCATCCCGCACAGGGCCCACCTCATACAGGGCCCACCCCGCACAGGGCCCACCCCATACAGGGCCCACCCCATACAGGGCCCACCCCGCACAGGGCCCACCCGCACAGGGCCCACCTCATACAGGGCCCACCCCGGACAGGGCCCACCCCGCACAGGGCCCACCCCGCACAGGGCCCACCTCATACAGGGCCCATCCCGCACAGGGCCCACCCCGCACAGGGCCCACCCGCACAGGGCCCACCTCATACAGGGCCCACCCGCACAGGGCCCACCCCACACAGGGCCCACCCGCACAAGGCCCACCTCTTACAGGGCCCACGCCGCACAGGGCCCAGAGCTGAAGAGAGTTACACAGCCTGACCAGTGGGGGCAGCAGTGCACTAACCGCGTCAACTCTGCTGCACAGAAAGCAGACAGAGGCTCGTGTGCATCCATACTCCGGAACAGTAGGTGGCGGTAATGCTCCTGTAAAGTGGTTGCCAACCGCCGTAAAACAACAAATAGAAGAAGAAGAAGGAGGCTCGTGTGCGGTTAGCTCGGAGCTAAAGCTAAAAACACTTTGTTAAAATGTCCAAAGGCCAAACGCTGAGAGCTTTGGTGAATGAGCGGCTGACTGCGGCTGCTGAAGAGATCTTTGCGCTGTTTGAAAGAACGATAGCGGAGTATGAGGAGGAACTGTGTCGCTCCAAAGAGGAGAACCAGAGGAACCAGGACACTCCACAGACTCCACGGATTAAAGAGGAGCCAGAGGAGCAGAGCGTCAAACAGGAGGAAGACACGCTCCCAGCACAGGTGGGCTCCACATGATTGTCTAGGATGAAGTTTGGTGTCACCGATAATCTCAATTATGACACGATAATTCAGATAAGAAACATTTTCACTGATAATTACAAGCCCAAAATACACAAATTCAGACACTTTTCCTCTGAGGTTTTGTCCCTCAGAGTCACCCTGAGCCTCGACTTCACCTCCTGCTTCAGCCGCACAGACGGAGCAGAGCAGACAGTGTGTCTGTGTCCATAACGAGCCTTTATGTTAGCCTTTATGTTAGCCTTTATGTTAGCCTTTATGTTAGCCTTTATGTTAGCCTTTATGTTAGCCTTTATGCTAGCCTTTATGCTAGCCTTTATGTTAGCCTTTATGTTAGCCTTTATGTTAGCCTTTATGCTAGCCTTTATGCTAGCCTTTATGTTAGCCTTTATGTTAGCCTTTATGTTAGCCTTTATGCAAATCTTTATGTTAGTCTTTATGTTAGCCTTTGTTAGTCTTTATGTTAGCCTTTATGCTAGTCTTTATGTTAGCCTTTATGCAAATCTTTATGTTAGCCTTTATGTTAGCCTTTATGCTAGCCTTTATGCTAGCCTTTATGTTAGCCTTTATGTTAGTTAGTTTATGCTAGCAGTACTCCAACAGTACTCCTACTGTACTCCAACAGTAAACCTACAGTACACCTACTGTACACCTACAGTCCACCTACAGTACACCACCTACTGTACACATACAGTACACCACCTACTGTACACCTAGAGTACACCTACAGTACGCCACCTACAGTACACCTACTGTACACATACAGTACACCACCTACAGTACACCACCTACTGTACACATACAGTACACCACCTACAGTACACCTACAGTACACCTACAGTACACCACCTACTGTACACCTACAGTACACCTACAGTACACCACCTACTGTACACCTACTGTACACCTACAGTACGCCACCTACAGTACACCTACTGTATACCACCTACAGTACACTTACTGTACACCTACAGTACACCTACAGTACACCACCTACAGTACACCTACAGTACACCACCGACTACACCACCTATAGTACACCTAGAGTACACCACCTAGAGTACACCACCTAGAGTACACCACCTAGAGTACACCACCTACAGTACACCACCTACTGTACACCACCTACAGTACACCACCTACAGTACACCACCTACAGTACACCACCTACAGTACACCACCTACAGTACACCACCTACAGTACACCACCTACAGTACACCACCTACAGTACACCACATACAGTACACCACCATACAGTACACCACACTATAGTACACCACCCACCTACAGTACACCACCTATAGTACACCTAGAGTACACCACCTACACTACACCTACAATATACCTACAGTACACCAACAGTACACCATCTACAGTACACCTACAGTACACCGACTGTACACCACCTACAGTACACCTACAGTACACCCTACAGTACACCACCTACAGTACACCACACCACACCACCTACTGTACACCACCGACTACACCACCAGTACACCTTACTGTACCTACAGTGTACACCACCTACACCACCTACACCACCTACAGTACACCACCTACCCACCCTACTAGTACACCACCTACTGTACACCACCTACTGTACACCACCGTACACCTACAGTACACTACCTACACACAGTACACCTACAGTACACCTCCTACAGTACACCTACAGTACACGTACACCACCTACTGTACACCACCTACTACTGTACACCACCACCTACACTGTAGTACACCTACTGTACACCACCTACACACACCTACAGTACACACCCAGTACACCACCTACCTACAGTACCACCTACAGTACACTTACAGTACACCTACAGTACACCTACTGTACACCACCTACAGTACACCTACAGTACACCTACAGTACTCCTACAGTACACCACCTACTGTACACCACCTACAGTACACTTACAGTACACCTACAGTACTCCTACAGTACACCACCTACTGTACACTTACAGTACACCTACAGTACTCCTACAGTACACCACCTACTGTACACCTACAGTACACCTACAGTACACCTACAGTACACCTACCTACTGTACACCACCTACAGTACACCACCTACAGTACACTTACAGTACACACCTACAGTACACCACCTACTGTACACCACCTACAGTACACTTACAGTACACCACTACAGTACTCCTACAGTACATCACCTACTGTACACCTACAGTACACCTACACCACCTACACCTACTGTACACCTACAGTACAGTACAGTACACACCTACACACCACCTACAGTACACCACCTACAGTACACCTACAGTACACCACCTACTGTACACCGCCTACTCTACACCACCTACAGTACATCTACAGTACATCTACAGTACACCTACAGTACATCTGTTGTACATCTACAGTACACCTACAGTACATCTGTTGTACATCTACAGTACACCACCTACAGTACACCACCTACAGTACACCACCTACTGTACACCACCTACTGTACACCACCTACAGTACATCTAGAGTACACCACCTACAGTACACCACCTACAGTACATCTGTTGTACATCCACAGTACACCTGCAGTACACCACCAACTGTACACCACCTACAGTACACCTACAGTACACCACCTACAATACATCTACACTACATCACCTACAGTACAGTTACAGTACACCACCTACAGTACACCACCTACAGTATATCTACACTACATCACCTACAGTACAGTTACAGTACACCACCTACAGTACACCACCTACAGTACATCTACAGTACACCACCTACAGTACATCTACTGTACACCTACAGTACATCTACTGTACACCTACAGTACACCACCTACAGTACACCTACAGTATACCTACAGTACACCACCTACAGTACATCTACAGTACACCACCTACAGTACACCTACAGTACACCACCTACAGTACACCACCTACAGTACCAGTACATCTACAGTACACCACCTACAGTACATCTACAGTGTACACCTACAGTACACCTACTGTACACCTACAGTACACCACCTACAGTACACCTACAGTACACCTAGTACACCACCTACAGTACACCACTACAGTACACCTACCTACAGTACCACACCTACAGTACACCTACAGTACAGCACCTACAGTACACCACCCACTGTACATCTACAGTACACCACCTACAGTACACCTACAGTACACCTACTGTACACCTACAGTACACCTACTTTACATCTACTTTACATCTACAGTACATCTACAGTACACCTACAGTACACCTACAGTACACCATCTACAGTACACAGTACACACCTACAGTACACCTACAGTACACCCTAGTACATCTACAGTACACCTACAGTACACCACCTACACCTACAGTACACCACCTACAGTACACCTACAGTACACCTACAGTACACCTACAGTACACCACCTACAGTACACCTACAGTACATCTACAGTACACCTACAGTACACCTACACGTACACCACTACAGTACACCTACAGACACACCTACAGTACACCTACAGTACACCTACAGTACACCTACAGTACACCTACAGTACACCACTACAGTACATCTACAGTACAGTACACCTACAGTACACCTACAGTACACCTACAGTACACCACCTACAGTACACTACCTACAGTACACCCTACAGTACACCTACAGTACACCACCTACAGTACACCTACAGTACACCTACAGTACACCTACAGTACACCTACAGTACACCTACAGTACACCTACAGTACACCACCTACAGTACACCACCTACAGTACACCTACAGTACACCACCTACAGTACACCACCTACAGTACACCTACAGTACACCTACAGTACACCTACAGTACACTACCTACAGTACACCACCTACAGTACACTACCTACAGTACACCACCTACAGTACATCCTACAGTACACCACTACAGTACACCACCTACAGTACACCACCTACAGTACACCTACAGTACACCTACAGTACACCTACAGTACACCTACAGTACACAGTACACCTACCTACCCTACAATACACCTACAGTACACACTACAGTACACACTACAGTACACCTACAGTACATCTACAGTACACTGGCCATGTCATGACTGTCATGCTCAGCTCTTTTAGCCACTTAACCTTGTTTTTTTACACATTACACATGATCTGATACACAGAATATGTGTTAAGGGGGAGTTGGTGACCTGATGTCTCTGGTCAGGACGATCCTTCATCTGGAGTGTGGGTTTGTTCTCATCTTGAGATTAATAAATGTACAACAATATTTCTAACAAACCACAACAGTACAAGAAAATGACATTCAGCACATTTCTGATTGAAATCAAGAATACTCTGATAATTGTGTTTTTGTCAGTACAAAATTGAATATTAATATTTGTGTGTTTGTCCCCTACAGCTCCCAGTGGACGTCCAGAGTCCAGTGCTGTCTGTGTGAACAGACAGAAGAGTCCTCACTGCTTCTACATAGACAATCATACAGACAATATGAGCGTACAGGGGCCATGAGAGGAAACACAGGGAGAGGTACATCAGCACAGAGCCACATTACACTCAGAGACTGAGGGACACATGGAGCACTCCTCTGACACTGACAATGACCCTCTGAAGACTGGGAGAGCTCCATTCAGCTGTTCAGCTGCACAGATGGAGACAGAGGCTGAGGGAGACCACTGCAACCAAGTCCAGAAAGACCAAACACTGAGAGCTTTGGTGAATGAGCGGCTGACTGCGGCTGCTGAAGAGATCTTTACTCTGTTTGAAAGAACGATGCTTCAGCGGAGTATGAGGAGGAACTGTGTCGCTCCAAAGAGGAGAACCAGAGGAACCAGGGACACTCCACAGACTCCACGGATTAAAGAGGAGCCAGAGGAGCAGAGCGTCAAACAGGAGGAAGACACGCTCCAGCACAGTGGGGCTCCACATGATTGTCTAGGATGAAGTTTGGGTGACTGCGGCTGCTGAAGAGATCACCGATAATCTCAATTATGACACGATAATTCAGATAAGAAAACATTTTCACTGATAATCCAAGCCCAAAATACACAAATTCAGACACTTTTCCTCTGAGGTTTTGTCCCTCAGAGTCACCTGAGCCTCGACTTCACCTCCTGCTTCAGCCGCACAGACGGAGCAGAGCGATAATCTCAGTGTGTCTGTGTCCATAACGAGCCTTTATGTTTAGCCTTTATGTTAGCCTTTATGTTAGCCTTTATGTTAGCATTTATGTTAGCTTTATGTTAGCCTTTATGTTAGCCGTTATGTTAGCCGTTATGTTAGCCTTTATGTTAGCCTTTATGTTAGCCGTTATGTTAGCCGTTATGTTAGCCGTTATGGTAGCCTTTATGTTAGCCTTTATGTTAGCCTTTATGCTAGCTTTATGTTAGCCTTTATGTTAGTCTTATGTTATGTTAGCTTTATGCTAGCCTTTATGTTTATGTTAGCCTTTATGTTAGCCTTTATGTAGCCTAGCCAGCCTTTATGTTAGCCTTTATGTTAGCCTTTATGTTAGCCTTTATGCTAGTCTTTGTTAGCCTTTATGTTAGTCTTTATGTTAGCCTTTATGTTAGCCTTTATGTTAGCCTTTATGCTAGCCTTTATGTTAGCCTTTATGTTAGCCTTTATGTTAGCCTTTATGTTAGCCTTTATGTTAGCCTTATGTTAGTCCTTTATGTTAGCCTTTATGTTAGCCTTTATGTTAGTCTTTATGTTAGCCTTTATGTTAGCCTTTATGCTAGTCTTTATGTTAGCCTTTATGTTAGCCTTTATGTTAGCCTTTATGTTAGCCTTTATGCTAGCCTTTATGTTAGCCTTTATGTTAGTCTTTATGTTAGCCTTTATGTTAGCCTTTATGTTAGTCTTTATGTTAGCCTTTATGTTAGCCTTTATGTTAGCCTTTATGTTAGCCTTTATGTTAGCCTTTATGTTAGCTTTATGTTAGCCTTTGTTAGCCTTTATGCTAGTCTTTGGTAGCCTTTATGTTAGTCTTTAGGTTAGCCTTTAGGTAGGTAGCTTTATGTTAGCCTTTATGTTAGCCTTTGTTAGCCTTTATGTTAGCTTATGTTAGCCTTTATGTTAGCCTTTATGTTAGCCTTTATGCTAGTCTTGTAGCTTTATGTTAGTCTTTAGTCTTTATGTTAGCCTTTTGTTAGCCTTTATGCTAGTTTATGTTAGCCTTTATGTTAGTCTTTATGTTAGCCTTTATGTTAGCCTTTATGTTAGTCTTTATGCTAGCCTTTATGTTAGCCTTATGTTAGCCTTTATGCTAGTCTTTTATGTTAGCCTTTATGTTAGCCTTTATGTTAGCCTTATGTTAGCCTTTATGTTAGCCTTTATGTTAGCCTTTATGTTAGCCTTTATGCTAGCCTTTATGTTAGCCTCTTATGTTAGCCTTTATGTTAGCCTTTATGTTAGCTTTTATGTTGGCCTTTATGTTAGTTAGCCTTTATGTTAGCCTTTTATGCTAGCCTTTATGTTAGCCTTTATGTTAGTTAGCCTTTATGCTAGCCTTTATGTTAGCCTTTATGTTAGCTTTATGTTAGCGTTTTTATGTTGTTTATTGCTAGTCTTTGTTTTTATGTTAGTCTTTATATTAGCCTTTATGTTAGCCTTTATGCTAGTCTTTGTTAGCCTTTATGTTAGTCTTTATGTTAGTCTTTATGCTAGCCTTTATGTTAGCCTTTATGCTAGTCTTTATGTTAGCCTTTATGTTAGCCTTTATGTTAGCCTTTATGTTAGTCTTTATGTTAGCCTTTATCTTAGTGTTTATGCTAGTCTTTATGTTAGTCTTTATGTTAGCCTTTATGTTAGCATTTATGCTAGTCTTTATGTTGGCCTTTATGTTAGTCTTTATGTTAGCCTTCATGCTATCCTTTATGCTAGCCTGTGTACTAGCCACTCCTCCCTCCTGGTTCTCCTCGTCTCTCTCTGATCTGTTGTTCATCTTAAACCTCACAGATCTGTCTCCTCTGGGGTCCCCCAGGGCTCCGTCTTCGGGCCCCTTCTCTTCTTCACCTACATTCTTCCCTTTGGTTTAATTTTCTATAAGTTCAACGTTCACTTCTGTTGTTCCTCAGATGACTCCCAGCTGTACCTCTGCACTAAACCTTCAGCACCTCCCTCACCCTCCGTCTGTCGGAAAACAACTCCTGGTTCTCCTCAAACCTCACCAACCGCTTTGGCCTCACCTTCTCCTCCTCCTCCTCTCACCAGCTCTCTGTCCCATCACCTCCTCCTCTCTCCAGCTCTGTCCTCACCTCCTCCTCCTCTTCCTCCTCTCTCCAGCTCTGTCCTCTCACCTCCTCTCTACAGCTCTCTGTCCCCTCACCTCCTCCTCCTCTCTCCAGCTCTGTCCCCTCACCACCTCCTCCTCCTCTCACCAGTTCTCTGTCCTCTCACCTCCTCCTCCTCCTCTCTCCAGCTCTGTCCTCTCACCTCCTCCTCTCTCCAGCTCTCTGTCCTCGCACCTCCTCCTCTCTCCAGCTCTCTGTCCTCTCACCTCCTCCTCTCTTCAGCTCTCTGTCCTCTCACCTCCTTTTCTCTCCAGCTCTCAGTCCTCTCACCTCCTCTTCTCTCCAGCTCTGTCCTCTCACCTCCTCCTCTCTTCAGCTCTCTGTCCTCTCACCTCCTTTTCTCTCCAGCTCTCAGTCCTCTCACCTCCTCCTCTCTCCAGCTCTCTGTCCTCTCACCTCCTCCTCTCTCCAGCTCTCTGTCCTCTCACCTCCTCCTCCTCTCTCCAGCTCTCTGTCCCCTCACCTCCTCCTCCTCTCTCCAGCTCTGTCCTCTCACCTCCTCCTCTCTCCAGCTCTGTTCCCTCACCTCCTCCTCTCCCCAGCTCTGTCCCCTCACCTCCTCCTCTCTCCAGCTCTCTGTCCTCTCACCTCCTCCTCTCTCCAGCTCTCTGTCCCCTCACCTCCTCCTCCTCTCTCCAGCTCTGTCCTCTCACCTCCTCCTCTCTTCAGCTCTCGGTCCTCTCACCTCCTCTTCTCTCCAGCTCTCTGTCCTCTCACCTCCTCCTCTCTCCAGCTCTCTGTCCCCTCACCTCCCTCCTCCTCTCTCCAGCTCTGTCCTCTCACCTCCTCCTCTCTCTTCAGCTCTCGGTCCTCTCACCTCCTCTTCTCTCCAGCTCTCTGTCCTCTCACCTCCTCTTCTCTCCAGCTCTCTGTCCCCTCACCTCCTCCTCCTCCTCTCTCCAGCTCTCTGTCCCCTCACCTCCTCCTCTCACCAGCTCTCTGTCCTCTCACCTCCTCCTCTCACCAGCTCTGTCCCCTCTCCTCCTCCTCTTTCCACCTCTGTCCTCTTTTCCTCTTTGCTCCTCCTCTTCCTCCTCTCTCCAGCCGCTCTGCTCCTCAGCTCTGGAACTCCCTCTGACCTGACCTCCTCAACATCGACTCTTTGTCTCTTCAGATCACGACTCAGAACTCGTCCATCAGCACATCATCATTCACACCTCCTTCAGTTTTCCGTTTGTTTTTTGTTTCCGTTTCTGTTTTTAACCTGTTCTGCAGTGTCCTGTGTTTTAAAAGGAACTTATAAATAAAATGTATTCATATTATTTTGTTTTTACTCTAAATCTGAATATTAATATTTGTGTGTTTGTTCCCCAGCTCCCAGTGGACGTCCCAGAGTCCAGTGCTGTCTGTGTGAAGACAGAAGAGTCCTCACTGCTTCAACATAGACAAACTGAGCAGAGAGAGGAAACACAGGGAGAGGACATCAGCACAGAGCCACATTTACACTCAGAGACTGAGGGACACATGGAGCACTCCTCTGACACTGACAATGATGAAGACTGGAGTGCTCCATTCAGCTGTTCAGCTGCACAGATGGAGACAGAGGCTGATGGAGACCACTGCAACCAAGTCCAGATCAGAGCCAGAAACACCACTGCACCAAACTCTGGTCTATCCCCCAAATACAAGTCTGCACCAGAGACCAGTGCCACTGTGAACTATGGAGACATGTCAGGAACAGACCAAGGAGCTGAGGGCAAGAGATACGAATGTCCCATGTGTCAAAAGAGGTTTGGGACTAGGCAGAAATTACAAAGACACATTAGAGTTCACACAGAAGAGAGACCATTCAGCTGTTCAACCTGTAAGAAAACATTCACCAAAAAGAGTCATCTAGACAGACATTTAAAAATACACACAGGAGAGAGACCTTACAGCTGTTTAACCTGTAAGAAAACATTTACGCAAAAATCCAGTCTAGACTACCATGTAAAGACACACACTGGAGCGAAACCATTCAGCTGTTCAACCTGTGAGAAAACCTTTATTCGAAAGGGTCTTCTAGATCAACATGTAAATATACATACAGGAGAGAAACCTTACAGCTGTCCAACCTGTAAGAAAACATTTACCCATAAGGCTTTGCTAGGTGCACATTTGAGAATACACACAGGTGTACGACCTTACGGCTGTTCAACATGTGAGAAGACGTTTGCCACAAAGGGCACGCTCGATAAACATGTGAGAACACACACAGGAGACAAACCATTCAGCTGTTCAACCTGTGAGAAGACATTTTCTCAAAGGGCTCATCTACATGAACATGGAAAGATACACACCGGTGAACGACCTTACAGCTGTTCAGAATGTGGGAAGACATTTGCCATAAAGTCTAATCTCTATAAACATGAGAGAACACACACCGGTGAGAGACCTTACAGCTGTCCCATGTGTAATAAAGGCTTTAAACATAGACAACATCTGAAGAAGCACATGAGAACTCACAGAACACAAAGTGACTGAAGGAGCTTTTCAAACCTCCGCTCAGTCAGTGGAAGACCAACGATAAACCATCATCATTAAGATGCCAAAGAGCTGTCCTCTCATCCCAGAGAGGATCTATGATGAGAATCAGCTCCTCCAAATCTGAGGACATGGTTCTCGACCGGAAAAAGGTGGCGCCCTCTGCAGGTGGGTGGTGAGCCCCTGCCTCAAGTGGAGGAGTTCAAGTGTCTCTGGGTCTTGAGGGGAGGATGGAGCGTGAGATTGACAGTTGGATCAGTGTCTGCAGTGATGATGTCGCTGTATCGTCTGTTGTGGTGAAGAAGGAGCCAAGTCGAAAGGCAAAGCTCTGGATTTACCTCAGTCTACATTCACCTCACCTATGCTCATGACTCTGGGTCATGACTGAAAGGACAAGATCACAGATACAAGCGGCCGAAATGAGTTTCCTCCACAGAGTGGCTGGGCGCTCCCTTAGAGACAGGGTGAGGAGCTTGGAGTAGAGCCGCTGCTCCTTCACGTCGAGAGGAACCAGCTGAGGTGGCTCCTGGACGCCTATCTAGGGACGTGTTTCGGGCATGTCCCACCGGGAGGAGGCCCCGGGTAAGACCCAGGAGGAGTCCCTCCAGGGTGTCTCCATGTCTCTGGCCTGGGAACGCCTTGGGGTCCCACCAGAGGAGCTGGAGGAAGTGTCTGGGGTGAGGGAAGTCTAGCTTTAGCTTTAGCCTCGTCTCACAGTGCCAGAAACCTGGAACACTAAATGTGTTTTTGTGATTCGCTGAGGTCAGCCTCATGAAAGGATAGTTCAGGTGCCATTTAAGAGTTTACATTTGTTCTGTTGAGGTGACGTGTGGCCCTGGACCTGGAGCATCAGAACATAGTTTGACTGGAGTTGCTGCTGGTCGTCCACCGACCGTCCTCCACAGGCCGGTTTCAGGTCTGTGTCCAGACCCTTTGGAAGGTAGTAGAGGTCTGCTTCAGACCTCTGGAAGTAGGATCGCTTTATGCAGTGGAAACACTCACAGTCCACACCGTATCGCCCCCAACGCCCTCAATGCTCCCAACGCACCCCAACACACCCCAAACGCACCCCAACACACCAACACACCAACGCACCCCCAACACACCCCCCCACGCACCCAACGCACCCCAACGCACCCCAACGCACCCCCCAACGCACCCCAACACACCCCAACGCACCCCAACGCACCCCCCAACACCCCCAACCCCAACACACCCCCAACGCCCCCCAACCCCACACCCCAACACACCCCAACGCCCCCAACACACCCCACGCACCCCCCAACGCCCCCACACACACCCCAACGCCCCAACACACCCCCCAACACACCCAACGCAACCCCAACACCCCAACACCCCCAACACCCCCAACGCTCCCCAACACACCCCAACACCTCCCCAACACACGCCCCCCCCCCACGCTCCCCCGCCCCCAACGCCCCCCAACATCCCCCAACGCACCAACGCTCCCAACACACCCAACGCACCCCAATGTGTCTCAGGCTCCTGTGGCTCAGACTTTAAAGCAGCTCAGTGTGAACAAGTCTCTCCATGAACCAAAGAACATCTCCCACATGTGAGAGTCACAAGAACATCTCACACTGAGGACTAAACCAGGACTAAACCAGGACTAAACCAGGACTAAACCAGGACTAAACCAGGACTAAACCAGGACTAAACCGGGACTAAACCGGGACTAAACCGGGTCTAAACCAGGACTAAAGCGGGTCTAAACCAGGACTAAACCAGCACTAAACCGGGACTAAACCGGGACTAAACCGGGACTAAACCGGGTCTAAACCAGGACTAAACCGGGACTAAACCGGGTCTAAACCAGGTCTAAACCAGGTCTAAACCAGGTCTAAACCAGGTCTAAACCAGGACTAAACCAGCACTAAACCGGGACTAAACCGGGACTAAACCGGGTCTAAACCAGGACTAAACCAGGACTAAACCAGGTCTAAACCAGGTCTAAACCAGGACTAAACCAGGACTAAACCAGGACTAAACCAGGTCTAAACCAGGACTAAACCAGGTCTAAACCAGGTCTAAACCAGGTCTAAACCAGGTCTAAACCAGGTCTAAACCAGGTCTAAACCAGGACTAAAGCGGGTCTAAACCAGGACTAAACCAGCACTAAACCAGGACTAAACCAGGACTAAACCGGGTCTAAACCGGGACTAAACCGGGACTAAACCGGGTCTAAACCGGGACTAAACCGGGACTAAACCGGGACTAAACCAGGACTAAACCTGCTGAATCAGGTTTTGAGTTTTGTGGAGTTAAAACCTGGAACATTCTTCCTGTAGATGTGACACAGTCTCTTCTTTGACGATGTTTAAGTTCAGGCTCGGTTCTGTTTCGCTGCCTGTGACTGAAAGTTTTTATTCTGCACTTTTCTCCTTAAATTCTCATTTTATGATGATTATTTACGTTTTAATTTGTTGTATTGTGATTCTGTCTTATTCTGTGAAGCTCTTTGAATTATCTCGTGGACGAGTTGTGCTGCACAAATAAAGTTGCTTTGTGGACAGTGTGTAGTTCAGTTTTATTTGTCAGGAGCAGTTCTCCAGAACCGTGAGCAGAGTCGTCCTCGAGGAGCTGCAGGCCACAGCCGCAGTACTGAGGAGCACCACCAGGCGGCGCCGTTACACCACTCCAGAGCTCTGTCAGTAAAAGTTATTTAAATGAAGTAGAAAATAATAAGACTGTGCTTTTAGGAGATAAGAGCCGTTTAAGACAAGTTAAACTTCACTAAAGTTATTTCACAGCACATTTAATGAAAGGCTTTTTCTACTGCACTTCAGTCACTAGAACAGAAATATAACCTTGAAGTTTTATTTTTACTTGAATAAACTTTTCCTGTGTTTCCATGGAGATCGACTGTATACAAAGCTACATCCTCACACTGATGTCCCATCATGCACCAGGCCTACGCACAAGAGAAGAGAACGGAGTCCGCTACCAAAACACTTCAAACGTTCAAATGTCGCCTCCAGAGCCACATGGAACTTCAGTCTGAACAAGGTCTGAACAGTTTGAGGATTAAAAACCTTCAGCTCTGATACTTTTATTTTACAGAACTTTCCTCTGGGATGATTTGAGGAAACGAAAGAAATGACACTGAATAAAGAAATGTGCAGTTACAGATAAGAAGAGAATTATTATCGTTAGAAATTCTTAGTCGGGAGCCAATGTCAGTATTTTATGATAAGCCCTAAATTTAGATTCAACATGAAACAGTTAAATGGAAAAAAGTTCTGTCAGTCGGGTCAAAGTTCACTTTGAGGAAACGATCACAGTGGATCATCAGGTTCATCACAGACGAGCGACACGATCCAAAGAAACGACTAAAGTCACATGGATTTAACTAAAGATACAGGTCCGAGTCTGGAGGTACGAGTCAGGTCTATGTTCAAGATACTGAAGGACCAGAACCCCCCAGAGTCCAGACCCGAACCCCACAGAGTCCAGACCCGAACCCACAGAGTCCAGACCAGAACCCACAGAGTCCAGACCCGAACCCACAGAGTCCAGACCCGAACCCACAGAGTCCAGACCCGAACCCCACAGAGTCCAGACTTAAACCCACAGAGTCCAGACTTAAACCTACAGAGTCCAGACCCGAACCCCGCAGAGTCCAGACCCGAACCCACAGAGTCCAGACTTAAACCCACAGAGTCCAGACTTAAACCCACAGAGTCCAGACTTAAACCTACAGAGTCCAGACCCGAACCCCACAGAGTCCAGACCCGAACCCACAGAGTCCAGACCCGAACCCACAGAGTCCAGACCCGAACCCACAGAGTCCAGACCGAACCCACAGAGTCAGACCCGAAACCCACAGAGTCCAGACTTAAACCCACAGAGTCCAGACTTAAAC
The DNA here is from genome assembly GCA_019594935.1 of Periophthalmus modestus. Taxonomy (NCBI): domain Eukaryota; kingdom Metazoa; phylum Chordata; class Actinopteri; order Gobiiformes; family Gobiidae; genus Periophthalmus; species Periophthalmus modestus. The sequence continues at coordinate 270,206 of JAIEZT010001227.1, forward strand.
CTACAGAGTCCAGACCCGAACCCACAGAGTCCAGACTTAAACCCACAGAGTCCAGACTTAAACCCACAGAGTCCAGACTTAAACCTACAGAGTCCAGACCCGAACCCCACAGAGTCCAGACCCGAACCCACAGAGTCCAGACCCGACCCACAGAGTCCAGACCCGAACCCACAGAGTCCAGACCCGAACCCCACAGAGTCCAGACCCGAACCCACAGAGTCCAGACCCGAACCCACCGAGTCCAGACCCGAACCCACCAGAGTCCAGACCCGAACCCACCAGAGTCCAGACCCGAACCCACCAGAGTCCAGACCTAAACCCACAGAGTCCAGACCCGAACCCACAGAGTCCAGACCCGAACCCCCGAGAGTCCAGACCCCGAACCCCCGAGAGTCCAGACCCGAACCCCCCCAGAGTCCAGACCCGAAACCCCACAGAGTCCAGACCCGAACCCACAGAGTCCCAGACCCGAACCCACAGAGTCCAGACCCGAACCCCACAGAGTCCAGACCTGAACCCACAGAGTCCAGACCCGAACCCACCAGAGTCCAGACCCGAACCCACCAGAGTCCAGACCCGAACCCCGCAGAGTCCAGACCCGAACCCCGCAGAGTCCAGACCCGAACCCACAGAGTCCAGACCCGAACCCCAGAGTCCAGACCAGAACCCCCACAGAGTCCAGACTTAAACCCCACAGAGTCCAGACCCGAACCCCGCAGAGTCCAGACCCGAACCCACAGAGTCCAGACCCGAACCCACAGAGTCCAGACCCGAACCCACAGAGTCCAGACCCGAACCAGAGAGACCCCCCACAGAGTCCAGACCCGAACCCACAGAGTCCAGACCCGAACCCACAGAGTCCAGACCCGAACCCCCCAGAGTCCAGACCCGAACCCCCCAGAGTCCAGACCCGAACCCCCCAGAGTCCAGACCCGAACCCACAGAGTCCAGACCCGAACCCCACAGAGTCCAGACCCGAACCCACAGAGTCCAGACCCGAACCCCACAGAGTCCAGACCCGAACCCCACAGAGTCCAGACCCGAACCCCCAGAGTCCAGACCTAAACCCACAGAGTCCAGACCCGAACCCACAGAGTCCAGACCCGAAACCCACAGAGTCCAGACCCGAACCCACAGAGTCCAGACCCGAACCCACAGAGTCCAGACCCGAACCCACAGAGTCCCAGACCCGAACCCCCCAGAGTCCAGACCCCCGAACCCCACAGAGTCCAGACCCGAACCCCACAGAGTCCAGACCCCCACAGAGTCCAGACCCGAACCCACAGAGTCCCCCGACCCGAACCCACCAGAGTCCAGACCCGAACCCACAGAGTCCAGACCCGAACCCACCAGAGTCCAGACCCGAACCCACCAGAGTCCAGACCCGAACCCACAGAGTCCAGACCCGAACCCCCAGAGTCCAGACCCAACCCCCCAGAGTCCAGACCCGAACCCACCAGAGTCCAGACCCGAACCCCCCACAGAGTCCAGACCCGAACCCCCAGAGTCCAGACCCGAACCCCCCAGAGTCCAGACCCGAACCCCCAGACCCCGCAGAGTCCAGACCCGAACCCCCCAGAGTCCAGACCCGAACCCCACAGAGTCCAGACCCGAACCCCACAGAGTCCAGACCCGAAACCCCACAGAGTCCAGACCCGAACCCCGCAGAGTCCAGACCCGAACCCCGCACAGTCCAGACCCGAACCCCACAGAGTCCAGACCCGAACCCCGCAGAGTCCAGACCCGAACCCCGCAGAGTCCAGACCCGAACCCCGCAGAGTCCAGACCCGACCCCCCAGAGTCCAGACCCGAACCCCCCACAGAGTCCAGACCCGAACCCACAGAGTCCAGACCCGAGAGTCCAGACCCGAACCCCACAGAGTCCAGACCCGAACCCCACAGAGTCCAGACCTGAACCCCACAGAGTCCAGACCCGAACCCCCCAGAGTCCAGACCCCGACCCCACAGAGTCCAGACCCGAACCCACAGAGTCCAGACCCGAACCCCACAGAGTCCAGACCCGAACCCACCAGAGTCCAGACCCGAACCCCCAGAGTCCAGACCCGAACCCGAGAGTCCAGACCCGAACCCCCAGAGTCCAGACCCGAACCCCGAGAGTCCAGACCCGAACCCACAGAGTCCAGACCCGAACCCCACAGAGTCCAGACCCAAACCCCACAGAGTCCAGACCCGAACCCCGCAGAGTCCAGACCCGAACCCCGCAGAGTCCAGACCCGAACCCCGCAGAGTCCAGACCCGAACCCACAGAGTCCAGACCCGAACCCCACAGAGTCCAGACCCGAACCCCACAGAGTCCAGACCCGAACCCCACAGAGTCCAGACCTTAACCCCAGTGAGAATCTTTGTGCTGGAGAAGCAGCGTCAGACTCGACCATCATCAGTGCAACTGCACGCTGCAGCTCCTCCTCAAATGATGTACAAAGTCTCACTGTTCCAGGAAAAGGTCTTTAGTTATTTTCATAACTGGTGGAGGTGCAGAAAGTGTTTAGTGAGTTTTGTTACTGGCTGGAATGTGGACGACAAACTGAAACATGTTTAAATATGAATAGAACTGAAGGAATGAATCAAGCTAAGCTGGTTTTTTCACCTATAAACACCTCACCTGCTGACGGTTGATCTTTAAACACCTCACCTTCTGACCTCTATCTGTTTCAGGGCTGAATCAGGATTTCAGGAGTGTGGATCCAGGCGCAGCAGCAGACTGTGGATTATTTTTGTTTCTTTGTAATATTTGCAGGATGATACTGAACAACAGTAGCAGACATAAAATGAACAATAACTGACGTCCAAACACAACCAACCAAATCTAGCCTCGTGAACTGAGCCGAGCCTGAAGGAATCAGAGACCAGGTTATACCAGCTCTAACTCTAACCTGTACATGTGATAACTCTAACTTTAACCTGTACATGTGATAACTCTAACCTGTACATGTGATAACTCTAACCTGTACATGTGATAACTCTAACTCTAACCTGTACATAATGTGATAACTTTAACCTCTAACTCTAACCTGTACAAAACGGCTAAAGTCTCTTTCTCGTCTCAGTTTTGGTGCACTTCGTTCTTCTGCTCACATCCACAGAAACTATTTTTTTCTGTGGAAATACTGTTCCTTTGGTTATAATATTCCACAATATTCAATTTACAATTTCTATTTATTTCTGTAAAGCCCAGATTCACAAGAGCAGATGCATCTGTCTCCATGGAGAATGTCCCGAAATACGGTTTTAACGTCCCGTTTCCATGGAAACATGCAGGTGTGGTCTGTGATAATGAGGCAAGTTTATTTGTGCAGCACAATCTGCACAAAGTCAAAGAGCTTTACAGAATAAGAAAGAAAACTGTCGTGGAAAACATCTTCTAAATGTTTGTTTGTAATGATTAATCACACTGATCTCGTTTCGTCTAAATCTGTGAAACACAGAGGCCGAGGTCCTGGGACAGAGCCAAGGCTGTTCCACCTTCTCCAGTTCACTCCCTTCAGGGAATCGTTGAACTAGTTAGTGCCAAAATGTCGAGTTGACCTGACGAACGATATTATAGAAGGGACACGGGGATATGTTAAAGGGCCTTCGCCTGGTTCGGGCCCCCCGTCCCTCCTGGTCCGTCCTGGTCCGTCCTGGTCCGTCCTGGTCCGCCCTGGTCCGTCCTGGTCCGTCCTGGTCCGTCCTGGTCCGTCCGTCCTGGTCCGTCCGTCCTGGTCCGCCCTGGTCCGTCCTGGTCCGTCCTGGTCCGTCCTGGTCCGTCCTGGTCCGTCCTGGTCCGTCCATCCTGGTCCGTCCGTCCTGGTCCGTCCGTCCTGGTCCGTCCTTTTGACTTACCTCGTGCGTTGCGTGTCCTTTGGGCCGTTGTTCTCTCTTTGATGTGTCCACATTTCTGTCTACTGTCACGTCATAATTTGTGCCTTTGAGCATCGGATCGAATAATCATCACCTAAACCTTCTCTCGGTCTCGGTGGTTCTGGACCGAAGAACCACACAAGAATTTTGGCGTCACGAAGACGACGAAGGAGCCGGAAAATCCTGGGCTGGTGGAAAATCCTGGGCTGGTGGACACTTCACGACAGAGAAGCTGAGTAAAAGTGAGTAAAAGTCTGTTGACCGGCTCAGACTTTCCCAAAAGGTTTTGTGGGGTGGACGCAGGAAAGAGACAGACAAGTAAAAAGTTGCATGTAAATTGCTTTGAGTTGTGATAATATGAGCCGACTACTGACCTCGGGAATTGAGTTTATTGGCCCCGTGACAAACAGAGCAAAATTCGTGGGTTTTTTTGTCGGTCACGTGAGATGCTGCTGTAGTTGAAGTTGAAGTAAAGACTGTGAGAGCGTCTCGTTTCTCTTTGGCCCCATAGAGAGAGTTGAGTCTGGTGAGGACCGGAAGTCTGTGAAATGATTTGTTTACGGTGTAGCCAGCAGATGGGAGGACGCTCCTCTGTGCTGCGGTTCTGGCCTAAAGTCAAATAAATTGACTGAGTCAAATTGTGTGTTTCCACTGCAGAGGTAAAAGATTAAGAGTTAAGAGAAGAGTATTTTTCAAACCGGGTCGGGCAGGGTGCGGTCGACCTGTTTTTGTCGTTTCTGTTTGAAACACCTGAGTTTGACTGAAATGTGAGAGGCTTTCAAGAGAAAAGATAAAATCCTGCGTCAGCGCCGTTTGTAAAATATGTAGATACATTTTAACGTCTGGACATAATAAAGTATACTGCAGTACAGGTTTGTGAGCAAATAATTAAATATTATACAGCTTTATGTTGTGGAGCAGGAGTATGAGGAATTTATTGTGTATTGTTCAATTAGTCGATCATTTACAAATTATTGGTGCCAAAAGGTTCTGCTGAGTTGTGCTGTTTGTGTGGTTCTGTGTCTGTGCTGGAGCAGCCCATCGCTTTGGTGAAAGGGAAGAATTTGTCGACGTGTGTGTGAAGAGCGGTAACCCCACGTCTCGCTCTTAAACGCGGCAGTGCGGGGTTAGGAGCCCCGCCCCCCGCCGTCTCGCTCTGAAACGCGGCGGTGCGGGGTTAGGAGCGCCGGCCCCCGCCGTCTCGCTCTTAAACGCGGCGGTGCGGGGTTAGGAGCGGCGCCCCCCGCCTTCTCGCTCTTAAACGCAGCGGTGCGGGGTTAGGAGCGCTCTGGCAGCGGTGCGTGGGCTCGTTGGGACTAAGTGGAAAAATAAACACGTGTCTCAATGTTGGATTTTTATGTGCACAAGAACAACAGCGATAATCTGTGATAATTGTAACATTATTGAAAGAAAAAGGGCTGAAATGTTACAGGAGCTTGTGTCAATAACACATCACAGCACAACGACGATCTAACTGGGCAGATGAGATTTGGAAACATTAAGAGCATTTAATAAATAAAAAAAAGTCAGAATATAGTGGTAAAGTGCTGGTTACATTAAAGACCAGGAGGGTTCCACAAATGCTGGACACACTTCATCCATCGCTGACAAAAGAAATTAACAAGTGCTCAAAAAAGTGGAGCAAACGAACAAAAATGGTCTGAGGGAGACTCCCCCTTTGTGTCTCACAAAACAAAACAAAATAATCATCATAAAATTAACAATAAAACAGAAAAGTGCAGAATAAAACTTTCAGTCACAGGCAGCGAAACAGAACCGAGCCTGAACTTAAAACATCGTCAAAGAAGAGACTGTGTCACATCTACAGGAAGAATGTTCAGGTTTTAAACTCCACAAAACTCAAACCTGATTCAGCATGTTTAGTCCTGGTTTAAAAGAAAGTCCTGGTCTAGTCCTGGTTTAGACCTGGTTTAGACCTGGTTTAGTCCTTAGTGTGAGATGTTCTTGTGGCTCTCACATGTGGGAGATGTTCTTTGGTTCACACAGAGACACAGGACACATGTGTGAAGTATAAAAACTTCAGTCACTGACACAGGACACATGTGTGAAGTACTTCACCTGACACAGACACATGTGTGAAGTACTTCACCTGACACAGGACACATGTGTGAAGTACTTCACCTGACACAGACACATGTGTGAAGTACTTCACCCTGACACAGACACATGTGTGAAGTACTTCACCTGACACAGGACACATGTGTGAAGTACTGGTCACCTGACACAGACACATGTGTGAAGTACTTCACCTGACACAGACACATGTGTGAAGTACTTCACCTGACACAGACACATGTGTGAAGTACTTCACCTGACACAGACACATGTGTGAAGTACTTCACCTGACACAGACACATGTGTGAAGTACTTCACCTGACACAGACACATGTGTGAAGTACTTCACCTGACACAGACACATGTGTGAAGTACTTCACCTGACACACACATCATACAACATTAGAACAGTTTATTTACGATAATGACTCATGTACTGGAGACGCCTCCTGCAGCTGGTTTTGCAGCTGATGTTACTGACGACGTTTGTGATTCACCTCTGGCCCCATTTCTCTGCAGGTCTAATGAGAACAGCACCAAACCAAAAGAAACACCATGTCCACGACTGAGTGACACGACTTCAGAACCAAAAACATCTCCCTCTTCTAGATCAGAACGGACCCGTTTCATGCACAAAGCATTTCAGTGACACATTTGGGCTGAGTTCTTCTCTCAAACTGAAAACACTCTGTTCCACCTTGTGATGTCATCATGTGGTGAATACAGGAAGTGCTCCTCTGTGTTTTAAAACTTCACTAGGATCATTTGAATAATTTCAGCCCTGGAATGACAAACTTCAGAGTTCTACAGCTATTGTTTTAGCCTCGTTTAAACGTCATTTCTCTGTGCACCAGGAGCAGACCTGTGAGTGTGCGGTGGATGAGTCTCTGACTCGACCTCCTCACACATTTGTGCTCGGGCCCAAATGAGCAGACTCCAACACAGAACTCTAGGCTCTTTAAAACATCTCATGAACTCAACCATCAGCTTCAGTCAGTTTGTAGTCTGTGAGTTCTCATGTGCGTTTTCAAAGTCGAGCTTTGAGAAAACCCTTTATCACAAATGGAACAGCTGTAAGGTCTCTCACCGGTGTGTGTTCTCTCGTGTTTACATAAACTAGACTTTGTGACAAATGTCTTCTCACATGTAGAACAGCTGAATGGTCTCTCTCCTGTGTGTACTCTCATATGGACATCGAGGTTACATTTTATGGTAAATGTTTTGTTACATGTTGAACAGCTGTAAGGTCGTTCACCGGTGTGTGTTCTCTCATGTTTATGTAGATGAGACTTTGTGACAAATGTCTTCCCACATTCTGAACAGCTGTAAGGTCGTTCACCAGTGTGTATCTTCACATGTTCATGTAGATGGGGCTTTTGAGAAAACGTCTTCTCACAGGTTAAACAGCTGAATGGTTTCTCTCCAGTGTGTGTTCTCACATGTTTATCTAGATTACCCTTTATGGTAAATGTCTTCTCACATGTCGAGCAGCTGAATGGTTTATCCCCTGTGTGAGTTCTCACATGTGCATCTAGACTACACTTTAGGGCAAATGTTTTATCACATGCCGAACAGCTGTAAGGTCGTTCACTGGTGTGTATCTTTACATGTTTATCTCGAGTGCACTTTATAGTAAATGTTTTCTTACAGATTAAACAGCTGAATGGTCTCTCTCCTGTGTGAACTCTAATGTGTCTTTGTAAAATCTGCTTAGTCCCAAACCTCTTCTTACACACAGAGCACTGGTGTTTCTTCTTGTCAGCTTTCTGGGCTGAATCCCTCTGTGCAGCTGAACAGCTGAATGGAGCTCTCCAGTCTTCATCATTGTCAGTGTCAGAGGAGTGCTCCATGTGTCCCTCAGTCTCTGAGTGTAAATGTGGCTCTGTGCTGATGTCCTCTCCCTGTGTTTCCTCTCTGTGCTCAGTTTGTCTATGTTGAAGCAGTGAGGACTCTTCTGTCTTCACACAGACAGCACTGGACTCTGGGACGCCCACTGGGAGCTGGGGGACAAACACACAAATATTAATAAATTAAATCGAGGAGGGTGAGGATGGAGAAAAGGCCAGAGTCAGAAGCTCTGAGGAGGTTGTTAGTGAGTTTCAAAAGTGCAGTTTCAGTGCTAGGGAGAAGGCAAAAAACAGACATTATTCACTGATATTGTTGGTGACCACGCGGGTGTGGATTTTTTTTACTGTGGCACCTTTTCAAGAGTCAGCGCGGAGCGTCTCCGGCGTCAAGACGCCAGAGTTAAATAAGCTGAATTTTTGTCATTTGACGCCCCACATCAACCAGACACTACGCTTCAGTGAGAAGCAACATCATCATCCCCACGGAGAAGGACATCAGCTAAAACTAACAGCAGAGCACTGCTGAGCGCACCAGCTAGCATCAAGACTAGCATAGAGGCTAACATAAAGGCTAGCATCAAGACTAGCATAGAGGCTAATATAAAGGCTAGCATAAAGAAAAGCATAAAAACTAGCATAAAGGCTAACATAAAGGCTAGCATAAAGGCTAACATAAAGCCTAGCATAAAGGCTAACATAAAGGCTAACATAAAGGCAAGCATAAAGGCTAGCATTAAGGCTAACATAAAGGCTAGCATAAAGGCTAACATAAAGATTAGCATAAAGGCTAACATAAAGGCTAGCATAAAGGCTAACATAAAGGCTAGCATAAAGGCTAACATAAAGGCTAGCATAAAGGCTAACATAAAGGCTAGCATAAAGGCTAACATAAAGGCTAGCATAAAGGCTAACATAAAGGCTACATAAAAAGGCTAACATAAAGGCTAACATAAAGGCTAGCATAAAGGCTAACATAAAGGCTAGCATAAAGGCTAACATAAAGGCTAACATAAAGGCTAACATAAAGGCTAGCATAAAGGCTAACATAAAGGCTAACATAAAGGCTAACATAAAGGCTAACATAAAGGCTAACATAAAGGCTAAAGGCATAAAGGCTAACATAAAGGCTAACATAAAGGCTAAAGGCTAAAGGCTAGCATAAAGGCTAGCATAAAGGCTAACATAAAGGCTAGCATAAAGGCTAACATAAAGGCTAGCATAAAGGCTAACATAAAGGCTAGCATAAAGGCTAACATAAAGGCTAGCATAAAGGCTAACATAAAGGCTAACATAAAGGCTAACATAAAGGCTAACATAAAGGCTAACATAAAGGCTAGCATAAAGGCTAACATAAAGGCTAACATAAAGGCTAACATAAAGGCTAACATAAAGGCTAACATAAAGGCTAACATAAAGGCTAACATAAAGGCTAACATAAAGGCTAACATAAAGGCTAACATAAAGCTAACATAAAGACTAACATAAAGGCTAACATAAAGGCTAACATAAAGGCTAACATAAAGGCTAACATAAAGGCTAACATAAAGGCTAACATAAAGGCTAACATAAAGGCTAACATAAAGGCTAACATAAAGGCTAACATAAAGGCTAACATAAAGACTAACATAAAGGCTAACATAAAGGCTAACATAAAGGCTAGCATAAAGGCTAACATAAAGGCTAACATAAAGGCTAACATAAAGGCTAACATAAAGACTAGCATAAAGGCTAACAAAAAGGCTAACATAAAGACTAGCATAAAGGCTAACAAAAAGGCTAACATAAAGGCTAACATAAAGACTAGCATAAAGGCTAACATAAAGACTAACAAAGACTAAAATAAAGGCTAACATAAAGACTAGCATAAAGACTAGCATAAAGGCTAACATAAAGGCTAACATAAAGGCTAACATAAAGGCTAACATAAAGGCTAACATAAAGGCTAACATAAAGGCTAACATAAATGCTAACATAAAGGCTAACATAAAGGCTAACATAAAGGCTAACATAAAGGCTCGTTATGGACACAGACACACTGTCTGCTCTGCTCCGTCTGTGCGGGCTGAAGCAGGAGGTGAAGTCGAGGGCTCAGGGTGACTCTGAGGGACAAAAAGGCTCAGAGGAAAAGTGTCTGAATTTGTGTATTTTGGGCTTGTAATTATCAGTGAAAATGTTTCTTATCTGAATTATCGTGTCATAATTGAGATTATCGGTGACACCAAACTTCATCCTAGACAATCATGTGGAGCCCACCTGTGCTGGGAGCGTGTCTTCCTCCTGTTTGACGCTCTGCTCCTCTGGCTCCTCTTTAATCCGTGGAGTCTGTGGAGTGTCCTGGTTCCTCTGGTTCTCCTCTTTGGAGCGACACAGTTCCTCCTCATACTCCGCTATCGTTCTTTCAAACAGCGCAAAGATCTCTTCAGCAGCCGCAGTCAGCCGCTCATTCACCAAAGCTCTCAGTGTTTGGCCTTTCTGGACTTGGTTGCAGTGGTCTCCCTCAGCCTCTGTCTCCATCTGTGCAGCTGAACAGCTGAATGGAGCTCTCCAGTCTTCATCATTGTCAGTGTCAGAGGAGTGCTCCATGTGTCCCTCAGTCTCTGAGTGTAAATGTGGCTCTGTGCTGATGTCCTCTCCCTGTGTTTCCTCTCTCTGCTCAGTTTGTCTATGTTGAAGCAGTGAGGACTCTTCTGTCTTCACACAGACAGCACTGGACTCTGGGACGCCCACTGGGAGCTGGGGGACAAACACACAAATATTAATATTCAGATTTTGACTCAAAACAATTATCAGAGTATTTCTTGATTTCAATCAGAAATGTGCTGAATGTCATTTTCTTGGTTGTGGTTTGTTAGAAATATTGTTTTACATTTATTAATCTCAAGATGAGAACAAACCCACAGCCTCCAGATGAAGGATCGTCCTGACCAGAGACATCAGGTCACCAACTCCCCCTTAACACATATTCTGTGTATCAGATCATGTGTAATGTGTAAAAAAAAAAGTTTAAGTGGCTAAAAAGAGCAGAGTCATGACATGGCCAGTGTACTGTAGATGTACTGTAGGTGTACTGTAGGTGGTGTACTGTAGATGTACAGTAGGTGTACTGTAGGTGTACTGTAGGTGGTGTACTGTAGGTGTACTGTAGGTGGTGTACTGTAGTACAGTAGGTACTGTAGGTGGTGTACTGTAGGTGTACTGTAGGTGGTGTACTGTAGGTGTACTGTAGGTGGTGTACTGTAGGTGTACTGTAGGTGGTGTACTGTAGGTGTACTGTAGGTGGTGTACTGTAGGTGTACTGTAGGTGTACTGTAGGTGGTGTACTGTAGGTACTGTAGGGTGTACTGTAGGTGTACTGTAGGTGTACACTGTAGGTGTACTGTAGGTGGTGTACTGTAGGTGGTGTACTGTAGGTTGTACTGTAGGTGTGTACTGTAGGTGGTACTGTACTGTAGGTGTACTGTAGGTGGTGTACTGTAGGTGGTGTACTGTAGGTGTACTGTAGGTGTACTGTAGGTGGTGTACTGTAGGTGTACTGTAGGTGTACTGTAGGTGGTGTACTGTAGGTGTACTGTAGGTGGTGTACTGTAGGTGTACTGTAGGTGTACTGTACTGTAGGTGTGTACTGTAGGTGGTGTACTGTAGTGTGTACTGTAGGTGGTGTACTGTAGGTGTACTGTAGGTGGTGTACTGTAGGTGTACTGTAGGTGTACTGTAGGTGGTGTACTGTAGGTGTACTGTAGGTGTACTGTAGGTGGTGTACTGTAGGTGTACTGTAGGTGTACTGTAGGTGTACTGTAGGTGGTGTACTGTAGGTGTACTGTAGGTGGTGTACTGTAGGTGTACTGTAGGTGGTGTACTGTAGGTGGTGTACTGTAGGTGTACTGTAGGTGTACTGTAGGTGTACTGTAGATGTACTGTAGGGGTACTGTAGGTGGTGTACTGTAGTACTGTAGGTGGTGTAGGTGTGGTACTGTAGGTGTACTGTAGGTGGTGTACTGTAGGTGTACTGTAGGTGTTGGTACTGTACTGTAGGTGTACTGTAGGTGTGTACTGTAGGTGGTGTACTGTAGGTGTACTGTAGGTGGTGTACTGTACTGTAGGTGTACTGTAGGTGTACTGTAGGTGTACTGTAGGTGTGTACTGTAGGTGGTGTACTGTAGTAGGTGTACTGTAGGTACTGTACTGTAGGTTAGGTAAGTGTACTGTAGTGTGTACTGTAGGTGTACTGTAGGTGGTGTACTGTAGGTGTACTGTAGGTGGTGTACTGTAGGTGTACTGTAGGTGTACTGTAGGGTGGTACTGTAGGTGTGTACTGTAGGTGTACTGTAGGTGTACTGTAGGTGTACTGTAGGTGTACTGTAGGTGTACTGTAGGTGGTGTACTGTAGGTGTACTGTAGGTGTACTGTAGGTGGTGTACTGTAGGTGTACTGTAGGTGTACTGTAGATGTACTGTAGGTGTTGTACTGTAGGTGTACTGTAGGGTGTACTGTAGGTGGTGTACTGTAGGTGTCACTGTAGGTGGTACTGTAGATGTACTGTAGGTGTACTGTAGGTGGTGTACTGTAGGTGTACTGTAGGTGGTGTACTGTAGGTGGTACTGTAGGTGTGTACTGTAGGTGTACTGTAGGTGTAGTAGGTGTACTGTAGGTGGTGTACTGTAGTGGTGTACTGTAGGTGTACTGTAGGTGTAGGTACTGTAGTGTACTGTAGGTATGTACTGTAGATGTACTGTAGGTGTACTGTAGTGTGTACTGTAGGTGGTGTACTGTACTGTAGGTGTACTGTAGGTGGTGTACTGTAGGTGTACTGTACTGTAGGTGTACTGTAGGTGGTGTACTGTAGGTGTACTGTAGGTGTGTACTGTAGGTGTGTACTGTAGGTGTACTGTAGGTGTGTCGTGTACTGTAGGTGTACTGTAGGTGTACTACTGAGACTGTGTAGTGTACTGTACAGGTGTACTGTAGGTGGTGTACTGTAGGTACTGTACTGTAGGTGTACTGTAGGTGGTGTACTGTAGGTGTACTGTAGGTGGTGTACTGTAGGTGTACTGTAGGTGTACTGTAGGTGGTGTACTGTAGGTGTACTGTGTAGTACTGTAGGTGTACTGTAGGTGTACTGTACTGTGGTGTACTGTAGATGTACTGTAGGTGGTGTGTACTGTAGGTGTACTGTAGGTGGTACTGTAGGTGGTGTACTGTAGGTGTACTGTAGGTGGTGTACTGTAGGTGTACTGTAGGTGTACTGTAGGTGTGTACTGTAGGTGTACTGGTGTACTGTAGGTGGTGTACTGTAGGTGTACTGTAGGTGTGTACTGTAGGTGTACTGTAGGTGGTGTACTGTAGGTGTACTGTACTGTAGGTGTACTGTAGGTGTGTACACCGAGGTGTACTGTAGGTGTACTGTAGGTGTACTGTACTGGTGTACTGTACTGTAGGTGTACTGTGTAGGTGTACTGTAGGTGTACTGTACTGTAGGTGTTGTACTGTAGGTGTGTACTGTAGGTGTACTGTAGGTGTACTGTAGGTGTAGTACCTAGGTGTACTGTAGGTGTACTGTAGGTGTACTGTAGGTGTACTGTAGGTGTACTGTACTGTAGGTGTACTGTAGGTGTACTGTAGGTGTACTGTGTACTGTAGGTGTACTGTAGGTACTGTAGGTGGTGTACTGTAGTGTACTGTAGAGTACTGTAGGTGTACTGTAGGTAGGTGTACTGTACTGTACTGTAGTGTACTGTAGGTGTACTGTAGGTGTACTGTAGGTGGTGTACTGTAGGTGGTGTACAGTAGGTGTACTGTAGGTGGTGTACTGTAGGTATACTGTAGGTGGTGTACTGTAGGTATACTGTAGGTGGTGTACTGTAGGTGTACTGTAGATGTGGTGTACTGTACTGTAGGTGTACTGTAGGTGTACTGTAGGTGTACTGTAGTGTGTACTGTAGGTGTACTGTAGGTACTGTACTGTAGGTAGGTAGTACTGTAGGTGTACTGTAGGTGTACTGTAGGTGTAGTACTGTAGGTGTACTGTAGGTGTACTGTAGGTGTACTGTACTGTAGGTGTACTGTAGGTGTACTGTAGGTGTACTGTAGGTGGTGTACTGTAGGTGGTGTACTGTAGGTGGTGTACTGTAGGTGTACTGTACTGTAGGTGGTGTACTGTAGGTGTACTGTAGGTGTACTGTAGGTGTACTGTAGGTGTATTGTAGGTGGTGTACTGTAGGTGTGTACTGTAGGTGTACTGTAGGTACAGTAGGTGTACAGTAGGTGTACTGTAGGTGGTGTACTGTAGGTGTACTGTAGGTGGTGTACTGTAGGTGTACTGTAGGTGTACTGTAGATGTACTGTAGGTGTGTACTGTAGGTGTACTGTAGGTGTACTGTAGGTGGTGTACTGTAGGTGTACTGTAGGTGTACTGTAGGTGTACTGTAGGTGTACTGTAGGTGTACTGTAGGTGGTGTACTGTAGATGTACTGTAGGTGTACTGTAGGTGTACTGTAGGTGGTGTACTGTAGGTGGTGTAGTGTACTGTAGGTGTACTGTAGGTGTGTACTGTAGGTGTACTGTAGGTGGTGTACTGTAGGTGTACTGTAGGTGTACTGTAGGTGGTGTACTGTAGGTGGTACACTGTAGGTACTGTAGTGTACTGTAGGTGTACTGTAGGTGTACTGTAGGTGTGTAGGTGTACCTGTAGTGGTGTACTGTAGGTGTACTGTAGGTGGTGTACTGTAGGTGTACTGTAGGTGGTGTACTGTAGGTGGTGTACTGTAGGTGGTGTACTGTAGGTGGTGTACTGTAGGTGTACTGTAGGTGGTGTACTGTAGGGTGGTACAGTAGGTGTACTGTAGGTGTACTGTAGGTGGTGTACTGTAGGTGTACTGTAGGTGGTGTACTGTAGGTGTACTGTAGGTGTACTGTAGGTGTACTGTAGGTGTACTGTAGGTGTACTGTAGGTGGTGTACTGTAGGTGGTGTACTGTAGGTGTACTGTAGGTGTACTGTAGGTGGTGTACTGTAGATGTACAGTAGGTGTACTGTAGGTGGTGTACTGTAGGTGTACTGTAGGTGGTGTACTGTAGGTGTACTGTAGGTGTACTGTAGGTGGTGTACTGTAGAGTGTACTGTAGGTGTACTGTAGGTGGTGTACTGTAGGTGTACTGTAGGTGTACTGTAGGTGTACTGTAGATGTACTGTAGGTGGTGTACTGTAGATGTACTGTAGGTGTACTGTAGGTGGTGTACTGTAGAAACAGGTACTGTAGGTGGTGTACTGTAGGTGTACTGTAGGTGTACTGTAGGTGGTGTACTGTAGGTGTACTGTAGGTGGTGGTACTGTAGATGTACTGTAGGTGTACGTAGGTGGTGTACTGTAGGTGTACTGTCACAGGTGGTGTACTGTAGGTGTACTGTAGGTGGTGTACAGTAGGTGTACCTGTAGGTGTGTACTACAGAGGAAGGTACTGTAGGTGGTGTACTGTAGGTGTACTGTAGAGGTGTACAGTAGGTGTACTGTAGGGTACTGTAGTGTAGTGTAGGTGTACTGTAGGTGAAGTACTGTAGGTGGTGTACTGTAGGTGTACTATAGAGTACTGTAGGTGTACTGTAGGTGTACTGTAGTGTACTGTAGGTGGTGTACTGTAGGTGTACTGTAGGTGTACGAGAGGTGTACGAGTAGGAGGTCCACAACACGTAGGTGTACTGTAGGTGAAACTGTAGGTATACTGTAGGTGGTGTACTGTAGGTATACTGTAGGTGGTGTACACTGTAGGTGTACTGTAGATGTACTGTAGGTGAACTGTAGGTGAGAAACACTGTAGGTGTACTGTAGGTGGTGTACAGTAGGTGTACTGTAGATGTACTGTAGGTGTACTGTAGGTGTACTGTAGGTGGTGAACAGTAGGTGTACTGTAGATGTACTGTAGGTGGTGTACTGTAGAAGTACTGTAGAGTGGTGTACTGTAGGTATACTGTAGGTGGTGTACTGTAGGTGTACATGTAGATGGTGTCGAGTAGGTGTCCACAGTAGGAGTAGACGTAGGTGTACTGTAGTTGGTGTACAGTAGGTGAAAAAGTAGTTGGTGTACTGTAGAAGTACTGTAGGTGTACTGTAGGTTGTACAGTAAGGTGTACTGTAACAGGTCCAACACATGTGAAGACTGTAGGGTGTACTGTAGGTGGTGCACTGTAGGAGGTGACCTGTAGAAACAGTGTAGGTATACATGAGAAGACTGTAGGTGTACTGTAGGTGTATTGTAGGTGAGAAAGACCTACTGTAGATGTCCACACACACGAGTTGGACCTGTACAGTAGGTTCCACACACGAGAAGACCTCGAGAAACAGGTCCACACACACGAGAAGACCTCGAACCTTTTAAATAAACTCTGGATTTTCAGCTGGAGAATGTCTCGGTTTAATCCCTGATATTTCACAAACGAGGAGCAGACAGGTCCATGTCATCGACGTCCCTTTACGCCTTTAATCGCTTCAATGATTCGTCCGTTTTTAGTAGTTCACTCATGATTTTATTGGGATTATAATCTGGTTTAATGGGATTATAAATGTTGAAGAGCAGCAGACAGATCCTCCTCTGAGGCAGTAGTTTTACACATTTATCACACGTGTCATGATCACGATCAAACATGACGAAGCTTTTTATGAAGTTCAGGGTTTGCAGCTCTGTGCCGTCCTATATTTTGGCTCCAATTCACTTTCTATGAAACATCCTCTGTCTGTACCTGCTGCTGTCTCATCATCTGAGCTCACGTTTAGTATGAACCTGATCTACACGAGCCTCAGCTTTTTATTTCTCTATTTGGGCCTGAAATCAACACATGAACATGAATAAAAGTCAAAGATGTGACTCACCTGAGCCGTGTCCTCCTCCTGAGCTGTGTCCTCCTCCTGAGCCGTGTCCTCCTCCTGAGCCGTGTCCTCCTCCTGAGCCGTGTCCTCCTCCTGAGCCGTTTGACCTCCTGAGCCTCTCCTCCTCCTGAGCTCCCTCCTCCTTTTGACGCTCCTCCTCTGTCTCCTCTTAAATAATCCGTGGAGTCTGTGGAGTGTCCTCCTCTGGTTCTCCTCTTTGGAGCGACACAGTTCCTCCTCATACTCCGCTATCGTTCTTTCAAACAGCGCAAAGATCTCTTCAGCAGCCGCAGTCAGCCGCTCATTCACCAAAGCTCTCAGCGTTTGGCCTTTGGACATTTTAACAAAGTGTTTTTAGCTTTAGCTCCGAGCTAACCGCACACGAGCCTCTGTCTGCTTCCTGCTTTTTGTGCAGCAGAGTAGACACGGTTAGTGCACTGCTGCCCCCAGTGGTCAGGCTGTGTAACTCCTAAAATGCTCATGGAGCTCGTGCACACACGTGACTAGGTGTATTCGTTACGTACGGCGGCGTAGAAGTGTCAAATCTGTCCTTAAATTAAATCATCAGTGTGTTTTAACATGATTGTTCTGTAACACATTTAATGTTCACTCTGAAAATCTTTGTGTATGTTAAAGTCGATCACTGCCCTCTAGTGGACGCTTTTGGGTTTGTTTTGTGTCACATTTTGAACATGCTCGGCTCACAGTCACAGACTAAATACATCCCCGTTTTCAGCCTTGAAACTTCAACTTTCTTTTATCTGCATAATACTTATGGTCAAATTTGCACAAATATTTCGGAGCATTTACGACGTTAGCTGCTGCTAGCTCCTGTTATTAGCTCCGTCCTGTTTTAAGCTCGGTAATGTGAGCAGACTTTTATTTGATGGCACAATGTTTTGTTGTAAAACATGTCCAGAAGTACATTTAATAAGGCCACAGTAATAATTCATGAATATCTCTGTAACAAGGCACAAGTTTATGTACAACTGTTGTATTTCCTGTACTTACATGTACTTCTCCTGTACAGTTTGTTCATGCACATTTCTGTGTGTTCTGTTTTACAACTTTACAAAGAGACAAGTGAAAAACATGAGAAAAGACGAGTGTGACAGAAGTGACTTTACAAACACAGAGGATCTGAACCACGTCCTGTTTGTCCCAGAGACGGGACGAGCTCAGAGAAATGTCTCGAGTTTGTCCTCCATGTTTGAGAAAAACACAAACACAAAATTTATCAATAAAACTTTAATAAAACTAACATAAAAACCTCCTCTTTAATACCCCACAGGAGTAAATACCTCCTCTTTAATACCCCACAGAGTAAATACCTCCCCTTTAATACCCCACAGGAGTAAATACCTCCTCTTTAATACCCCACAGGAGTAAATACCTCCCCTTTAATACCCCACAGAAGTAAATACCTCCTCTTTAATACCCCACAGGAGTAAATACCTCCTCTTTAATACCCCACAGAAGTAAATACCATACTTTCCTCTTTAATACCCCACAGAAGTAAATACCTCCTCTTTAATACCCCACAGAAGTAAATACTCCTCTTTAATACCTCCTCTTTAATACCCCACAGGAGAAATAAATACCTCCTCTTTAATACCCCATAGAAGTAAATACCTCCTCTTTAATACCCCACAGAAGTAAATACCTCCTCTTTAATACCCCACAGAAGTAAATACCTCCTCTTTAATACCCCACAGAAGTAAATACCTCCTCTTTAATACCCCACAGAAGTAAATACCTCCTCTTTAATACCCCACAGAAGTAAATACCTCCTCTTTAATACCCCACAGAGGTAAATACCTCCTCCTCTTTAATACCCCACAGAAGTAAATACCTCTCTTTAATACCCCACAGAAGTAAATACCTCCTCTTTAATACCCCAGAGGTAAATACCCTCCTCTTTAATACCCCACAGGAGTAAATACCTCCTCTTTAATACCCCACAGGAGTAAATACCTCCTCTCTTAATACCCCACAGGAGAAGTATACCCTCTTTTAATACCCCACAGGAGTAAATACCTCCCTCTTTAATACCCCACAGAAGTAAATACCTCCTCTTTAATACCCCACAGGAAGTAAATACCTCCTCTTTAATACCCCACAGAAGTAAATACCTCCTCTTTACCCCACAGAGGTAGAAGTAATAAATCCTCTTTAATACCCCACAGAAGTAAATACCTCCTCTTTAATACCCCACAGAAGTAAATACCTCCTCTTTAATACCCCACAGAGGTAAAAATACCTCCTCTTTAATACCCCACAGAAGTAAATACCTCCTCTTTAATACCCCACAGAAGTAAATACCCTCCTCTTTAATACCCCACAGAGGTAAATACCTCCTCTTTAATACCCCACAGGAGTAAATACCTCCTCTTTAATACCCCACAGAGTAAATACCTCCTCTTAAATACCCCACAGAGGTAAATACCTCCTCTTTAATACCCCACATAGAGTAAAAATACCTCCTCTTTAAATACCCCACAGAAGTAAATACCTCCTCTTTAATACCCCACAGAAGTAAATACCTCCTCTTTAATACCACATAGAAGTAAATACCCTCCTCCTTTTAATACCACATAGAAGTAAATACCTCCTCTTTAATACCCCACCTCTTTAGAAGTAAATACCTCCTCTTTAATACCCCCCCTCTTTAATACCCGTAGAAGTAAATACCCTCCTCTTTAATACCCCATAGAAGTAAATACCTCCGCTTTAATACCCCACAGAAGTAAATACCTCCGCTTTAATACCCCACAGAAGTAAATACCTCCTCTTTAATACCCCACAGAAGTAAATACCTCCTCTTTAATACCCCACAGAGGTGTAATAGCCCTGAATAAATGACGTAAACATTTGAATCACAGAGTAAACGATGTTAACGATGAGGACGATCTTTTCTTCTTTTGGTTTCGTTTGGTTTTCATCGATGAGGTGAGTCTGTTTCTTCACCAGGAACATGAGCAGCAAAATGAAAGAACAAAAACAACTGAAGTCTGCGATCTCACTGCGAGAGAAACTCGAGAGAAACTCGAGAGAAACTCGAGAGAAACTCGAGAGAAACTCGAGAGAAACTCGAGAGAAACTCGAGAGAAACTCGTGAGAAACTCGAGAGAAACTCGAGAGAAACTCGTGAGAAACTCGTGAGAAACTCGAGAGAAACTCGAGAGAAACTCGAGAGAAACTCGTGATGGACTGGAGCGAGTGACTGGGACAGAGGAGGAAAAGACGGCGCTGGAGAAAAGAGGCTTTTAAAATACTGTGGCTGTAATGCACCAAACTGAAACGAGGGGGCGCTGTTACTTTCCCACACTCAGGATACTGCTCTGAAGAAGTGGGACAGCAGAGGGCGCTATCGTTCTTCCTCCACTAGAAGGAAGACGCTCCATCAGCCGACTCCTTGGACGACGACCTCGTCCGAACACGTCCAGAGAAACAGACGGTGGATCAGCTCAAAGTTTAGGATCGATTTTGATCATTTTCTCCGATTTATGTCATTTAAATCTGCTACAAACACTTAAGTCCTTTTTGTGAGAGCTGTGGTCACGTTCTCTTCATGTTGAAGTGTTAGCATAAAGCTTTGTGCGACTTTTTCACGCAGCAGATCGACCAAAACAAAAACATCGGCCTCTGTAGTTTAATCTGTAGTTTAGTTTAGTTACATTTCTTTAGCCTCCGCTTTAGCATTAGCATTAGCATTAGCATTAGTCGTGTTGTTTACATATGAGTTTATTCAGCTGGAACGTTCAAATTAGAAATAAAAAAATCTTTATGGTCAGATTTTGCTAAAACACAGCTCAGATTAAAGCAACAGAGCTTCAGACAGAGCAGTGCCTCCAGTTAGCCATCCAGAAGAATAGACAAAAACACTGAAATATAAACTAATACAAGAAGCACATTTCAGAAGAGGTTTGTACAGATCCAAACTACGAGGTTAGACGGTTTATGTAGAACACGACAGCGAGTCCCAGTTTGGACGAGGTTTGTGGTTCATGTTGCAGACTCAGTCCCGTCTTTTCTCCATCATTAAAACACAAACACAGAACCTTAGTCACTCGCTGTCGGTCAGTGTCAGATCCATGAGTCTGGAGGAGTCTGGAGGAGTCTGGAGGAGTCTGGAGGAGTTTGGAGGAGTCTGGAGGAGTTTGGAGGAGTCTGGAGGTGTCTGGAGGAGTCTGGAGGAGTCTGGAGGAGTCTGGAGGAGTTTGGAGGAGTCTGGAGGAGTCTGGAGGAGTCCGGAGGAGTCCGGAGGAGTTTGGAGGAGTCCGGAGGAGTCTGGAGGAGTTTGGAGGAGTTTGGAGGAGTCCGGAGGAGTCCGGAGGAGTTTGGAGGAGTCCGGAGGAGTCTGGAGGAGTTTGGAGGAGTTTGGAGGAGTTTGGAGGAGTCCCCGGAGAGTTTGGAGGAGTCCGGAGGAGTTTGGAGGAGTCTGGAGGAGTCTGGAGGAGTCTGGAGGAGTTTGGAGGAGTCTGGAGGAGTCTGGAGGAGTCTGGAGGAGTTTGGAGGAGTCCGGAGGAGTCCGGAGGAGTTTGGAGGAGTCCGGAGGAGTTTGGAGGAGTCCGGAGGAGTCCGGAGGAGTCCGGAGGAGTCCGGAGGTGTCTGGAGGAGTCCGGAGGAGTCCGGAGGAGTCTGGAGGAGTTTGGAGGAGTCTGGAGGAGTTTGGAGGAGTCCGGAGGAGTTTGGAGGAGTTTGAAGGAGTCTGGAGGAGTCTGGAGGAGTTTGGAGGAGTCTGGAGGAGTCTGGAGGAGTCTGGAGGAGTCTGTAGGAGTTTGGAGGAGTCTGGAGGAGTCTGGAGGAGTTTGGAGGAGTCTGGAGGAGTCTGGAGGAGTCTGGAGGAGTCTGTAGGAGTTTGGAGGAGTCTGGAGGAGTCTGGAGGAGTCTGGAGCTCAGGAGCCGGAGGGGGGCAGTCGGCTCAGGATCCACCCGCGCACCAGCTCCATCTCTGGGCCACAGATCTGGTGGTGGAGTCCGGGGAAAGACTGGAACCTGCTCTTCATCCCGGCGTTTCGGAGCAGAGCCGACGTCTCCTCTCCCCAGTCAAACAAAACCAGCTCGTCACTGCTCCCATGGCACTGCAGGAGGTCCGGGACGGGGAGACGGGACCTCCGCCGCTCCTCCACCGCCTGGAGAGGAGGAGAGAGAGGAGAGAGAGGAGACATGAGAGGAGGCAAGAGAGGAGACAAGAGAGGAGAGAGAGAGGAGAAGAGAGGAGAGAGAGAGGCAAGAGGAGAGAGAGGAGAAGAGAGGAGACAGGAGAGAGAGAGCAAGAGAGGAGAGAGAGAGGAGCAAGAGAGGAGAGAGAGGAGACAAGAGAGAGAGCAGGAGAGAGAGGAGCAGAGGAGAGAGAGAGCAAGAGGAGACAAGAGAGAGAGAGGAGACCTGAGAGGAGAGAGGAGAGGAGGAGAGAGAGGAGCAAGAGAAGGAGAGAGGAGAGAGAGGAGAAAGAGGAGACAGGAGAGGAGGCAAGAGAGGAGACGAGAGGAGGAGAGAGAAAAGGAGGAGGAGAGGAGAGAGAGGAGACAGAGAGAGGAGAGAGGAGAGGAGGAGAGAGAGAGAGAAAGAGAGGGAGAGAGGAGAGAGAGAGGAGAGAAGAGAGGAGACAGGAGAGGAGCAAGAGAGGGAGAGAGGAGAGAGAGGAGACATGAGAGGAGACAGGAGAGGAGCAAGAGAGAGGAGAGAGAGAGAAGAAGGAGAGACAGGAGAGGAGGGAGAAGAGAGGAGGAGAGGAGAGAGAGGAGACATGAGAGAGGAGAGAGAGGATGAGAGGAGAAAGAGAGGAGAGAGGAGAGAGAGAGAGGAAGAGAGAGAGACAGGAGAGGAGGAGGAGGAGACATGAGAGGAGGCGAGAGAGAGCGGAGAGAGAGGAGGAGAGAGAGGAGAGACAGAGAGGAGAGAGGAGAGAGAGGAGAAAGAGGAGACAGGAGAGGAGCAAGAGAGGGAGAGAGGAGAGAGAGGAGACATGAGAGGAGACAGGAGAGGAGCAAGAGAGGAGAGAGAGGAGAAAGAGGAGACAGGAGAGGAGGCAAGAGAGGAGACAGGAGAGGAGACATGAGAGGGAGAGAGGAAAGAGAGGAGCAAGAGGAGACATGAGAGGAGACAGGAGAGGAGACGAGAGGAGGAGAGAGAGAGGAGAAGAGAGACAGAGAGGAGAGAGAGAGACAAGAGAGGAGATGAGAGGAGGAGAGAGAGGAGAAAGAGAGGGAGAGAGGAGAGAGAGGAGAAAGAGGAGACAGGAGAGGAGCAAGAGAGGGAGAGAGGAGAGAGAGGAGACAGGAGAGGAGCAAGAGAGGACCAAGAGAGGAGAGAGAGGAAACATGAGAGGAGACAAGAGAGGAGGCATGAGAGGAGGCATGAGAGGAGGCATGAGAGGGAGACAGAGGAGGAGAGGGGAGGAGACACGAGAAAGAGGAGGAGACAGAAGGAGAGAAAGAGGAGAGAGAGTGAAAGAGAGAGACGGGGAGTAAGAGGGAGAGACGGAGAGAGATGCAGAGAAACAGGGAGAACATGCAAACTCAGATCAGGAGTCTAACCCACAACCTCCTGGTGAGGGGGAGGAGGCGCACACGTCACCTGAAAAACCACAGAATCTTTGTTGAGGAAACTGGAGAGAGCGAAGACTCCGGCGACGTCGGGATGGAAGCGACAGGCCAAGTGCAACGCCATGGCTCCTCCCATCGAGAACCCACCTGACGAAACCAACCAATCAGAATGCAGCACAGAACTACATCAAACAGGCTCTTTGTACAGGTGACTGCCACAGGTCCTGGTTTAGTCCTGGTTTAGTCCCGGTTTAGTCCCGGTTTAGTCCCGGTTTAGTCCCGGTTTAGACCCGGTTTAGACCCGGTTTAGACCTGTTTTAGACCTGTTTTAGACCCGGAGACCCTGAGTTAGACCCCGGTTTAGACCCCGGTTAGTCCCGTTTTAGTCCCGCTTTAGTCCCGCTTTAGTCCCGGTTTAGTCCCGGTTAGTCCCGTTTAGACCCGTTTTTAGACCCGTTTTAGTCCCGTTTTTAGTCCCGGTTTAGTCCAGTTTTAGTCCCGTTTTAGTCCCGGTTTTAGTCCCGGTTTAGTCCCGGTTTAGTCCCGGTTTAGACCCGGTTTAGTCCCGGTTTAGTCCCGGTTTAGTCCAGGTTTAGTCCCGGTTTAGTCCCGGTTAGTCCCGGTTTAGTCCCGTTTTAGTCCCGTTTGTCCCGGTTTAGTCCCGGTTCAGTCCCGGTTCAGTCCCGGTTCAGTCCCGGTTCAGTTCCAGTTCAGTCCCTGTTTAGTCCCGGTTTAAACCCGGTTTTTAGTCCCCGGTCCCGTTTCAGTCCCGGTTCAGTCCCGGTTCAGTCCCGGTTCAGTCCCGGTTCAGTCCCGTTTTAGTCCCGGTTTAGTCCCGTGTTTAGTCCCGTTTTAGTTTTTTAGTCCCGGTTTAGTCCCGGTTAGTCCCGTTTTAGTCCGTTTTAGTCCCGGTTTAGTCCCGGTTTAGTCCCCCGGTTTAGTCCCGGTTTAGTCCCCGGTTTAGTCCCGGTTTAGTCCCGTTTAGTCCCGTTTTAGTCCCGTTTAGTCCCCGGTTTAGTCCCGGTTTAGTCCCGGTTTAGTCCGGTTTAAACCCGGTTTAGTCCCGGTTAGTCCCGGTTTAGACCCGGTTTAGTCCCGGTTTAGTCCCGGTTTAGTCCCGGTTTTTTAGTCCCGGTTTAGTCCCGTTTTAGTCCCGTTTTAGTCCCGTTTTAGTCCCGGTTTAGTCCCGGTTTAGTCCCGGTTTAGACCCGGTTAGTCCCGTCCCGGTTTAGTCCCCGTTTAGTCCCTGTTTTTAGTCCCGGTTTAGACCCGGTTTAGTCCCGGTTTAGTCCCGGTTAGTCCCGTTTTAGTCCCGGTTTAGTCCCGGTTTAGTCCCGGTTTAGTCCCGTTTTAGTCCCGGTTTAGTACCGGTTTAGTCCCGGTTTAGTCCCGGTTTAGTCCCGGTTTAGTCCCGGTTTAGTCCCGGTGCCTGTACGAGCTCCTGACTCTGGCTCAGCTGGAGCCACATGTCGTCTCACCGATGATGATTCGGTCTTTGGAGACTCCGGCCTCCACCTCGGCCTGAATGATGGAGCCTAAACTCTGAGCCATGGAGTCGATGGAGTCGAGATGTTCTGGACAGTCCCGGGAAATCTTCAACCGGTCGAACCAGACGTTAGACAGAGCCCCTCGCATCGGAGTGTACGGCCTGAGGAGCAGAGGGTTTAAGGAGGAGGAGAGAGGAGGAGAGAGGAGGAGAGAGGAGGAGAGAGGAGGGGACATGAGGAGAGAGGAGGAGACAGGAGGAGAGACGAGGAGAGAGGAGGAGACAGGAGGAGAGAGGAGGGGACAGGAGGGGACATGAGGAGACAGGAGCAGACAGGAGGAGACAGGAGCAGACAGAAGGAGAGAGGAGCAGACAGGAGGAGACAGGAGCAGACAGGAGGAGAGAGGAGGAGACATGAGGAGACAGGAGCAGACAGGAGCAGACAGGAGCAGACAGGAGGATCAGAGAGGGTCCGAGGAGCAGAGGAGGAGGTCAGAGGAGCAGAAGAGAGGGTCAGAGGATCAGAGGAGGTCAGAGGAGCAGAGGGTTAGAGCAGGAAGTCAGAGGAGGAGCAGAGCAGGAGGTCAGAGGAGGCCCTCTCACCTCTCTGGGGCTGTGGGGTAGATGACTCTGATGTGGGGGAAGACCAGGTCTGGAGTCACGTCTCTGACCCAGGATCTCAGACCCAGCCCAGTGTCACCTGAGGAACATCAGCATGAGATTAGTCCAGTCAAACCTCTGACCCTCTGACCTCCTCCTCTGACCTCCCCCTCTGACCTCCTCCTCTGATCCTGTGCTCCTCTGACCTCCCTCCTCTGATCCTCTGACCCAGGATCTCAGCCCCAGCCCAGTGTCACCTGAGGAACATCAGCATGAGATTAGTCCAGACAAACCTCTGACCCTCTGACCTCCTCCTCTGACCTTCTGACCTCCTCATCTGACCTTCTGACCTCCTCATCTGACCTCCTCCTCTGACCTCCTCCTCCTCCTCTCTGACCCTGTGCTCCTCTGACCCTGTGCTCCTCTGATATCAGCATGAGATTAGTCCAGTCAAACCTCTGACCCTCTGACCTCCTCCTCTGACCTTCTGACCTCCTCCTCTGATCCTCTGACCTCCTCCTCTGACCTTCTGACCTCCTCCTCTGACCCTGTGCTCCTCTGACCTCCTCCTCTGATCCTCTGACCTCCTCCTCTCCTCCTCTGACCCTGTGCTCCTCTGACCTCCTCCTCTGATCCTCTGGCCTCCTCCTCTGATCCTCTGACCCAGGATCTCAGCCCCAGCCCAGTGTCACCTGAGGAACATCAGCATGAGATTAGTCCAGTCAAACCTCTGACCCTCTGACCTCCTCCTCTGACCTTCTGACCTCCTCATCTGACCTCCTCCTCTGACCTTCTGACCTCCTCCTCTGACCCTGTGCTCCTCTGACCTCCTCCTCTGACCCTGTGCTCCTCTGGCCTCCTCCTCTGATCCTCTGACCCAGGATCTCAGACCCAGCCCAGTGTCACCTGAGGAACATCAGCATGAGATTAGTCCAGTCAAACCTCTGACCTCCTCCTCTCCTCCTCTGACCCTGTGCTCCTCTGACCCTCTGACCTCCTCCTCTGATCCTCTGACCCAGGATCTCAGCCCCAGCCCAGTGTCACCTGAGGAACATCAGCATGAGATTAGTCCAGTCAAACCTCTGACCCTCTGACCTCCTCCTCTGATCCTCTGACCTCCTCCTCTGACCTTCTGACCTCCTCCTCTGACCCTCTGACCTCCTCCTCTGATCCTCTGACCCAGGATCTCAGCCCCAGCCCAGTGTCACCTGAGGAACATCAGCATGAGATTAGTCCAGTCAAACCTCTGACCCTCTGACCTCCTCCTCTCCTCCTCTGACCCTGTGCTCCTCTGACCTCCTCCTCTGACCCTCTGACCTCCTCCTCTGATCCTCTGACCCAGGATCTCAGCCCCAGCCCAGTGTCACCTGAGGAACATCAGCATGAGATTAGTCCAGACAAACCTCTGACCCTCTGACCTCCTCCTCTGCCCTCCTCCTCTGACCCTGTGCTCCTCTGATCCTGTGCTCCTCTGACCTCCTCCTCTGATCCTCTGACCCAGGATCTCAGCCCCAGCCCAGTGTCACCTGAGGAACATCAGCTTGAGATTAGTCCAGTCAAACCTCTGACCCTCTGACCTCCTCCTCTGACCTCCCCCTCTGACCTCCTCCTCTGATCCTGTGCTCCTCTGACCTCCTCCTCTGATCCTCTGACCCAGGATCTCAGCCCCAGCCCAGTGTCACCTGAGGAACATCAGCATGAGATTAGTCCAGTCAAACCTCTGACCCTCTGACCTCCTCCTCTGACCTTCTGACCTCCTCCTCTGACCTGACTCCTCTGACCTTCTGACCTCCTCCTCTGACCCTGTGCTCCTCTGACCTCCTCCTCTGACCCTGTGCTCCTCTGACCTCCTCCTCTGATCCTCTGACCTCCTCCTCTGACCCTGTGCTCCTCTGACCTCCTCCTCTGATCCTCTGGCCTCCTCCTCTGATCCTCTGACCCAGGATCTCAGCCCCAGCCCAGTGTCACCTGAGGAACATCAGCATGAGATTAGTCCAGTCAAACCTCTGACCCTCTGACCTCCTCCTCTGATCCTCTCTGACCTCCTCCTCTGACCTCCTCCTCGACCTCCTCCTCTGACCCTCTGACCTCCTCCTCTGATCCTCTGACCCAGGATCTCAGCCCCAGCCCAGTGTCACCTGAGGAACATCAGCATGAGATTAGTCCCAGTCAAAACCTCTGACCCTCTGACCTCCTCCTCTGACCTTCTGACCTCCTCATCTGACCTCCTCCTCTGACCTCCTCTGACCCTGTGCTCCTCTGACCCTGTGCTCCTCTGATATCAGCATGAGATTAGTCCAGTCAAACCTCTGACCCTCTGACCTCCTCCTCTGACCTTCTGACCTCCTCCTCTGACCTTCTGACCTCCTCCTCCCTGACCTCCTCCTCTGACCCTGTGCTCCTCTGACCTCTCCTCTGACCTCCTCCTCTGAACTCCTGTGCTCCTCTGACCTCCTCCTCTGATCCTCTGACCCTCCTCCTCTGCCTCCTCTGACCCTGTGCTCCTCTGACCTCTGACCCTCTGATCCTCTGGACCTCCTCCTCCTGATCCTCTGACCTCTGAGGATCTCAGACCCAGCCCAGTGTCACCTGAGGAAGATTAGTCCATCAGCATGAGATTAGTCCAGTCAAACCTCTGACCCTCTGACCTCCTCCTCTGACCCTGTGCTCCTCTGACCTCCTCCTCTGACCCTCTGACCTCCTCCTCTATCCTCTGACCCAGGATCTCAGCCCCCCAGCCCAGTGTCACCTGAGGAACATCAGCATGAGATTAGTCCCAGTCAAACCTCTGACCCTCTGACCTCCTCCTCTGACCCTCCTCTCGACCCTGTGCTCTGACCTCTGACCTCCTCCT